>CM042230.1:102500-307500 GCA_023566465.1 Cottus gobio | reverse complement strand
TACCATATTACCCTATTAGAGAGCTCATAGTACCATATTACCCTATTAGAGAGCTACGCTTACTGAATGCGAGGCTACTTGTGGTTCCTAAAGTCCTAAAAATTAGGATGGGGGCCAGAGCCTTCAGTTATCAAGCTCCTTTTCTGTGGAACCAGCTTCCACTTTCAGTCCGGGGGGCAGACACAGTCACCTCATTTAAGAGTAGACTTAAGACTTTTCTCTTTGATAGTGCTTATAGTTAGGGCTGGCTCAGGTCAGCCCTGGTCCAGCCCCTAGATATGCTGCCATAGGCCTAGACTGCTGGGGGACATCTTAGGATACACTGAGCTCCTCTCTCCTCTTCTCTCTCTCCTTCTGGATAAATTAATGTCTCTTCAATGCACATTACTAACCCTACTTCTTCTCGGGAGCCTCTGTGCTTCCTCTCCTCAAGTTTCCATAGATCGTGGCTGTCTGGAGCCGGTCCTGTTCCCTGCCATGGCGGCCCTGCTGATGCCCCTCATCTCTACCTCCTTCTCCTGATGTGGATCGTGGTTATCTGGGTCGTGGTCCATGCCTACTACTAATTGCATGAATAACTCATATTCATTGAATGTGCTGTAACTCTGTTACGTTGATTTTGGTCACATGACATCTATTGCTTCTGTCCATCCGGAGAGAGGGATCCTCCTCTGTTGCTCTCCTGAAAATAGTGAAAGGGTTTTCACTATTTTTTGGGGAGTTTTTCCTGATCCGATGTGAGGTCCTGGGACAGGGATGCCGTATGTGTACAGAATGTAAAGCTGGAAAGGAAAGGAAACATGAAGGAAATACTGAAGGAAACACTGAAGGAAACATGAAGGAAACATGAAGGAAACACTGAAGGAAACATGAAGGAAACACTGAAGGAGACATGAAGGAAACATGAAGGAAACATGAAGGAGACATGAAGGAAACACTGAAGGAAACATGAAGGAAACACTGAAGGAGACATGAAGGAAACATGAAGGAGACATGAAGGAAATACTGAAGGAAACACTGAAGGAAACATGAAGGAAACATGAAGGAAACACTGAAGGAGACATGAAGGAAACATGAAGGAAACACTGAAGGAAACATGAAGGAAACACTGAAGGAAACATGAAGGAAACACTGAAGGAAACATGAAGGAAACAGGAAGGAAACACTGAAGGAAACATGAAGGAAACATGAAGGAAACACTGAAGGAGACATGAAGGAAACACTGAAGGAAACATGAAGGAAACACTGAAGGAAACATGAAGGAAAATGAAGGAAACACTGAAGGAAACATGAAGGAAACATGAAGGAAACACTGAAGGAAACATGAAGGAAACATGAAGGAAACACTGAAGGAGACATGAAGGAAACATGAAGGAAACATGGAGACATAAAGGAAACACTGAAGGAAACATGAAGGAAACACTGAAGGAGACATGAAGGAAACACTGAAGGAAACATGAAGGAAACACTGAAGGAAACATGAAGGAAACACTGAAGGAAACATGAAGGAAACATGAAGGAGACATGAAGGAAACATGAAGGAAACATGGAGACATAAAGGAAACACTGAAAGAAACATGAAGGAAACACTGAAGGAGACATGAAGGAAACACTGAAGGAAACATGAAGGAAACACTGAAGGAAACATGAAGGAAACACTGAAGGAAACACTGAAGGAAACATGAAGGAAACATGAAGGAAACACTGAAGGAGACATGAAGGAAACACTGAAGGAAACATGAAGGAAACACTGAAGGAAACATGAAGGAAAATGAAGGAAACACTGAAGGAAACATGGAGACATAAAGGAAACACTGAAGGAAACATGAAGGAAACACTGAAGGAGACATGAAGGAAACACTGAAGGAAACATGAAGGAAACACTGAAGGAAACATGAAGGAAACATGAAGGAAACATGAAGGAGACATGAAGGAAACATGAAGGAAACATGGAGACATAAAGGAAACACTGAAAGAAACATGAAGGAAACACTGAAGGAGACATGAAGGAAACACTGAAGGAAACATGAAGGAAACACTGAAGGAAACATGAAGGAAACACTGAAGGAAACATGAAGGAAACACTGAAGGAAACATGAAGGAAACACTGAAGGAAACATGAAGGAGACATGAAGGAAACACTGAAGGAAACATGAAGGAAACATCAAGGAGACATGAAGGAAACATAAAGGAAACATGAAGGAAACATGAAGGAGACATGAAGGAAACACTGAAGGAAACATGAAGGAGACATGAAGGAAACACTGAAGGAAACATGAAGGAGACATGAAGGAAACATGAAGGAAACATGAAGGAGACATGAAGGAAACACTGAAGGAAACATGAAGGAAACATGAAGGAGACATGAAGGAAACATGAAGGAAACACTGAAGGAAACATGAAGGAGACATGAAGGAAACATGAAGGAAACATGAAGGAAACACTGAAGGAAACATGAAGGAGACATGAAGGAAACACTGAAGGAAACATGAAGGAAACATGAAGGAAACACTGAAGGAAACATGAAGGAAACATGAAGGAAACACTGAAGGAAACATGAAGGAAACATGAAGGAAACACTGAAGGAAACATGAAGGAAACACAGAGATAAATGTTCTGTACAGTTTTTGGTTTTAATTGTTGTAACAAACAAGTTAAATTTCAGCTTCAACATGCTTTATTGTAAAGTTCATGAAGAGATCTCAATATGAGACCACAGTTAGTGTTTCACAAAGTCAAAACCATCGAGTCCCAGGTCTAGACCAACAAGTCTCAAGTCTAGACCAACAAGTCTCAAGTCTAGACCAACAAGTCCTGAGTCTAAACCGACAAGTCCTGAGTCTAAACCGACAAGTCCTGAGTCTAGACCGACAAGTCCTGAGTCTAGACCAACAAGTCCTGAGTCTAGACCAACAAGTCCTTAGTCTAGACCAACAAGTCCTGAGTCTAGACCAACAAGTCCTTAGTCTAGACCAAAAAGTCCTTAGTCTAGACCAACATGTCCTTAGTCTAAACCAACAAGTCCTGAGTCTAGACCAACAAGTTGTAAGTCTAGACCAACAGGTCCTGAGTCTAGACCAACAAGCCCTTAGTCTAGACCAACAAGTCCTGAGTTGAGACCAACAGGTCCTTTTAGACCAACAAGTCTCAAGTCTAGATCAATAAGTCCTGAGTCTAGTCCAGTATACCGCAAACTGTGGGCTGCGCCCCTTAGGGGGGTGCGGTGGTATTACAGGTGGGGCGCAAGGGGAAATGCAGACAGCAGTACACGGACATAAATGTCCAAATGAATACAAGGCGACATGCCTGTACTTACTGTCCATGTCGACGTTCCTGCTGTTGCCTCTCGACCCAGAACACAGATCTCAGCTCAGCGTGGAGCGGCCGCATCAAGTCTCAACCCGTTTAAAAAGATGTGGAGAGGACAGCAGCTCACTGCAGCCACTGATACTGACAACATATGCTCACAGATCTGCTCAGTTTGGTTGCTTCTGCACAGGGTTAGGGTTATTGTTGTTATCTTTAAAAGATATCTATTATAAGATAGGTTAATTTCAGCCACAATAAGCTATTTTATTTGCATAGACAGAACTTTATTTAACAAAGTGATTGCACATGTTAGTTTTTGTCTGATGGAGTAATCTGGTTGATTCTAAAGTGATTTACATTTTCTTTATTCTAATATTTATAAAAGGACAGATAGAGTCACAAAATGTTATTTCAATAAAAGTTCAGCATGGACCAATTTTCTTGGGGCGGTGTGGCGTGAACCTTGTTCTTTCTCCAAAGTGGGTGTGAACATGCGTGACAGAAAAGGTTTGAGAACCACTGGCCTAGACAAACAATCATTAGTCTACCAACATGTCTCAAGTCTAGACCAATAAAAGGTCCTTAGTCTAGTCCAACAAGTCCTTAGTCTAGACCAGGGGTGCCCACACTTTTTTGGCTTGCGAGCTACTTTTAAAATGACCTAGTCAAAAAGATATACCTACATTAATAATGCTAAATATCTATCTATATAGATATATATCTATATAAATCTATATAGATATATATTAATAAATAGCATTATTAATGTATTAATATACCGAGTATACTTTATATTTACAATATTGGCGTACCTTGCATAACTTATGACACAATATAATTCTGTTCATTTTTGGTCATTACATTTTACTCTGACTTGCACTGAATAGAAACAGCCAGGGTTATGCTGCGTTCACACTGAATGCGGCACGTATTATTCGCGAGTAGATTACATGCAAAGTCAATGCACAGACGCGAATGACGCAAATTTCCGCCGGGCAGCGCAAATGACGCGAATAACTTGGGCGAAAGATTTGCGTAGTGAAAGCCAATCAGCGTTGAGAAGCTCCGCATCATCACTGCTGTCCTGCCGGTGCTGAATCAAACTGCTGCTGGTCCGCCTGAAGCAGCGCTGGAAGCAGCCGTCATTCAGACGCTGTTGTGCGGCTACAGATGATATTATGGACACGGGGCGTCTGATGGTCCGACGTTTGAGGGATTTCCACAATAACTATAAAGCAGAACTAGTGGTTAGTTCAATGGTGGATGGCGGAAATGGTACCGCTTTTACGGAGATAAGCCACGGAGATATCCCTGCCCCTTTTCAGCCGCGAGTAAAGCAAATGGCGCAAATTAACCACATAAAGTTGAGTAAACTCACGGGAGTAGAGAAGCGCAAATAATGCATTCAAGCGGCCGACCATGCGGGCGCACCGTCCGTGGTGATGGACATTGATTTACACACTGGCTGGTCTGTATATCAATCAAGTGGCAAATGTCGTAGGGAAGATACTTTTTTTTTTTTCTTTTTTAATGGCATGCGATCTACCCGCGCTACCCTGGCGATCGACGTATTGGGCACCCCTGGTCTAGACCAACAAATCCTTAGTCTAGACCAACAAGTCCAGAGTCTAGACCAAAAGGTATCTGTGTCTCAGGCTCCACCTGTCTGTGTCTGTCCCCCCCGACTCCCCCAGTAGTGTTGCCCACCCACCCACCCCCCCCCACCCCCCCACCCCCCCCTCACTGGGCTGGCTGGTGGCCGATGAACCTCTTCAGGTGGTACCTCAGCACTCCTTTGGTCTTGAAGGTCTTGCCGCAGCTGCAGGCATGCGGCCGCTCTCCAGTGTGGTCGAGCTGATGGACCCGCAGCAGCGAGCTGGTGAAGAAGAACTCCCCGCAGGTGATGCAGTAGTGGCTCTTCTCTCCGGTGTGTTTGGTCCTCTGGTGGCTTAGCAGCGAGCCTGACGTGATGAAGCTCTGGCCGCAGTCCTGGCAGCTGAACGGACGCTCCCCGGTGTGGATCCTCTCGTGGGCCCTCCAGGAGTTGTGGTAGGAGAAGGACTTCTGGCAGTACGAACACTGGTACAACTTCTCCTTGGTGTGGCTCAGCCGGTGCATCTTCAGGTAGTGGGCGATGGTGAAGCTCTTCCCGCAATCAGCACAAGCAAAGGGCTTCTCGCCCACGTGGAACAGCGTGATGTGAGACCTCAGGTGGGACGACTGGGTGAACCTCTTCCCGCAGGTGGTGCAGAGGAACGGTCGCTCTCCGGTGTGTGTGACCATGTGAGACTTCAGGTGGGGCGACTGGGTGAACCTCTTCCCGCACTCGGTGCACTTGTAGGGCTTCAGGCCGGTGTGGGTGCGGTTGTGCAGCTTCAGGCCCTGCAGGCTGGAGAAGCACTTTGCGCACTCTGTGCAGTGGTAGTCCTTCAGGTCCTCGTGGGTCCTCTGGTGGACGCGCATGCCGCTCAGCAGCTTGAAGCCCTTGCTGCAGGTAGGGCATTTATGTGGCTTCCTGTCGGAGTGAGTTACCTGGTGGAGCTTCAGGCTCTGAGGGTTACTGAAGGTCTTCTTGCACTTCAGGCAGGGCAGCAGCTTCTGGTTCTTGTGCGACTTGCGGTGGAAGTTGAAGCCCTGGTAGGAGACGAACATCTTGTTGCAGGCTTTGCAGCGGTAGCACTTCTCCCCTTTGTGCACTTCCAGATGCTCACTGAGCTCGTCCTGCTCGCTGAAGCCGTCCCCGCAGAACCAGCACTTGAAGGGTTTGGTCCCGGAGTGCGTCCGGTGGTGGGTCTTCCAGTCCCTCTTCAGAGCGAAGGTCTTCTCGCAGTACGAGCACTGGTAGGGCTCCCTGCGGTCGTGGATCTGCTGGTGGACCACGAGGCTCATCAGGGTCGGGTAGGTCTTCCCGCATTGCCAGCACTCGTTGGGTTTCTGCCCTTGGTGGGTTCTCAGGTGGGCCTCCAGGTGAGACTCCTTGTAGAAGCCCTTGGTACACTGGGAGCAGTAGACCATCTTTCTGCCTGCGTTGGTCGGGCGGTGCCGGGTCGAGCTCTGCTGACCCAGCTGAGGGTGTTCGTCTGTGGAACGAGAGGTCAGAGGTCAACTTCTGTTCAACGTGATTACTGATTACCTGATGATCAATAACATGAACAGGTGAGTATTACCTGATGATCAATAACATGAACAGGTGAGTTTTACCTGATGATCAATAACATGCACAGGTGAGTATTACCTGATGATCAATAACATGAACAGGTGAATATTACCTGATGATCAATAACATGAACAGGTGAGTATTAGCTGATGATCTATAACATGAACAGGTGAGTATTACCTGATGATCAATAACATGAACAGGTGAGTACTACCTGATGATCAATAACATGAACAGGTGAGTTTTACCTGATGATCAATAACACAAACAGGTGAGTATTACCTGATGATCAATAACACAAACAGGTGAGTATTACCTGATGATCAATAACATGAACAGGTGAGTTTTACCTGATGATCAATAACACAAACAGGTGAGTATTACCTGATGATCAATAACATGAACAGGTGAGTTTTACCTGTCCATGTAAAGTGGTTCCAGGTGTTCAGTGAAACTAAAGAATTAACTGAGTCAGAGGGTTATAATGATGAATATAAAATACTAAATTATTACCAAGAGACAGGAAGTCCCGCCCCTCCAGCCACAACCTGCAGTCGGTCAGTTTGACAGACAGCTTCTTGAGGACGGTAAACGACCGGATGTCCACGTCGTCATCCGGCTCCACTTTGATCTGAGCGCCCTGAAACAGTTCATACTGTATGTAAAAGTACTCTGTAACGGAGTACTGTATGTAAAAGTACTCTGTAACGGAGTACTGTATGTACAAGTACTCTGTAACGGAGTACTTTCCCTGTGACAGAGTATGTGTACTGTGTGGTACTAGTACCTTCCCTGCAGCAGAGTATGTGTACTGTGTGGTACTAGTACCTTCCCTGCATCAGAGTATGTGTATTGTGTGGTACTAGTACCTTCCCTGCATCAGAGTATGTGTACTGTGTGGTACTAGTACCTTCCCTGCAGCAGATTATGTGTACTGTGTGGTACTAGTACCTTCCCTGCAGCAGAGTATGTGTACTGTGTGGTACTAGTACATTCCCTGCATCAGAGAATGTGTACTGTGTGGTACTAGTACCTTCCCTGCATCAGAGTATGTGTACTGTGTGGTACTAGTACCTTCCCTGCAGCAGAGTATGTGTAGTGTGGTACTAGTACCTTCCCTGCAGCAGATTATGTGTACTGTGTGGTACTAGTACCTTCCCTGCAGCAGATTATGTGTACTGTGTGGTACTAGTACCTTCCCTGCAGCAGAGTATGTGTACTGTGTGGTACTAGTACCTTCCCTGCAGCAGATTATGTGTACTGTGTGGTACTAGTACCTTCCCTGCAGCAGATTATGTGTACTGTGTGGTACTAGTACCTTCCCTGCAGCAGAGTATGTGTACTGTGTGGTACTAGTACCTTCCCTGCAGCAGAATATGTGTACTGTGTGGTAATAGAACCTTCCCTGCAGCAGAATATGTGTACGGTGTGGTACTAGTACCTTCCCTGCAGCAGAGTATGTGTACTGTGTGGTACTAGTACCTTCCCTGCAGCAGAATATGTGTACTGTGTGGTACTAGTACCTTCCCTGCAGCAGAGTATGTGTACTGTGTGGTACTAGTACCTCCACCAGACTCCATTCACATTACTGACGTTTTATTCCCGGTCCAGCGACACACACTCGGACTGAACCCGCGCCCTCGCGCAGCCGCTCAGCATCCGGTCTCGTCCCGGTACCGTACCTTTATGCATTCATAGCGGTTTACCGGAGCAGAGCTCAGCTCGGTTGAGGCCGAATTACCGACAGAATACTCAGTTATGGATTATAAGACATTCGGCCATCATCGTATCGGGTGACGTGGCCGCCCATCTTTAAATGCTCATTTTTATAGTGGAGTTTGGCGAGAGCTGCAATTTTCGCGGATCCAGAGCCGAGCTCCGGTCGGTCGGTCGGTGTGTTTACCGGAGAAGCCGCGTTGGTCTGCATCCCGCCGTCCGGTTCCGTTCATAAAGTTGTCAACCGAGCGACCAGCAGCAACTTCTTCTGGTGCTGCAGTGGCAGCTGGCCACTTCCGGGGAAAAGTTCACCCTCCCAAAAAAAAAAAAATATATATATATATATAAGTATTTAGTAGTATTTATGGAACATTGGGCCTAATGTTTTAAGGTTGGCACTTCTCTCTTACGTAAAGAAGTTTTGATACTAATGTGTGAGCAAATATTTTAAGCTGGATATTTATTGGAATATTAAATAGAGAATATTCCAGATTTAAATAAATATCTTAACTAAAAAGGACAATACATATTACAGATGCATTTATGACCCACTTATATTAAAATAACTTTCCACAGAGCAAAGGGTCACTGTTTTCCAAAGTAATTGTGTCTTCTAGGTCTTTTACTGAAGAGTCATGAATTACAGAATAAGAGGTACATGTACACAACAGCAGTACTGAGCAGAACGACTCAGCAGATCCAGGATCAGGAGACTGAAGTCTTAGAACCGAGACGCGTTCAAGAGTCAAAACAGTTTTATTAAAAACCAGATTCCACAAAGAATCAGAGTTGTATTTTTACATCAGCCAACAGAACACATGGGGCAGTACTCTGGGAGGGGAGGAGGAGGGGGGGTCCGTAGTCTGGTTGGGAGGGGGGCAGTACTCTGGGAGGGAGGGGGTCCATAGTCTGGGAGGGAGGGGGGGGGGGGGGGGGGGAAGCAGTAGCTGTTTAACAGGTGAGAAAGAAGTCTTTAAAACCAGCTGCCGGAGTCTGCAGATGAGAAGAGAACCTGAAACAAGAGAAATATAATTTAAATAAAACATTAAATTCCCTGGACTGTAAATACACATTTATTTCTGTAGAGTTTGGGTCACTCATCTGTAGACCAGCCACAGGTCCTACGACCAGGCCTGGGAGGGATCAGACGAACGCTTCGGCGGTCTTTGTCATGGCGCCCCGCTCTGAGAACACTCTGCCTGAGGGGGCGCTACAATTCGGCCTTTTGTTCACATCATCTCCTGGGGAGCTAGACCCCGCCCACTCAGCTGATTGGCTGTGTTCAAATGTGTGAGGTCACTCACCGCTGTGATGGAAGTCTGACCTCACCGATGACATCGTTTTCTGGTGGGTCACATGGGTCTTTCTATCAGAGCAGAGGAACACAGGTGAAGACAGGTAACCCCCAAATACCAGACCTCTGAGCAGGTAACCCCCCCAAAACCAGACCCCTGATAAGGTAACCCCCAAATAACAGACCTGATCAGAATACGCTTCAGCTCGGTTTTGTCACGGCCCCCCTCTGTGAACAGACTGCTGGGGGGCTTCAATCGGCCTTTTGTTTCATCACTTCAGAGTACTGCTAGTGTAGTACTAGTACTTCTACCCGAGCAAGAGAACAGAGTACTTCTATACTCACAGGCAAGACAAAGGGGACCAAGACAGGAAGCTTGTAAATAAACGTTACACAGACTCAGGTAGCCATTTTGAATACATTTTCCCGCCTGACAGACGCAGTTAGTCCGCGTGATGAACACATCTTACCTTAACGGACCTTCTTCTCTCGGAACTGGGTACCGGAACTCGTTAATGCCGCCATCGTTGGTTCTCAGCGACAGCAGTGGCTCGTTGCGGTAACACTAACTGTAAAATTACCGGACATCGCCATCTGCTCTCACACAAACCCGCGCCATGTTGTCTTTATACTACTCAGCAGCCAAGCGACCCGCCCCCCTCTGCCTCTGATTGGCTTACCATTAAACAGCCCGAACCAATCGCACTCCGCGAAAAACTAACTAATCCAACAGTACTAGTACTAGCCAATCAGAGGAAGTGGGCGAGTCATGGCGTTTGTACAGGCACTGCTGCTGCTGGGAGCTGAAATCTCCTCCCCTTTTCTGGAGCCCCATATTTCAGACGCGGAGAAAAAACACTGACAGCATCACTGACGTAAAAATTAAACGTTCGGATTTTATAAGTTTTCAACCGTTTTTTCAACAAGTTGTTCTCAATAGTTTTAGTTTAGACGGTGAGACATAAAAAATGGTGAGACATTAAAGAGAAGAAGGTCAGACATTAATGAAGGTGAGACATTAAAGAAGGTGAGACATTAAAGAAGGTGAGACATTAAAGAGAAGAAGGTGAGACATTAAAGATGGCCGCCAGAGACGAGCGGCTGGATCCCGTGCACAGCTTCACCGTCAGCAGCTTGAGGGTGGAGCAGGAAAGATGGCGGCTGTTGGAGGAGGAGCAGCCGGTGGTGCTCAGAAGCTTCTTCAATACTCCGGACTACACAGAGCTGTTCGTCTGCCGGGACCCTGGCGGCGGACTCTCCGTCAGCCTTGACTTCCCTCTAAATGTCCACACTAAAGTCGTCTGCGTCTCCAAGACCGGCCCTGACGTTATTACGAAGGAAAATGTCCGACATATTTTAACAATCCAAGAAGTTCAGGGAAGAAACGCCAAGAGCTTCATCATGGCTGCTTGTGAGGAGGTGGGAGCGAGTATCACGCTAACTAGCATTACGCTAACTAGCTCAGGGTAGCATTAAGGCTAACTGGAAGATAAGCCTATATCAAGCTAGGGTTAGCATTACAGCTAACTGGAAGCTATGGGCCAATTAAAGCTATGTCTAATTCAAGCTAAGGCTAACACTAAAGCTAACTATAATCTATGGCTCATTCAAGCTAAGGCTAATACTAAAGTAACCTAGAAGCTATAGCTAATTCAAACTATGGCTAATTCAAGCTAAGGCAAAACCTAAAGCTAACTATAAGCTAAGGCTAACACTAAAGCTAACTAGAAGCTATGGACAATTCAAGCTAAGCTAATTTAAGCTAATTCTATCACTAAGCTAACTGAAAGCTATGACTAATTTAAGCTACGGCTAATTAAAGCTAAGGCTAAAACCTAAAGCTAACTAAAGGCTAAGGCTAATTCAATGTCCAGACTGAAGGTGGGTCCTCTCTGCTCTCAGGTGACCTGCCCGTCTCTTAGCAACCCAGAGACGAGCAGAAGCGTAGCCGAGGCAGCCCTGAAGTTCATGGAGCGCCAGAGGTACGAGGCGCTGATGATGAAGGCTCAGGTAGAGGGACGCACCTGTCTGGCTTATCCCGACGGCCTTCATGGTGACGCTGGAGGGCGGTAAGACCTGTCCTCTAACAATGAAGCAACTTCTTCTTCTCTCCACTAACAGTGAAGCAGCTTCTTCTTCTCTCCACTAACAGTGAAGCAGCTTCTTCTCTCCTCTAACAATGAAGCAGCTTCTTCTTCTCTCTAACAATGAAGCAGCTTCTTCTTCTCTCCTCTAACAATGAAGCAGCTTCTTCTTCTCTAACAGTGAAGCAGCTTCTTCTTCTCTCTAACAGTGAAGCAGCTTCTTCTTCTCTCCTTTAACAGTGAAGCAGCTTCTTCTTCTCTCCTCTAACAATGAAGCAGCTTCTTCTTCTCTCCTCTAACAATGAAGCAGCTTCTTCTTCTCTCTAACAGTGAAGCAGCTTCTTCTTCTCTCCTCTAACAGTGAAGCAGCTTCTTCTTCTCTCCTCTAACAGTGAAGCAGCTTCTTCTTCTCTCCTCTAACAGTGAAGCAGCTTCTTCTTCTCTCCTTTAACAGTGAAGCAGCTTCTTCTTCTCTCCGTTAACAGTGAAGCAGCTTCTTCTTCTCTCCTTTAACAGTGAAGCAGCTTCTTCTTCTCTCTAACAGTGAAGCAGCTTCTTCTTCTCTAAGCCTCTGCTTCACGCGAAGCTTCAGACGAAAGGACATCATGTCTCTTAAAACATGTTTCCTCGTGTCCTCTCCCCTTGCATGGTTTGCGTCTCTGGTGGGAGGGACTAGGACACAAGGAAAAGACACAAGTGAGGGAAACGGATGCAATTAAGAGACATGCGATGTACCCAGAGTGAATCTTCTTCTTCTTCTTCTCTCCTCTAACAGGAAGTTGTCAGACATGAAGCTGCTCCACGGCTGTGATTCGACGATCATGGAGTGGGCAGGGCTTGTGTCAGAGTTCTTGCAGCAGGACTCGTCTCAGCCGGTTCTTGACGGACTGGAGCCGCTGCCCTCAGAAGAGTTTAACTTCTGGGGGACCAGACTGAAGAACCTGCACTTCATCCAGCAGCAGGTCCATACTTATTTACACCAGATAATATACTGTTATCATAATATAAACTGACTCTCTTATCCTCTTCAATGCCTTTCACTGACAGTTTAATGCTCACTCCTTCCATAGATAGTGCACATCAGCTGACACTTCTTCCAGTTCAAACACTCTAACTGAATGTTTTCCTCTGTTTTCCACTCACACAGACACTTAGTTTCTTTCAGTGAAGATTGTTCAATGTTCTATGTTATTTCAACATCGACTTGAGTTATGTTACTTGTTCAGTTGATGAGCAGCAGAGCTCAGCAGGTGGTGGCTATCGTCCAGAGGGCAGAGAGCGTCTACTGGTCCACTCTGAGAGACATTTACAGAGACATCCAGGAAGGTGCAAATAACTTCATCAATCTGGGAGATACCTGTTTCCTGAAACACAGCTGTAATCTGTTACGTCTCACGTCTCTGTTATGCCTTTGTTACATCTCTGTTATGCCTTTGTTACATCTCTGTTATACCTTTGTTACATTTCTGTTACATCTCTGTTATGCCTTTGTTATGCCTCTGTTATGCCGTTGTTACATCTATGTTATGCCTCTGTTACATCTCTGGTATGCCTCTGTTATGCCTTTGTTACATCTCTGTTATGCTTCTGTTACATCTCTGTTATGTCTCTGTTACATCTCTGTTACGCCTCTGTTACATCTCTGTTATGCCTTTGTTACATCTCTGTTATACCTTTGTTACATCTCTGTTATGCCTCTGTTATGCCTCTGTTACATCTCTGTTATGCCTCTGTTATGCCTTTGTTACATCTCTGTTATGCCTCTGTTACATCTCTGTTATGCCTCTGTTACGCCTCTGTTACATCTCTGTTATGTCTCTGTTACATCTCTGTTACATCTCTGTTATGCCTTTGTTACATTTCTGTTATGCCTTTGTTACATCTCTGTTATACCTTTGTTACATCTCTGTTATGCCTCTGTTATGCCTTTGTTACATCTCTGTTATGCCTCTGTTACATCTCTGTTATGCCTTTGTTACATCTCTGTTATGTCTCTGTTACATCTCTGTTACGCCTTTGTTACATCTCTGTTATGTCTCTGTTACATCTCTGTTATGCCTCTGTTATGCCTTTGTTACGCCTCTGTTACATCTCTGTTATGCCTCTGTTACATCTTTGTTATGCCTTTGTTACATCTCTGTTATGCCTCTGTTACATCTCTGTTATGCCTTTGTTACATCTCTGTTATGCCTTTGTTATGCCTCTGTTATGCCGTTGTTACATCTATGTTATGCCTCTGTTACATCTCTGGTATGCCTCTGTTATGCCTTTGTTACATCTCTGTTATGCTTCTGTTACATCTCTGTTATGTCTCTGTTACATTTCTGTTATGCCTTTGTTACATCTCTGTTATACCTTTGTTACATCTCTGTTATGCCTCTGTTATGCCTCTGTTATGCCTTTGTTACATCTCTGTTATGCCTCTCTTACATCTCTGTTATGCCTCTGTTACATCTGTTATGCCTTTGTTACATCTCTGTTATGTCTCTGTTACATCTCTGTTACGCCTTTGTTACATCTCAGTTATGTCTCTGTTACATCTCTGTTATGCCTCTGTTACATCTCTGTTATGCCTCTGTTATGCCTTTGTTACGCCTCTGTTACATCTCTGTTATGCCTCTGTTACATCTTTGTTATGCCTTTGTTACATCTCTGTTATGCCTCTGTTACATCTCTGTTATGCCTCTGTTACATCTCTGTTATGCCTTTGTTACATCTCTGTTATGCCTTTGTTACATCTCTGTTATGCCTTTGTTACATCTGTTATGCCACTGTTACATCTCTGTTATGCCTCTGTTACATCTCTGTTATGCCTTTGTTACATCTCTGTTATGCCTCTGTTACGCCACTGTTACATCTCTGTTATGCCTCTGTTACATCTCTGTTATGCCTTTGTTACATCTGTTATGCCTTTGTTACATCTGTTATGCCACTGTTACATCTCTGTTATGCCTCTGTTACATCTCTGTTATGCCTTTGTTACATCTCTGTTATGCCTTTGTTACATCTGTTATGCCACTGTTACATCTCTGTTATGCCTCTGTTACATCTCTGTTATGCCTTTGTTACATCTCTGTTATGCCTCTGTTACGCCACTGTTACATCTCTGTTATGCCTCTGTTACATCTGTGACATCCTCTATCTCTTTCGTCCTCTCAGGTCTGGAGGAGGCTGAGGATGTGACTTTGCACCTGAATCCTGTGCAGGAGAAGCTGGAGGAGCTGAAGCGGGTGGAGTACCAGCAGGTAGCTCAGCTTCATTGACTGGTACTGGTGAGATGTCTGTGTGACATCATCACTGTATCTGTGATTGGCAGCTTGGCGACAACATGGCTGCAGTGATGGAGGAGATGCGACTGTTGTGGATCAGCTCTGAGTTCTATTGTAAACCCTGCAGGATCGTGATCCTGCTGCAGGAGATCTGTAACCTGTTCATACAAATGGTACGTACGTACGCCAGGCAGGCAGGCAGGCAATTCTGTTCTTATCAAATCTTGCTTCTTCTTTGGCTGCAGAGCAGGAAGTTCCTGCAAGGGAAGGAGTTGATGAGTGGTCTAGTCTCTGACCCTGGTCTGGGGCTGGATGATGTCAGACTGGTGATCTGGACCCTGCAGAGCCTCAAAGAGGCGTACAGTCAATGCAGGATCCAGCTGGAGAAGCAGAAGCAGGTGCAACTGATTTCTACATTACATTTCATTTAGCTGACGCTTTTATCCCAAAACTTACATGATATACAGTAGACGGTGAGCAATTAGGGTTAAGTATCTTGCTCAAGGACACAAAGACATGGACTAGTGGAGCCGGGGATTGAACCACCAACCCTCTGATTGAAAGACAGACCTGCTAACCACTGAGCCACAGTCGCCCCATCTATCTGCACTGTGTGATGCTCTCGGATCAGCTGGTAGAGCTGCAGTGAGCAGGAGGGACGCTTCTAGACCGCAGGACTGAGGACATCTATTGGAAGAACAGCAGGGCTGGGGAGGGACAGGGAGAGGACAGGACCCGGGGGAAGGGTAAAGAGGAGAAGCGACCCTAGAGCCCTCAGGTCCAGGTGACGACAGGAAGAGGAGAAGAACTGAGCTCAGATCAGCGGTGTGTCTGTGGCGACTGTGGCTCAGTGGTTAGCAAGTCAGTCTTTCAATCAGAGGGTCGGTGGTTCAAACCCCGGCTCAGCCATTCCATGTCGTTGTGTCCTTGAGCAAGACACTTAACCCTCATTGCTCACCGTTGCTGTGTCTTCGGTCTACTGTATATCATGTAAGTCTCTTTGGATAAAAGCGTCAGCTAAATGAAATGTAATGTAATGTGTCTGATTCTCGCTGCTGCAGGATGGTGACACTCAGAGCTGGGACTTTCCTTCACACCTGGTCTTCTTTAGCGTGGACAACTTCCTGCTGCACCTGCAGAGCATCCAGGTACACACGCACGTACTGAGTGAACAATACGCTGAAGCATTTAGAGATCTTGTTTATCTCTCCAGAGCTTTATCTAACAAACTAAAGGTCCTCCTGGACGGGTTGTCCACACCGACCAAACATATTGTGGACCAGGCAGGACAATTATGGACACACTGCCGGGGTCCTCCGGTCTGGAGGGTCCTCCTGCTGTGTCTGCTTATGCAGATGATATCGGTTCGGAGGGGGAGCTGACTGTCACTCTATGATGATACATTTACTCTGTCTGGAAGAGTTTTATTTGTTTATTCATCTTCAGGGCTGAGCTGATGGGAGGACAGTGTTTGGTTGTGTCTCCCTGTAAAGGAGCAATAAACCAAAATCATCCTCCTCCTCCTCCAGGAGGTGTTCTGTGTCAGCCTGCAGCTGCATCATTTGGACTCAAGGCCCCTGTCGGGTGTTGGAGGCCGGATGTGGTCTGATGTGGTCCAGGAGGTGTATCAGGACTTCTTGCGTCATGTGACGGTTCTGTCTGACTGTAGCTGTGACCCCACCGACCCCGACGACCAGGTGGCGGTAATGTGATGTGTGTGAGGAACCTCCTGTTGGACCCTGAGCTGTGTGTGAGTCCCCCTCCTCTTCTTCTTCCTCCCAGAGCCTCCAACTGCACCTGGATCAGTTTTGGGTTCAGGTTTTGGACCTGGAGAGACGGCTGGTGTCGGTCCTCAGCAGAGCCTTTGAGGCCTGCTGCATCTCTGCCTCTGGAGCAAAGGTACCTCTGACTAACCCAGTTCTGGTCTGGTCTGGTCTGATCTAGTATGGTCTAATGTGGTCTGGTCTGGTCTGCTTTGTTTCAGCTGGTGAAGATGTTCGGGTTCATCCTGGACCGTCCTCTGATCCAGGATCAGCTGCGTCCTCACCTGATCCGGCTAGAGGAGGTGGTCCTGGAGGAGCTGGATCAGATCGAGTTGCTGTTCTACAATCAGAGAGAGAACCCCCACACATTAAGCAGGTTCAGTCCGTCTGCTGCAGCCGGACTCTGCTGGACTCAACAGCTCAGACTGAGAGCTGAAGACACCGTGGACCACTACAGAACTGTTCAACAGCCGTAAGATGCCAGATCACTGAAACCACATACACAAAGCAGGACCTGGACTCTCCTGATCCAGACTTGGAACTGTGCTTAGTCTGGAATGAGTCTGTGTTGCGTTCAGGGACCTGGATTCAGTCGTTATGACGGTCTCTGTGTTGCGTTCAGGGACCTGGTCTCACTCGCTATGACAGTCTCTATGTTGCATTCAGGGACCTGGACTCAGTCGCTATGATGGTCTCTGTGTTGCGTTCAGGGACCTGGACTCAGCTTCTTCCCAGCTGGTCCCGCAGAGGTTCCAGCAGATTGTGGACCTCCTGCAGGACTTCAGAGACCGAGTGAGTTCTGGCTGGAGTTCTCTGCTGGACTCTGACTGTGGGTTCATCCTGGAGCAACCTCTGATCCAAAACCTGCAGCAAGGCATGCTGGGAGTTAACTGCAGCCACGAGGTCAGTGAGAAGAAAAGTCAACAACGAGATTATGATGTAACAATGTGTGTGTGTGACTGTGTGTGTGTGTGTGTGTGTGTGTGTGTGTGTGTGTGTGTGTGTGTGTGTGTGTGTGTGTGTAGCTGCAGGTGGTGCTGAGGGCGTTTAGGTATGTGAGCAGGGAGACCGATGTGGAGCTCCGCCCCCACGCTGCTCGACTCTTCACCTGCAGAGATGACATCACACAGTGCTACCTGAGCCTGGGTCACATGGTGTCCTGTTACGAGCAGGTACGCGGCCAGTCAGGTAAATCCAGGTGACGATGAAGACGAAGGTCAGGTGACAGCTTGTGATCCTCCTTCAGGTGGCGAGTGGCGTCCTGCCGGTGGAGTTTCCTCTGATCCAGGATCAGCTGCAGCACCTGAACCAGGATCTATCAGAGCTGCAGAGCAACACCTGGAGCCGTGAAGGTGGTACACGACACACAGCACACAACGACTCCCTGGGGCTGGATGCTCACTGTGTGTGTGTGTGTGTGTGTGTGTGTGTGTGTGTGTGTGTGTGTGTGTGTGTAGGTGTGCAGCAGCTGGTGGAGCAGAAGAGAGGGAGACTGCTGCTCCTCCACTCCACAGTGAGCCAGGCCAGAGCCAACATGGCCGCCGTGACGCGCATCATACAGGTCAGTGTGTGTCCTCCTATCTGTCACACTTCCTGTTCACGTTTAGCGGAGGAAGGCTGACTGCCTGTAGTTTGTAATCATTAGGTTTGTTGGAGATGAGCCAGTCCTGATCAGAATCGATCGGTGCGCAATGCATGCTGGGTAGATTTGTGTCCGACTTGATCCCGACTTGCTCTGACGTCATGTACACGAGGTCAACGATAATCTCACGAGAGCGAGGCGGCCGTCGATTTTACAGCCAGGCGCCGCAGCAGCTCTCCACCGACTGCATGGCCCAGTGCATGATGGGAAACGCCTGGCTCTCGCTACATTAGAGAGCTGATTGACTCTTAGATTTGACAGCAAACACCACGTGTTGTATTTTATGTGTAGTTGTAATACTTAACGCTGGATTGTTGACTATTAGTCTCATGTTTAATCTGAAAACATATTGTGTGGTTGATAATAATAAAGTTTATTTATATAATACATATCAAAACTAGTAGTAATGTATTTCACAGGCTGACATAAAAATAATAAATCATGCAGCTACATACACATTTCTACATGAATATATATTTATAAACACATATGAATAAATCAGAACACGATGTGTAAACTACAAGTAGACTACAGATCACAACTAACAGGAAGTAATTGTTTCTCTGACTTCCTGAGTAAACTTTGAAGTCAGCTGAAAACTGTCTGACTTGACCGCGGTTTCTTGTCAACGCCCCCTGATGATGACGCTGCTCTCGTCTGGACTTCAGGTGAGGCGCAGCTCTTTAGAACGAGCCTGTTATGATCCTTCACCTGCAGGGCTGGGCGGAGCTTCACCTGCTGCACTCAGGTGACTCACTACTGGAGGGTGGGGCTATAGAGCAGAGCAACCGACGCATCAGAGAGGAGGGACAGGAGCTGCTCAGGTTAACACAGGTGAGCACAGGAGGAGGAGGAGGAGGAGGAGGAGGAGGAGGAGGAGGAGGAGGAGGAGGAGGAGGAGGAGGAGGAGGAGGAGGAGGAGGAGACAGGTGCTGATGTGACTCTGATGTGTTCTCAGGTGAACAGGAGTCTGTACGGCGCTGAAGACTCATCTGAGTCCTGGATCCGGTATCTGGATTACATCGATGACAAAGTCCAGGACGGACTGTTCCAGCTGGTGCTCAGATCCCTACGCTTCCTGGTTGACAACATGAACCCACAGGTACACACACCTGGAAACACCTGTGTCGGCCCGAAGCAGAACTTTGGTGTTTCATGTGGATCCAGGCGAATTTTACAAAAACACACATTTTGTCTTGAGGTTGAAGGAAACAAAGTCTAAGAATTGTGTGTGTGTGTGTGTGTGTGTGTGTGTGTGTGTGTGTGTGTGTGTGTGTGTGTAGGGTTGCAGTGTGTTTCTAAAGGTCAGTCTGCAGCTGCAGGAAACAGAAAGTGTGTTTGAGCCGTCAGTGGGTGGCGGCCTATCTGACCTCCTGCAGACCATCATCTCTGACGTCTACACAGCAGCCAGTCTGCCACCAAGGATCTCTGTGAGCAGCCACGGCAACTACCAGGTAACACTGACATCACTCGGACATCACACTGACATCACACTGACATCACTCGGACATCACACTAATGGTGTGTTCACACCGAACGCGACGCGAATTTTTCGCGCGACCAGATTACATGTAAAGTCAATGCACAGACGCGTTTGGTTGCGACAGACGCGAAATTTCGCCGGGCGGCGCGTTAGACGCGTTTGGCGCGGCGCGTTTGACGCGAAATTCGCGTGAGTTGAAATTTTCCAACTCGGGCGAAAATTCGCGTCGCGAAAGCCAATCAGCGTTGAGAAGCTCTGCGCGTCATCACCGCCGTCCTGCCGGTTTGAATCAAACAGTTGCTGATCCACCAGAAGTATCGCTGGCAGCGGCCGTCATTCAGACGCTGTTGTGCGGCTACGGATGATATTATGAACCCGGACACGGGGGCGTTTGATGGTCCGACATTAGAGGGACTTCCACAAGAAGGTTAAAGCAGAACTAGTGGTTAGTTTAATGGTGGATGGGGGAAACGGTACTGTTTTTACGGAGATAAGCCACGGAGATAAGCCCCGCCCGCGTTAAAGCGAATTTGCGTTGACGGAAATTAACCACATAAAGTCGAGCGAGTAAACTCACGCGAGTAACTTTCGCGTCGCGTTCGGTGTGAACACACCAATAAAGTCGAGCGAGTAAACTCACGCGAGTAACGCGACGCGAAATTTCGCGTCGCGTTCGGTGTGAACACACCATAACACCACTGACACCACTCTGACATCACACTGACATCACTCTGACACCACTGACATCACACTGACATCACTCTGACACCACTGACATCACACTGACACCACACTGACATCACTCTGACACCACTGACATCACACTGACATCACTCTGACACCACTGACATCACACTGACACCACTCTGACACCACTCTGACACCACACTGACACCACACTGACACCACTGACATCACTCTGGCATCACTCTGACATCACACTGACATCACACTGACACCAATGACATCACTCTGACACCACTGACATCCTCTGACATCACTCTGACACCACTGACATCACTCGGACATCACACTAACACACTGACACCACTGACATCACACTGACATCACTCTGACACCACTGACATCACTCTGACACCACTGGCATCACTCTGACATCACACTGACATCACTCTGACATCAC
Source organism: Cottus gobio (assembly GCA_023566465.1). Lineage (NCBI taxonomy): Eukaryota > Metazoa > Chordata > Actinopteri > Perciformes > Cottidae > Cottus > Cottus gobio. Next base: position 286,639 of record CM042230.1, on the reverse strand, counting down.
TCTGACACCACTCTGACACCACTCTGACATCACACTGACATCACACTAACACCACTCTGACATCACACTGACATCACTCTGACACCACTGACATCGCACTGACATCACTCTGACACCACACTGACACCACACTGACACCACTCTGACATCACTCTGACATCACACTGACACCACTCTGACACCACACTGACACCACACTGACACCACTCTGACACCACACTGACACCACACTGACACCACTGACATCACTCTGGCATCACTCTGACATCACACTGACATCACACTGACACCACACTGACACCACACTGACACCAATGACATCACTCTGACACCACTGACATCCCTCTGACATCACTGACATCACTCGGACATCACACTAACACACTGACACCACTGACATCACACTGACATCACTCTGACACCACTGACATCACTCTGACACCACTGGCATCACTCTGACATCACACTGACATCACTCTGACACCACTGACATCACTCTGACATCACTCTGACATCACACTGACATCACATTGACACCACTGATATCACATTGACACCACTGATATCACACTGACATCACACTAACACACTGACACCACTGACACCACTCTGACACCACTGACACCACTCTGACACCACTGCCATCACACTGACACCACTGGCATCACTCTGACATCACACTGACATCACTCTGACATCACACTGACATCACACTGACACCACTCTGACACCACTCTGACACCACTCTGACACCACTCTGACACCACTCTGACACCACACTGACACCACACTGACACCACTCTGACACCACTGACACCACTGACATCACACTGACATCACTCAGACATCACTCTGACACCACTGACATCCCTCTGACACCACTGACATCACTCTGACATCACTCTGACATCACTCTGACACCACTCTGACACCACTCTGACACCACACTGACACCACTCTGACACCACACTGACACCACTGACATCACACTGACATCACTCTGACACCACTGACATCACTCTGACATCACACTGACATCACATTGACACCACTGACATCACACTGACATCACACTAACACACTGACACCACTGACATCACTCTGACACCACTGCCATCACACTGACATCACACTGACATCACTCTGACATCACTCTGACACCACTGACATCACTCTGACATCACACTGACACCACTGACATCACTCTGACACCACTCTGACACCACTGCCATCACACTGACACCACTGACATCACACTGACATCACACTGACACCACTGACATCACTCTGACATCACACTGACACCACTGACATCACTCTGACACCACTCTGACACCACTGCCATCACACTGACACCACTGACATCACACTGACATCACACTGACACCACTGACATCACTCTGACACCACTGCCATCACACTGACACCACTGACATCACACTGACACCACTGACATCACTCTGACACCACTCTGACACCACTGACATCACTCGGACATCACACTGACACCAATCTGACACCACTGACATCACACTGACATCACTGACATCACCACTGACACCACTCTAACACCACTGACATCACACTGACATCACACTGGCATCACACTGACACCACTGACATCACACTGACATCACACTGACATCACACTGACATCACTGACATCACACTGACATCACTCTGACATCACACTGACATCACTCTGACATCACACTGACATCACACTGACATCACACTGACATCACACTGACACCACTGACATCACACTGACATCACACTGACATCACACTGACACCACACTGACATCACTCTGACATCACTCTGACATCACACTGACATCACACTGACACCACACTGACATCACACTGACATCACACTGACATCACACTGACATCACTCGGACATCACACTGACACCACTGACATCACACTGACACCACTGACATCACACTGACACCACTGACATCACACTGACACCACTGACATCACTCAAACATCACACTAACACCACTGACACCACTGACATCACTCTGACACCACTGCCATCACACTGACACCACTGACATCACACTGACATCACTCTGACACCACTGCCATCACACTGACACCACTGACATCACACTGACACCACTGACATCACTCTGACACCACTCTGACACCACACTGACACCACTCGGACATCACACTAACACCACTGACATCACTCTGACATCACTCTGACACCACTGCCATCACACTGACATCACACTGACATCACTCTGACATCACTCTGACACCACTGCCATCACTCTGACATCACACTGACATCACTCTGACACCACTGCCATCACACTGACACCACTGACATCACACTGACACCACTGACATCACTCTGACATCACATTGACACCACTGACATCACACTGACATCACTCGGACATCACACTGACACCACTGACATCACTCTGACACCACACTGACACCACTCGGACATCACACTAACACCACTGACATCACTCTGACATCACTCTGACACCACTGGCATCACTCTGACATCACTCTGACATCACACTGACATCACACTGACACCACTCTGACACCACTCTGACACCACTCTGACACCACTCTCACACCACACTGACACCACACTGACACCACTCTGACACCACTCTGACACCACTCTGACACCACTGACATCACACTGACATCACACTGACATCACACTGACACCACTTACATCACACTGACACCACTCTGACACCACTGACACCACTGACATCACACTGACACCACTGACATCACACTGACATCACACTGATACCACACTGACACCACTCGGACATCACACTAACACCACTGACATCACACTGACATCACTCGGACATCACACTAACACCACTGACATCACACTGACATCACACTGACATCACTGACATCCCTCTGACACCACTGACATCACTCGGACATCACACTAACACCACTGACACCACTGCCATCACTCTGACACCACTGACATCACACTGACACCACTGACATCACACTGACATCACACTGACATCACACTGATATCACTGACATCACTCTGACATCACACTGACACCACACTGACACCACTTACATCACACTGACATCACACTGACATCACACTGACACCACTGGCATCACTCTGACATCACACTGACATCACACTGACATCGCTGATATCACTCTGACATCACACTGACACCACACTGACACCACTGACATCACACTGACACCACACTGACACCACTGACATCACACTGACACCACACTGACACCACTGACATCACACTGACACCACTGACATCACTCGGACATCACACTAACACCACTGCCATCACACTGACACCACTGACATCACACTGACATCACTCTGACACCACTGACATCACTCTGACATCACACTAACACCACTGACATCACACTGACATCACACTGACACCACTGACATCACACTGACACCACACTGACATCACACTGACACCACTGACATCACACTGACACCACTGACATCACACTGACACCACTGACATCACACTGACATCACACTAACACCACTGACATCACACTAACACCACTGCCATCACACTGACATCACTCTGACACCACTGACATCACTCTGACACCACTGACATCACTCTGACATCACACTAACACCACTGACATCACTCGGACATCACACTGACACCACTGACATCACACTGACATCACACTGACACCACTGACATCACACTGACATCACACTGACACCACTGACATCACATTGACATCACACTGACATCACACTAACATCACACTGACACCACTGACATCACACTGACACCACACTGACACCACACTGACATCACACTGACACCACACTGACACCACTGACATCACACTGACACCACTCTGACATCACTCTGACACCACACTGACACCACTGACATCACACTGACATCACTCTGACACCACTGACATCACTCTGACATCACACTGACATCACATTGACACCACTGACATCACACTGACATCACACTGACATCACTCGGACATCACACTGACACCACTGACACCACTGACATCACACTGACACCACTGACATCACTCAAACATCACACTAACACCACTGACACCACTGACACCACTGACACCACTCTGACACCACTCTGACACCACTGCCATCACACTGACACCACTGACATCACACTGACATCACACTGACACCACTGACATCACTCTGACACCACTGCCATCACACTGACACCACTGACATCACTCTGACACCACTCTGACACCACTCGGACATCACACTGACACCAATCTGACACCACTGACATCACACTGACATCACTGACATCACCACTGACACCACTCTAACACCACTGACATCACACTGACATCACACTGGCATCACACTGACACCACTGACACCACTGACATCACACTGACACCACTGACATCACACTGACATCACTCTGACACCACTCTGACACCACTGACATCACACTGACATCACTCTGACATCACACTGACACCACTGACATCACACTGACATCACACTGACACCACTGACATCACACTGACATCACATTGACACCACACTGACATCACTCTGACATCACTCTGACATCACACTGACATCACACTGACACCACACTGACGCCACTGACATCACACTGACACCACTGACATCACTCGGACACCACTGACATCACTCTGACACCACTCTGACACCACTGCCATCACACTGACACAACTGACATCACACTGACATCACACTGACACCACTGACACCACTGACATCACTCTGACATCACATTGACACCACACTGACATCACTCGGACATCACACTGACACCACTGACATCACACTGACATCACTCTGACACCACTGACATCACTCTGACACCACTGACATCACACTGACATCACACTGACACCACTGACATCACACTGACATCACACTGACACCACTGACATCACACTGACATCACATTGACACCACACTGACATCACTCTGACATCACTCTGACATCACACTGACATCACACTGACACCACACTGACGCCACTGACATCACACTGACACCACTGACATCACTCGGACACCACTGACATCACTCTGACACCACTCTGACACCACTGCCATCACACTGACACAACTGACATCACACTGACATCACACTGACACCACTGACACCACTGACATCACTCTGACATCACATTGACACCACACTGACATCACTCGGACATCACACTGACACCACTGACATCACACTGACATCACACTGACACCACTGACATCACACTGACATCACACTGACATCACACTGACATCACACTGACATCACACTGACATGACACTGACATCACACTGACACCACTGACATCACACTGACACCACACTGACATCACACTGACATCACACTGACACCACACTGACACCACACTGACACCACTGACATCACACTGACACCACTCTGACATCACTCTGACACCACACTGACACCACTGACATCACACTGACATCACTCTGACACCACTGACATCACACTGACATCACATTGACACCACTGACATCACACTGACATCACACTGACATCACTCGGACATCACACTGACACCACTGACATCACACTGACATCACACTGACACCACTGACATCACACTGACACCACACTGACACCACTGACATCACTCAAACATCACACTAACACCACTGACACCACTGACATCACTCTGACACCACTGCCATCACACTGACACCACTGACATCACACTGACACCACTGACATCACTCTGACACCACTGACATCACACTGACACCACTGACATCACACTGACACCACTGACATCACTCTGACACCAATCTGACACCACTGCCATCACTCTGACACCACTGACATCACTCTGACACCACTGACATCACACTGACATCACACTGACACCACACTGACATCACACTGACACCACTGACATCACTCAAACATCACACTGACACCACTGACATCACTCTGACACCACTCTGACACCACTGCCATCACACTGACACCACTGACATCACACTGACATCACACTGACACCACTGACATCACTCTGACACCACTGCCATCACACTGACACCACTGACATCACACTGACATCACACTGACACCACTGACATCACACTGACACCACTGACATCACTCAAACATCACACTAACACCACTGACACCACTGACATCACTCTGACACCACTGCCATCACACTGACACCACTGACATCACACTGACACCACTGACATCACTCTGACACCACTGACATCACACTGACACCACTGACATCACACTGACACCACTGACATCACTCTGACACCACTCTGACACCACTGCCATCACTCTGACACCACTAACATCACTCTGACACCACTGACATCACACTGACATCACTCTGACACCACTGACATCACACTGACACCACACTGACATCACACTGACACCACTGACATCACTCTGACACCACTCTGACACCACTGCCATCACACTGACACCACTGACATCACACTGACATCACACTGACACCACTGACATCACTCTGACACCACTGCCATCACACTGACACCACTGACATCACTCTGACACCACTGACATCACACTGACACCACTGACATCACACTGACACCACTGACATCACTCTGACACCACTCTGACACCACTGCCATCACTCTGACACCACTAACATCACTCTGACACCACTGACATCACACTGACATCACTCTGACACCACTGACATCACACTGACACCACACTGACATCACACTGACACCACTGACATCACTCTGACACCACTCTGACACCACTGCCATCACACTGACACCACTGACATCACACTGACATCACTGACATCACCACTGACACCACTCTAACACCACTGACATCACTCGGACATCACACTGACACCAATCTGACATCACTGACATCACCACTGACACCACTCTAACACCACTGACATCACTCTGACACCACTGACATCACTCTGACACCACTGACATCACACTGACACCAATGACATCACTCTGACACCACTGACATCACTCTGCTGTTTCTAAAAACATATTGCTGTCTGTCTGTCAGGTGTCTCTGCAGCAGAGTCCAGATCTCTTTGCTTTGGAAAAGGAAGTGATGCATCACCTGCTGCAGGTGAGAAAGGAGGCGGAGTGTCTGTCGGCGGGGCTAGACAGGTACTCGTACCTGTGGCGGAGCGACAGGAAGGAGGTGATGCAGGAGTTCCTGACCTACAGCAGACAGCTGGGACCTGAGGAGCTGAAGGTGGTCACCCCGCCTACCCTGAAGGACTTCCAGAGAGAGGTGAGACACACCTGTCCAGGTGTTTTAATCCAGAGAGAGGTGAGACACACCTGTCCAGGTGTTTTAATTCAGAGAGAGGTGAGACACACCTGTCCAGGTGTTTTAATTCAGAGAGAGGTGAGACACACCTGTCCAGGTGTTTTAATTCAGAGAGAGGTGAGACACACCTGTCCAAGTGTTTTAATTCAGAGAGAGGTGAGACACACCTGTCCAGGTGTTTTAATTCAGAGAGAGGTGAGACACACCTGTCCAGGTGTTTTAATTCAGAGAGAGGTGAGACACACCTGTCCAGGTGTTTTAATCCAGAGAGAGGTGAGACACACCTGTCCAGGTGTTTTAATCCGGAGAGAGGTGAGACACACCTGTCCAGGTGTTTTAATTCAGAGAGGTGAGACACACCTGTCCAGGTGTTTTAATTCAGAGAGGTGAGACACACCTGTCCAGGTGTTTTAATCCAGAGAGAGGTGAGACACACCTGTCCAGGTGTTTTAATCCGGAGAGGGGTGAGACACACCGGTCTGCAGCAGGCGGTCCAAATGTGTTTCTGTTTTCCAGATTGAGTCACTCCACAGACTGAGCAGAGAGGTGACTCACCTGCACGATGTCATCGTTCTGCACAGCTGGCTGCAGGTGGACCTTAAACCCTTCAAAGACTCCTTGCTGTCAGTCATACAGGACTGGAGACACCTGTACACAAAGTACCTGCTGGACTCGGTCAGTGACAGGTAAGCCCACCTGAGACCTCCTAAACCCGGTCTACGTAAAACACCTGGAGCTGAGTCTGATTATTAATTTTTAAGGGTTTTGCACAGAAGCCCTGAAAAGTCTATATATTATTTATGATTGTTTATATATATATATATTTACATGAAGGCTTTTTTTAACAGTTATCAATTTATAAAGAGTGTGTGTCTCTCTGTGTGTGCAGTCTGCAGCAGCTCACTCAGCATGGTGACGATGATGAAGAGTCTGCATCTTCATCCAGCTTCCCTCTGACAGAAACCATCATGCTGCTGGAAGCCACAGGAGTCGAGCTGCCTGAACACCTGTCAGCTCAGCTACAGGTATGGATGTCACTGTAGCTCCGCCCACACCTGCCCTGACACAATGATGCTTTGTGTTCACTGTTCTTTCAAATTCTAATGAGTGAATGTTTGGTCCAGTCCTAGTGTATCTCGCTCGGTTCTAGATACGCCGGTTCACGATAGAACCGTTCACGATGTCGTCAACGTTGGTTCACGATCCGGCGATTCTCCGCACGGTGTTTCACTATGAGTCGGTTTATCAGAATGACTTATTGTATGTCATTGTGGTCCTGGTTTTTAGTATTAGTTTGTTTTTTTGACATTGTGGATTAATGTATATCCTGATCATGTTGTCTGTGTTGCAGTGTTGATCACCTGAAGAGGAAACATCGGACTGGGATTCATGATGTGATGATTAAAAGTTAATTTGATGCTGATCATCTGAGTTTTGTCGTGAACATGAACTTACGGTGTGTTGGTGTCACATTATGTAGCGAGTTTTTCAACCTCTGAGTTTAAAGTCATAACGCTATGACTTGTGGGTAATTCCCTCAAAGTCACACAGTGTGGGCATTCAATGGACGGGTTGACACTCGGGTCGGGTTTAGGTCGATGTCTCGGGTCGGTGCTCCTAACTCGGTAAATAGGAACGGACACAAAGAACCACAACCAGATAAATAAACCATTTAATAGAATTTCTTTCTCTTCAAAAGCTGTAATTGACACAAAGGACTTTCCATCCAGCAGACAGACGGGTCTACAGTCTGGTACTGGTCCGGGCTACAGTCTGGTACTGGTCTGAAACCTCCAGGACCAGAAGGAACCAAACAAACCAGAACGTAAAAGAGGCACAATGATGAGAAACCTACAGAGAAACGTGATCTAAAAAACAAACAAATTAAAATAAAAGTTCTCATAATACTCAGCGTCTTCATGGCAACAGAAAAACTAAAAAGATGAACTATCAGCGTCTGTTTCAAGTCTCTTGAGGCTCTGAGGTCAGATGTCACAGAGAGAGCTCCGCCCTAGCTGCCGTCGCCGCAGAGGCAGCAGCCAATCAGAGAGCAGCTAGCGGCGGTAGACTCCGAAGGCCACCAGGCTGAGGAAGATGGTGACGCCGACCAGTGAGGCGGTGGCCGGGGCGGTGAAAAACTGCCTGTACTGGATCTGACAATACCACAGCACCGACAGCATGAGGACCAGCAGGGGGACCATCAGGCTGCCCACGTTCAGAGCAACCTGCACCTGGTCGGCGGGCCGTGGGCCCCCCCCCGCCCCCCGGCCGGCATGCTGAGAGATGTGACAGTGCAGGACGCAGTTATGAACCAGGTTCAGAGAGGCCAGAGTCTGAGCGTCGTCCTGCAGCAGCTGACCCTGATAGATCAGCCGGACCTGCTGCTCCTGACCCGCAAAGTAGGTCCTGAAAGGGCAGAGGTCAAAGGTCACCGCCAGCATGATGTAGTCATGATGTACTAGTGGTACTGTAGTGGTGTGATAATGATGTACTAGTGGTACTGTAGTGATGTAGTAATGATGTACTAGTGGTAATGATGTACTAGTGGTACTGTAGTGGTGTGATAATGATGTACTAGTGGTACTGTAGTGATGTAGTAATGATGTACTAGTGGTACTGTAGTGATGTAGTAATGATGTACTAGTGGTAATGATGTACTAGTGGTACTGTAGTGATGTAGTAATGATGTACTAGTGGTACTGTAGTGGTGTGGTAATGATGTACTAGTGGTACTGTAGTGATGTAGTAATGATGTACTAGTGGTAATGATGTACTAGTGGTACTGTAGTGATGTAGTAATGATGTACTAGTGGTACTGTAGTGGTGTGATAATGATGTACTAGTGGTACTTTAGTGATGTAGTAATGATGTACTAGTGGTACTGTAGTGGTGTGATAATGATGTACTAGTGGTAATGATGTACTAGTGGTACTGTAGTGATGTAGTAATGATGTACTAGTGGTAATGATGTACTAGTGGTACTGTAGTGATGTGGTAATGACGTACTAGTGGTACTTTAGTGATGTAGTAATGATGTACTAGTGGTACTGTAGTGGTGTGATAATGATGTACTAGTGGTAATGATGTACTAGTGGTACTGTAGTGATGTAGTAATGATGTACTAGTGGTACTGTAGTGGTGTGGTAATGATGTACTAGTGATAATGATGTACTAGTGGTACTGTAGTGATGTAGTAATGATGTACTAGTGGTAATGATGTACTAGTGGTACTGTAGTGGTGTAGTAATGATGTACTAGTGGTAATGATGTACTAGTGGTACTGTAGTGATGTAGTAATGATGTACTAGTGGTAATGATGTACTAGTGGTACTGTAGTAATGATGTACTAGTGGTACTGTAGTGATGTAGTAATGATGTACTAGTGGTAATGATGCACTAGTGGTACTGTAGTGATGTAGTAATGATGTACTAGTGGTAATGATGTACTAGTGGTAATGATGTACTAGTGGTACTGTAGTGGTGTGATAATGATGTACTAGTGGTACTGTAGTGATGTAGTAATGATGTACTAGTGGTAATGATGTACTAGTGGTACTATAGTGATGTGGTAATGATGTACTAGTGGTAATGATGTACTAGTGGTAATGATGTACTAGTGGTAATGATGTACTAGTGGTACTATAGTGATGTGGTAATGATGTACTAGTGGTAATGATGTACTAGTGGTACTATAGTGATGTGGTAATGACGTACTAGTGGTAATGATGTACTAGTGGTAATGATGTACTAGTGGTAATGATGTACTAGTGGTAATGATGTACTAGTGGTAATGATGTACTAGTGGTACTATAGTGATGTGGTAATGATGTACTAGTGGTAATGATGTACTAGTGGTACTATAGTGATGTGGTAATGACGTACTAGTGGTAATGATGTACTAGTGGTACTGTAGTGATGTAGTAATGATGTACTAGTGGTAATGATGTACTAGTGGTACTGTAGTGGTGTGATAATGATGTACTAGTGGTAATGATGTACTAGTGGTACTGTAGTGGTGTAGTAATGATGTACTAGTGGTAATGATGTACTAGTGGTACTGTAGTGATGTAGTAATGATGTACTAGTGGTAATGATGTACTAGTGGTACTGTAGTAATGATGTACTAGTGGTACTGTAGTGATGTAGTAATGATGTACTAGTGGTAATGATGCACTAGTGGTACTGTAGTGATGTAGTAATGATGTACTAGTGGTAATGATGTACTAGTGGTACTGTAGTGATGTAGTAATGATGTACTAGTGGTAATGATGTACTAGTGGTACTGTAGTGGTGTGATAATGATGTACTAGTGGTAATGATGTACTAGTGGTACTGTAGTGGTGTGATAATGATGTACTAGTGGTAATGATGTACTAGTGGTACTGTAGTGGTGTGATAATGATGTACTAGTGGTAATGATGTACTAGTGGTACTGTAGTGGTGTGATAATGATGTACTAGTGGTACTGTAGTGATGTAGTAATGATGTACTAGTGGTAATGATGTACTAGTGGTAATGATGTACTAGTGGTACTGTAGTGGTGTGATAATGATGTACTAGTGGTACTGTAGTGATGTAGTAATGATGTACTAGTGGTAATGATGTACTAGTGGTACTATAGTGATGTGGTAATGACGTACTAGTGGTAATGATGTACTAGTGGTACTGTAGTGATGTAGTAATGATGTACTAGTGGTAATTATGTACTAGTGGTACTGTAGTGGTGTGATAATGATGTACTAGTGGTAATGATGTACTAGTGGTACTGTAGTGATGTAATGATGTACTAGTGGTACTGATGTACTAGTGGTACTGTAGTGATGTAGTAATGATGTACTAGTGGTAATGATGTACTAGTGGTATTGTAGTGATGTAATGATGTACTAGTGGTACTGTAGTGATGTAGTAATGATGTACTAGTGGTACTGTAGTGGTGTGATAATGATGTACTAGTGGTAATGATGTACTAGTGGTACTGTAGTGGTGTGATAATGATGTACTAGTGGTAATGATGTACTAGTGGTACTGTAGTGATGTAGTAATGATGTACTAGTGGTAATGATGTACTAGTGGTACTGTAGTGGTGTGGTAATGATGTACTAGTGGTAATGATGTACTAGTGGTACTGTAGTGATGTAGTAATGATGTACTAGTGGTACTGTAGTAATGATGTACTAGTGGTACTGTAGTGGTGTGGTAATGATGTACTAGTGGTAATGATGTACTAGTGGTACTGTAGTGATGTAGTAATGATGTACTAGTGGTACTGTAGTGATGTAGTAATGATGTACTAGTGGTAATGATGTACTAGTGGTACTGTAGTGATGTAGTAATGATGTACTAGTGGTAATGATGTACTAGTGGTACTGTAGTAATGATGTACTAGTGGTACTGTAGTGATGTAGCAATGATGTACTAGTGGTACTATAGTGATGTAGTAATGATGTACTAGTGGTAATGATGTACTAGTGGTACTGTAGTGATGTAGTAATGATGTACTAGTGGTACTGTAGTGATGTAGTAATGATGTACTAGTGGTAATGATGTACTAGTGGTACTGTAGTAATGATGTACTAGTGGTACTGTAGTGATGTAGTAATGATGTACTAGTGGTAATGATGTACTAGTGGTACTGTAGTGGTGTGATAATGATGTACTAGTGGTACTGTAGTGATGTAGTAATGATGTACTAGTGGTACTGTAGTGATGTAGTAATGATGTACTAGTGGTACTGTAGTGATGTAGTAATGATGTACTAGTGGTAATGATGTACTAGTGGTACTATAGTGATGTGGTAATGACGTACTAGTGGTAATGATGTACTAGTGGTACTGTAGTGATGTAGTAATTACATTACATTACATTACATTTCATTTAGCTGACGCTTTTATCCAAAGAGACTTACATGATATACAGTAGACCGTAGACACAGCAACGGTGAGCAATGAGGGTTAAGTGTCTTGCTCAAGGACACAACGACGCAGACTGCCGGAGCCGGGGATCGAACCACCGACCTTCTGATTGAAAGACCGACTTGCTAACCACTGAGCCACAGTCGCCCCCTAGTAATGATGTACTAGTGGTACTGTAGTGGTGTGATAATGATGTACTAGTGGTAATGATGTACTAGTGGTACTGTAGTGATGTAATGATGTACTAGTGGTACTGTAGTGATGTAGTAATGATGTACTAGTGGTACTGTAGTGATGTAGTAATGATGTACTAGTGGTAATGATGTACTAGTGGTACTGTAGTGATGTAGTAATGATGTACTAGTGGTAATGATGTACTAGTGGTACTGTAGTGATGTAGTAATGATGTACTAGTGGTAATGATGTACTAGTGGTACTGTAGTGATTTAGTAATGATGTACTAGTGGTACTGTAGTGATGTAGTAATGATGTACTAGTGGTAATGATGTACTAGTGGTACTGTAGTGATGTAGTAATGATGTACTAGTGGTAATGATGTACTAGTGGTAATGATGTACTAGTGGTACTGTAGTGATGTAGTAATGATGTACTAGTGGTAATGATGTACTAGTGGTACTGTAGTGGTGTGATAATGATGTACTAGTGGTACTGTAGTGGTGTGATAATGATGTACTAGTGGTACTGTAGTGATGTAGTAATGATGTACTAGTGGTAATGATGTACTAGTGGTACTGTAGTGGTGTGATAATGATGTACTAGTGGTAATGAAGTGATGTAGTAATGATGTACTAGTGGTACTGATGTACTAGTGGTACTGTAGTGATGTAGTAATGATGTACTAGTGGTACTGTAGTGATGTAGTAATGATGTACTAGTGGTACTGTAGTGGTGTGGTAATGATGTACTAGTGGTAATGATGTACTAGTGGTACTGTAGTGATGTAGTAATGATGTACTAGTGGTAATGATGTACTAGTGGTACTGTAGTGATGTAGTAATGATGTACTAGTGGTACTGTAGTGATGTAGTAATTATGTAGTAGTGGTAATGATGTACTAGTGGTACTGTAGTGATGTAGTAATGATGTACTAGTGGTACTATAGTGATGTGGTAATGATGTACTAGTGGTAATGATGTACTAGTGGTACTATAGTGATGTGGTAATGACGTACTAGTGGTAATGATGTACTAGTGGTACTGTAGTGATGTAGTAATGATGTACTAGTGGTAATGATGTACTAGTGGTACTGTAGTGGTGTGATAATGATGTACTAGTGGTAATGATGTACTAGTGGTACTGTAGTGGTGTAGTAATGATGTACTAGTGGTAATGATGTACTAGTGGTACTGTAGTGATGTAGTAATGATGTACTAGTGGTAATGATGTACTAGTGGTACTGTAGTAATGATGTACTAGTGGTACTGTAGTGATGTAGTAATGATGTACTAGTGGTAATGATGCACTAGTGGTACTGTAGTGATGTAGTAATGATGTACTAGTGGTAATGATGTACTAGTGGTACTGTAGTGATGTAGTAATGATGTACTAGTGGTAATGATGTACTAGTGGTACTGTAGTGGTGTGATAATGATGTACTAGTGGTAATGATGTACTAGTGGTACTGTAGTGGTGTGATAATGATGTACTAGTGGTAATGATGTACTAGTGGTACTGTAGTGGTGTGATAATGATGTACTAGTGGTAATGATGTACTAGTGGTACTGTAGTGGTGTGATAATGATGTACTAGTGGTACTGTAGTGATGTAGTAATGATGTACTAGTGGTAATGATGTACTAGTGGTAATGATGTACTAGTGGTACTGTAGTGGTGTGATAATGATGTACTAGTGGTACTGTAGTGATGTAGTAATGATGTACTAGTGGTAATGATGTACTAGTGGTACTATAGTGATGTGGTAATGACGTACTAGTGGTAATGATGTACTAGTGGTACTGTAGTGATGTAGTAATGATGTACTAGTGGTAATTATGTACTAGTGGTACTGTAGTGGTGTGATAATGATGTACTAGTGGTAATGATGTACTAGTGGTACTGTAGTGATGTAATGATGTACTAGTGGTACTGATGTACTAGTGGTACTGTAGTGATGTAGTAATGATGTACTAGTGGTAATGATGTACTAGTGGTATTGTAGTGATGTAATGATGTACTAGTGGTACTGTAGTGATGTAGTAATGATGTACTAGTGGTACTGTAGTGGTGTGATAATGATGTACTAGTGGTAATGATGTACTAGTGGTACTGTAGTGGTGTGATAATGATGTACTAGTGGTAATGATGTACTAGTGGTACTGTAGTGATGTAGTAATGATGTACTAGTGGTAATGATGTACTAGTGGTACTGTAGTGGTGTGGTAATGATGTACTAGTGGTAATGATGTACTAGTGGTACTGTAGTGATGTAGTAATGATGTACTAGTGGTACTGTAGTAATGATGTACTAGTGGTACTGTAGTGGTGTGGTAATGATGTACTAGTGGTAATGATGTACTAGTGGTACTGTAGTGATGTAGTAATGATGTACTAGTGGTACTGTAGTGATGTAGTAATGATGTACTAGTGGTAATGATGTACTAGTGGTACTGTAGTGATGTAGTAATGATGTACTAGTGGTAATGATGTACTAGTGGTACTGTAGTAATGATGTACTAGTGGTACTGTAGTGATGTAGCAATGATGTACTAGTGGTACTATAGTGATGTAGTAATGATGTACTAGTGGTAATGATGTACTAGTGGTACTGTAGTGATGTAGTAATGATGTACTAGTGGTACTGTAGTGATGTAGTAATGATGTACTAGTGGTAATGATGTACTAGTGGTACTGTAGTAATGATGTACTAGTGGTACTGTAGTGATGTAGTAATGATGTACTAGTGGTAATGATGTACTAGTGGTACTGTAGTGGTGTGATAATGATGTACTAGTGGTACTGTAGTGATGTAGTAATGATGTACTAGTGGTACTGTAGTGATGTAGTAATGATGTACTAGTGGTACTGTAGTGATGTAGTAATGATGTACTAGTGGTAATGATGTACTAGTGGTACTATAGTGATGTGGTAATGACGTACTAGTGGTAATGATGTACTAGTGGTACTGTAGTGATGTAGTAATTACATTACATTACATTACATTTCATTTAGCTGACGCTTTTATCCAAAGAGACTTACATGATATACAGTAGACCGTAGACACAGCAACGGTGAGCAATGAGGGTTAAGTGTCTTGCTCAAGGACACAACGACGCAGACTGCCGGAGCCGGGGATCGAACCACCGACCTTCTGATTGAAAGACCGACTTGCTAACCACTGAGCCACAGTCGCCCCCTAGTAATGATGTACTAGTGGTACTGTAGTGGTGTGATAATGATGTACTAGTGGTAATGATGTACTAGTGGTACTGTAGTGATGTAATGATGTACTAGTGGTACTGTAGTGATGTAGTAATGATGTACTAGTGGTACTGTAGTGATGTAGTAATGATGTACTAGTGGTAATGATGTACTAGTGGTACTGTAGTGATGTAGTAATGATGTACTAGTGGTAATGATGTACTAGTGGTACTGTAGTGATGTAGTAATGATGTACTAGTGGTAATGATGTACTAGTGGTACTGTAGTGATTTAGTAATGATGTACTAGTGGTACTGTAGTGATGTAGTAATGATGTACTAGTGGTAATGATGTACTAGTGGTACTGTAGTGATGTAGTAATGATGTACTAGTGGTAATGATGTACTAGTGGTAATGATGTACTAGTGGTACTGTAGTGATGTAGTAATGATGTACTAGTGGTAATGATGTACTAGTGGTACTGTAGTGGTGTGATAATGATGTACTAGTGGTACTGTAGTGGTGTGATAATGATGTACTAGTGGTACTGTAGTGATGTAGTAATGATGTACTAGTGGTAATGATGTACTAGTGGTACTGTAGTGGTGTGATAATGATGTACTAGTGGTAATGAAGTGATGTAGTAATGATGTACTAGTGGTACTGATGTACTAGTGGTACTGTAGTGATGTAGTAATGATGTACTAGTGGTACTGTAGTGATGTAGTAATGATGTACTAGTGGTACTGTAGTGGTGTGGTAATGATGTACTAGTGGTAATGATGTACTAGTGGTACTGTAGTGATGTAGTAATGATGTACTAGTGGTAATGATGTACTAGTGGTACTGTAGTGATGTAGTAATGATGTACTAGTGGTACTGTAGTGATGTAGTAATTATGTAGTAGTGGTAATGATGTACTAGTGGTACTGTAGTGATGTAGTAATGATGTACTAGTGGTACTGTAGTGATGTAGTACTTTGTTACCGTTTGATGTAGCCAATGGTGTCCTGTGGTTTGACCTGAGCTGTTCTCTCTGTGTCGTTCAGAAACTTTAGTCTGACCACCATGTTCCTCTGAGACTCTCCTTCATCTCCTTCTTGTCCTCCTCCTTCTTGTCCTCCTTCTTGTCCACCTCCACCTCCTCCTCCCTCCTCCCCCCTCCCTGCTCCCTTCTCCTGGGTGGAGGTGTTGGTGGGCAGAGCTTCTGTCAGAGAGCTGTCACTCACAGAGCTGGAGGGTGAGGAGGATGAAGAGGAAGTGGTGGTGTTGTTGGAGGAGGTGGGGGTGTCCTGGTGGACGGGGCTGGTCCCCAGTAAGAGGGTGGCGCCTGTGGCGGAGGTGAACAGGTGTTCTGGGGGCTCAGAGGTGCGGGTAGAGATCCAGGCGAGCAGCAGCACCAGGAGGAGCAGCAGGAAGCCGAACAACAGCGTCACCTCGTCTCCTACTCCTTCAATCAGAGCCATCGCCCACGGCCACGCCCACTGAGGTCACACACCTGTACACAGAGGGCGGAGCTTATAACAACACCTTACTGAAGGTGTTAGGTCACAACATATATGTAAAGTTAACGTACACTACTCGCTGTACAGTTAACGTGCACTACTCGCTGTACAGTTAACGTGCACTACTCGAACTACAGAGCCGTACTGTACGTGACGTACGAGTTCCTGGTTGTACTTACATACTTCTAGTGAAGTAACTTTTAATGGTACCAGAGTATAATCAGTGTGGTATTAGTACTTTGATCTGAGTACTTCTACTCGCACTGCTTACTAGAGTAACAGCCAGACTCACGTGCAGCTTGGGAACGTCCAGGTGTGCGTTACCTGCAGGTCAGCTGACCCTCAGCTGCTGATTGATTGGATCAATGTGCTGGATGCTAACGCTCAGAGCTAACTGCTAACAGCCGGACAGTTAGCTAGGCTACATGCTAACAACTCTCAGCGTCGGTTATGAGCTTTTTAGTGAAACTACAAACAATTACAGATGCGCGCAAATCAATAAGAGGAAACTCGAACTTACTGTTCAGCTAAGAAAACTCATATCAAAGAGCGTTAGCCTGAAGGCTAATCAGGCTGGTCTGCTCCGTTCGACACTTCCGGGTTCTGCTGCCGTGTCTTCTTCTGTGGTTCTGACGCAGCGTGACGCTCTGCTGATAGATACAGAATAAATGGCAGTAATAGTGCAAATAAAATACTCGCACCGCTTACTAGAGTACCAGGACCTCACATCGGATCAGGGAAAACTCCCCAAAAAATAGTAAAAACTCTTTCACAGGGATAAAAGGGAAGAAACCTTCAGGAGAGCAACAGAGGAGGATCCCTGTCCCCAGATGGACAGAAGCAATAGATGTCATGTGACCAGAATGAACAACAATATATATATATATATATATATATATATAAATATGTGTTATATATATATTTAAATTATGTATATGTTTGTTATATATATATATATATATATATATATATATATATACACACACACCTGTACATTTTTATTTTTATTTACATATATATTATAAATATCTATAACATATATACATATACTTGATTACTGCAATAGCATCCTCTATGGCTCTCCCAACAAAATTATCAACAAACTCCAATATGTTCAGAACTCAGCCGCCCACCTGCTCACCTCCACCCATCGCTATGAACATATAAACCCTGGTCCTACGCAACCTCCATTGGCTCCCGGTCAAATACAGGATTGACTTTAAAATGTTACTCACCACCTACAAAGCCCTTAACAATCTGGCACCGCCCTACCTTTCAGACCTCCTCCCCCTAGATGCCCCACCCGTTGCCTCAGGTCCGCCGATGCGAACACCATCAGGACCAAGCGCCGGACCTGGGGGTGACCGGGCCTTCTCAGCTGCTGCACCCCCCCTCTGGAATGCCCTACCCATCCACATCCGTCAGGCTCCCACCCTTTCATTATTTAAAAAAGCCTTAAAAACTCACCTTTTTAAACTTGCCTTCACCTGCTAACCCCTGCTCTATACCCTTCACCTGCTAACTCCTGCTCCCTACCCTTCACCTGCTAACCCCTGCACCCTACCCTTCACCTGCTAACCCCTGTACCCTACCCTTCACCTGCTAACCCCTGCTCCCTACCCTTCACCTGCTAACCCCTGCTCTCTACCCTTCACCTGCTAACCCCTGCTCCCTACCCTTCACCTGCTAACCCCTGCTCCCTACCCTTCACCTGTTAACCCCTGCTCTCTACCCTTCATCTGTTAACCCCTGCTCTTTACCCTTCACCTGTTAACCCCTGCTCTCTACCCTTCACCTGTTAACCCCTGCTCTCTACCCTTCATCTGTTAACCCCTGCTCTCTACCCTTCACCTGTTAACCCCTGCTCTCTACCCTTCACCTGCTAACCCCTGCTCTCTACCCTTCACCTGCTAACCCCTGCTCCCTACCCTTCACCTGCTAACCCCTGCTCCCTACCCTTCACCTGTTAACCCCTGCTCTCTACCCTTCACCTGTTAACCCCTGCTCTCTACCCTTCACCTGCTAACCCCTGCTCTCTACCCTTGACCTGCTAACCCCTGCTCCCTACCCTTCACCTGCTAACCCCTGCTCTCTACCCTTGACCTGCTAACCCCTGCTCCCTACCCTTCACCTGTTAACCCCTGCTCTCTACCCTTCATCTGTTAACCCCTGCTCTCTACCCTTCATCTGTTAACCCCTGCTCTCTACCCTTCACCTGTTAACCCCTGCTCTCTACCCTTCACCTGTTAACCCCTGCTCTCTACCCTTCACCTGCTAACCCCTGCTCTCTACCCTTGACCTGCTAACCCCTGCTCCCTACCCTTCACCTGCTAACCCCTGCTCTCTACCCTTGACCTGCTAACCCCTGCTCCCTACCCTTCACCTGTTAACCCCTGCTCTCTACCCTTCATCTGTTAACCCCTGCTCTCTACCCTTCACCTGTTAACCCCTGCTCTCTACCCTTCACCTGCTAACCCCTGCTCTCTACCCTTCACCTGCTAACCCCTGCTCCCTACCCTTCACCTGCTAACCCCTGCTCCCTACCCTTCACCTGTTAACCCCTGCTCTCTACCCTTCACCTGTTAACCCCTGCTCTCTACCCTTCACCTGTTAACCCCTGCTCTCTACCCTTCACCTGTTAACCCCTGCTCTCTACCCTTCACCTGCTAACCCCTGCTCTCTACCCTTGACCTGCTAACCCCTGCTCCCTACCCTTCACCTGCTAACCCCTGCTCTCTACCCTTGACCTGCTAACCCCTGCTCCCTACCCTTCACCTGTTAACCCCTGCTCTCTACCCTTCATCTGTTAACCCCTGCTCTCTACCCTTCATCTGTTAACCCCTGCTCTCTACCCTTCACCTGTTAACCCCTGCTCTCTACCCTTCACCTGTTAACCCCTGCTCTCTACCCTTCACCTGTTAACCCCTGCTCTCTACCCTTCACCTGCTAACCCCTGCTCTCTACCCTTCACCTGCTAACCCCTGCTCCCTACCCTTCACCTGCTAACCCCTGCTCCCTACCCTTCACCTGTTAACCCCTGCTCTCTACCCTTCACCTGTTAACCCCTGCTCTCTACCCTTCACCTGTTAACCCCTGCTCTCTACCCTTGACCTGCTAACCCCTGCTCTCTACCCTTGACCTGCTAACCCCTGCTCCCTACCCTTCACCTGTTAACACCTGCTCCCTACCCTTCACCTGTTAACACCTGCTCCCTACCCTTCACCTGTTAACACCTGCTCCCTACCCTTCACCTGCTAACCCCTGCTCTCTACCCTTCACCTGTTAACCCCTGCTCTCTACCCTTCACCTGCTAACCCCTGCTACCCTTCACCTGCTAACCCCTGCTCTCTACCCTTCACCTGTTAACCCCTGCTCCCTACCCTTCACCTGTTAACCCCTGCTCTCTACCCTTCACTTGCTAACCCCTGCTCTCTACCCTTCACCTGTTAACCCCTGCTCCCTACCCTTCACCTGTTAACCCCTGCTCTCTACCCTTCACTTGCTAACCCCTGCTCTCTACCCTTCACCTGCTAACCCCTGCTACCCTTCACCTGCTAACCCCTGCTCTCTACCCTTCATCTGTTAACCCCTGCTCTCTACCCTTCACCTGTTAACCCCTGCTATCTACCCTTCACCTGTAACCCCTGCTCTCTACCCTTCACCTGTTAACCCCTGCTCTCTACCCTTCACCTGTTAACCCCTGCTCTCTACCCTTCACCTGCTAACCCCTGCTCTCTACCCTTCATCTGTTAACCCCTGCTCTCTACCCTTCACCTGCTAACCCCTGCTCCCTACCCTTCACCTGTTAACCCCTGCTCCCTACCCTTCACCTGCTAACCCCTGCTCCCTACCCTTCACCTGTTAACCCCTGCTCCTTACCCTTCACCTGCTAACCCCTGCTCAAGTCCATCAAGATCAAGTCCATCAAAGCGCCGCCTGGATCGACTTCACCTCTGTAAACGAATGCAGCGATTCACGTGAAATTCATTGTTTACAAATACAGATGTATTTTTGGAAACAAATGTTGTACCCTCAATAAAAATTCTGTCTGCACAACATGCATTTTACAAAATATCTCCATCACTTAAACTCAAAAACAAGTCCAAGTGGTTCCTAGGCCAGTAGGTGGCGATGGAGGCAATGATATGCCACATAAGTTCATGTGAATGAGAACGAGGCTGGACCAAGGGCTGGGTAGCAGAGCCAAAGGAAATGCTTGTAAGCATGATCAGTGGGCCCAGTGACGATGAGGAAGATCAGAGGAAGATCTGGTGATTTTATATCCAGAAGTCAAACTTTATTTGATCCATGAATGAACCGAGCTTAGCACAAAGACTGGTAGCAGGGGAAGAGCTAGCCTAGCTTAGCACAAAGACTGATAGCAGGGGAAGAGCTAGCCTAGCTTAGCACAAAGACTGGTAGCAGGGGAAAAGCTACCCTAGCTTAGCACAAAGACTGGTAGCAGGGGAAGAGCTAGCTTAGCTTAGCACAAAGACTGATAGCAGGGGAAGAGCTAGCCTAGCTTAGCACAAAGACTGGTAGCAGGGGGAACAGCTAGCCTAGCTTAGCACAAAGACTGGTAGCAGGGGGAACAGCTAGCCTAGCTTAGCACAAATACTGGTAGCAGGGGAAGAGCTAGCCTAGCTTAGCACAAAGACTGGTAGCAAGGGGAACAGCTAGCCTAGCTTAGCACAAAGACTGGTAGCAGGGGGAACAGCTAGCCTAGCTTAGCACAAAGACTGGTAGCAGGGGAAGAGCTAGCCTAGCTTAGCACAAAGACTGGTAGCAGGGGAAGAGCTAGCCTAGCTTAGCACAAAGACTGGTAGCAGGGGAAGAGCTAGCTTAGCTTAGCACAAAGACTGGTAGCAGAGGGAAAAGCACATTTAATTCACGAGATAAAAGAAGAAACCATTTTCTTTGTCTTTTTATCTCTTGTGAGAGTTGGTTTGTGATTCTGGTAATTCCAATAACATGAGAAACAAATGTAACAATGTTGTTAATGCAGTGTGTTCTGTGTGTGTATGTGTATATATACATTGTTATTAAAATTATATTACGGTTAAGATGATATTATGGTTATTAAGATGTTACGTTTTTTTTTTTATTTTATTAAGGTTATTCAGATGTTATTAAATTGATATTAAGAGGATTAATACGTTATTAAGATGATATTCATATGATATTAAGATGTTATGGTTATTAAGATGTTATTAGAAGGTTATTTGGATGTTAAAGTGGTATTAGGATTATATTAAGATGTTAATAAGGTTATTAAAACAATATTACGTTATTAGGATGATATTAAGATGTTATTAAGATCATATTAAGGTTATTGAGATGATATTAAGATGTTATTAAGATCATATTAAGGTTATTAAGATGTTATTAAAGTTATTAAGATATATTAAGATTATATTAAGGTTATCAAGATGATATTAAGATTTTATTAAAGTTATTAAGATATATTACGAGTATATTAAGGTTATCAAGATGATATTAAGATGTTATTAAGATTTTATTAAGGTTATTAATAGGGATGTGTTGCTTTAGTGAGTAAATTAACTCTACTGATGTGTTGATCATCCCGACCAGCAGGGGTGGTAGTGAGCCCCCCTCCACGCACACGTACACACACAGACTTCGGGTTCTGACAGTTTTTATCAATTAGCTTTTGCCAAAGATAATAAGGAAGTCTCTCTCTCTCTCGCACACACGTACACGCACACACACACACACACACACACACACACACACACACACACACACACACACACACACACACACACACACACACACACACACACACACACACACACACACACACACACACACACACCTGGTCCCAGAGGAGGACAGGTGTATCGGACAGCTGGATGTGTTGACCGATCAGTGGTCGACTCCACACCGGGGGCGGGGGGCCAGTGCCTCGGGGAGATCCGGCCGGTAGCCGGTGTGTCCTCAGCGGGCAGGGTGCCATGTGGATGCGGGCTGCTGTCCTGCAGGAGGTGGTTTCCTCCTCCGGCTCCGAGCCGCTGATGAGCACCTCGACAGGCCGGAGAGGAGACCTGACAGCCGGCAGCCTGATGCCTCCCAGCAGCTTCCCGGAGCCTGCAGCATCTGGACCCGGACCAGGTGAGAGTCAGGAGGGGAGATGTATTTATTCTGCATAGTGACTGAATGAGTCCATAATGATTATATTCGTGTTCAGCGGGTCTGACTGCAGCTGTATCCGTGTCTCTGGTTTCATCCTCCGCCTTTGTCCCGTGTTCCCCCGGAGGTCCTCCCCCTGCGGCGCGGGGCGGAGTTTCATACCGGACTAGACGCTCTTTTTGTCGGATTCGTTTCGAGCGGCCTCCCCGGAGTTTACGGCGGAAAAACACTCACTTGGAGAGCCCTGAAATAACCCCCCGGAGGCCAGCGTTGCGCGGTGTTTCCCCGGGTCTAGGTCTCGATCTGCAGGTGAGTCCTCGGCGGTGATTTCAGACCGATTGAAGCGGTTTTCTGTCTCCTCGTCCCCGAGTCACAGAGCCTTCATGGCGGCTCCGCGGTGAGGCTCGCGAGGCAGCGGCGCCTCGTCCCGCCGCTCCGAGAGCTTCCAGCAGCCGCTTCCCCGCACCGGAGCCCCGGGACCCGTTCAATCCCGTTAAATAACAACTGAACACGCGGATGTCGACAAATTACTTAATTTAAAGCAGATTTTTTTCTAAATATGATGTTCTGCAGCACGTGTCAAATGTTTGATTTAAAACGCTTTTCGGTGAATTCCGTTTTTATTATCTTCGTTTAAATTAAAATCCTCACAGTTTCCAACATTTTGCCCTGAATTGGTTCCCGCTGCGTGTCAGCGGAAGCTGCGTGGTGACTCGTGCCGGAGGAGGGGCGCCATTACCGGGCAGCTGGAGCCCGACGGCCCGCTGGTTCTACTTAGCGCCTCCGAACTGCGTTTAGAAAGCAGAGAACTGAACCCGGAGACGGACGTTTATCTGTGGGAACATCGTGGGGGGTTCTCATGAAATGTGTTTTGTGATTTCGGCCCTTAAACAGTTTATTTCTACAAACTTGTGCGGACTCCAGCGGCAGCTCTCTACCGCCTCCGGGCTTTGTTTTGGGGTGAAGCATATTTAGTTTTAAGCTGGTTGTAAACTAAACGAGGAGCTGCCTGGTGTGTTCCATTCAAGCCGACCTGGAGAGTTGTTTATAAAAGTCGGCGAAAATGTCTCACGTGAGCTGTACGTTTTATATATATATGCGCTTTTAATTTAAATTGACACATTCTTCAATGGCGTTTGGCGTAACGGCAGCGGAACGCAGCCTGCCCTCTGGCTGACCTGCGCGCTCTGAGCGCCGCCACGCAGCAGCCTTTCTCCGGCCTGCTGATGCCGGCGAACCGTTAGTTTTCACGTCGAAGCTCAAATATTCTGTGTCTTCCAGCGGGAAGAGTGTGTGGGATCTGAACCTTTGTCCCGCAGATTGACCTTGTCGGCGGGCCAGGGTGACGATCCACAGCCGGGGACAGGTCAGCTCGGCCGGTCAGTCAGGCTCTGGACAGCCGAGATCAGAGCGCTGAGGGCGGGGAGGAGCCCTCAGAAGCCCCGGTGATCAGAGGGCTTTATTTAGGTCAATAATAATAATAATGATTATTATTATTGTTATAGCAGCCTAATATCTAATAAAACATAAATGACGTCTACAACAACTCATAATCCATCTCCATGACAACTGCTGATGAAGTCCGTGTGATTCAGTTGAAAGCCAGAAGTTAGAAGTGTGTGTGTGTGTGTGTGTGTGTGTGTGTGTGTGTGTGTGTGTGTGTGTGTGTGTGTGTGTGTGTGTGTGTGTGTGTGTGTGTGTGTGTGTGTGTGTGTGTGTGTGTGTGTGTGTGTGTGTGTGTGTGTGTGTGTGTGTGTGTGTGTGTGTGTGTGTGTGTATAGACGGTCTCGCTGCATGATGAACGGCAGCAGCAGCGTCCCAGTGGCTCAGAGCTCCAGGATAAAAAACGAACCAGGTAACCTTTGACCTCTGTGATGTCATAAACACCTGAGGCCTCACCTGGCTGAGCTGACGTGTGTGTGTGTGTGTGTAGATGACTGGACGAAGGAGGACTGCCTCGCTCTGCTGGAGAGGATTCGCTCTCTGCTGCCGGACGTCGACAGCATGAAGTACAAAACCACGGAGTCGCACTTCGACTGGGACAAAGTCGGCTTCGGCCGCTTCAGCGGAGACATGTGCCGCCACAAGTGGCAGAAGGTTTCATCTGAGGTGAGGGAGTCAGAACCAGAACCGGTATCGGCACCCCCAACCCTGAACAGAACCTTCTGGGTCTCCAAGAACCAGACCTCATCGTGATGTGTTCACTGACCGCAGGGTGTTTGTGTTCCAGGTCCGTAAGTACCGAACGATGACGGAGCTCATTGTGGACGCCGTGGAGTTCGTTAAGAACCCGTACAAAGGGAAGAAGCTGAAGGTGAGTCGGACTCTGCCGACCCAGCGTTGAAGAGCAACGTGTCTGACTTCCTCTGACCTTTGACCTCGTGTTCAAACAGACTCATCCAGATTTCCCTAAAAAACCTCTGACTCCGTACTTCCGCTTCTTCATGGAGAAACGAGCCAAATACGCCAAAATCCACCCGGAGATGAGCAACCTGGACCTGACCAAGATCCTGTCCAAGAAGTACAAGGAGCTGCCCGACAAGAAGAAGGTCTGGACCCGCTGATCCGGATGAGTCTGCCTTCCATACGTCAATATGTATTCATGTTCCTAAATAATAACCTCTGGTTCTATTCACTGCAGCAAAAGTACATCACAGAGTTCCAACGGGAGAAAGAAGCGTTTGAGAAGAACATGGCTCGATTCAAGTAAGTTAAATACATAAATCTGACTAAAGCGTTAGCGTGTTGCGCCGCTAACGTCAGCTGACCTGCAGGGAGGAGCACCCGGAGCTGATCGAGGAGAGGAAGAAGTCCGACCTGCCGGAGAAACCCAAGACTCCTCAACAGCTGTGGTACAACCACGAGAAGAAGACCTACATGAAGCTGCACCCGGAGGTACACACTCTGTAACACACACTGTAACACACTCTGTAACACACTCTGTAACACACTCTGTAACACACTCTGTAACACACACTGTAACACACACTGTAACACACACTGTAACACACACTGTAACACACTCTGTAACACACTCTGTAACACACTCTGTAACACACTCTGTAACACACACTGTAACACACTCTGTAACACACACTGTAACACACACTGTAACACACACTGTAACACACTCTGTAACACACTCTGTAACACACTCTGTAACACACTCTGTAACACACTCTGTAACACACTCTGTAACACACTCTGTAACACACACTGTAACACACACTGTAACACACTCTGTAACACATGTGAATGATCATAGCTGCAGAATGAACAGCTGAACTCAGTGTTGTTGTTGTTGGTCGTAGGTGAGTCAGAAGGAGCTGAAGGAGGCGCTGAGGAGACAGTGGTCCCAACTGTCTGACAAGAGGAGGCTCAAGTGGATCAGCAAGGCCCTGGAGCTCCAGAAGGACTACGAGGTACCAGACCAGACCGGTCCAACCTATCTGGTTCAGTGTGGATATCTGGATCTAATGTGTGTGTGTGTGTGTGTGTGTGTGTGTGTGTGTGTGTGTGTGTGTGTGTGTGTGTGTGTGTGTGTGTGTGTGTGTGTGTGTGTGTGTGTGTGTGTGTGTGTGTGTGTGTGTGTGTGTGTGTGTGTGTGTGTGTGTGTGTGTGTGTGTGTGTGTGTGTGTGTGTGTGTGTGTGTGTGTGTGTGTGTGTGTGTGTGTGTGTGTGTGTGTGTGTGTGTGTGTGTAGGGCAGTATGAGAGTATATCATGAAGCTCATCCAGATGTGACCTCTGATGATCACGTCCGGTCCGTCCTCACTAAAGCAGAGAGACAGCTGAAGGACAAATTTGATGGACGGCCAACAAAACCACCACCGTGAGTCTGAATTAACTCACTTATGAACCAGTAGCAAGGAAAGCTGGTCCTGACGAGTTAAAACCAGGTTCAGACGAGTTAAAACTGGATTTTACGTTCAACATGACAACCTCCAAATCCACTGAACCAGATCCAGAGATGCTACGCTGTGATTGATCAGTTTGTTTTAAGGGGCGGGGCTTAGTGAAGCGACCGTTATCTTGACTACTCAAACCTAGAATGAGTCTGACGTGGACTTTAATGACCTGGTCTGTGAGGTTACTTCAGGTTCACTTTATTAACAGACCAACAACACGAGCGTGTGGGCTAACGTTGTGTACTCTGTGTACTCTGGCCAGTAACGGGTACTCCCTGTACTGTGCCGAGCTGATGGTGAACATGAAGGACGTGCCCAGCACGGAGCGCATGGTGCTGTGCAGCAAGCAGTGGAAGGTGATGACGCAGAAGGAGAAGGACATGTTCCAGAAGCGCTGCGAACAGGTCGGTACCAACGCACCACCACCACCGGTCCTCTGGGGGAGCCGCTCTCACTTCCTGTTTGTGTCTCTTCAGAGGAAGAAGCAGTACGACGTGGACCTGCAGCGGTTCCTGGAGGTACGTCGGCGCCGTCTTTAGGGTTTAGACCCCGTGCTTTGAGTTCCAGGCGCAAACATCAGACATCTCCCCGTCGTTGACTGGACTTTCTGTTCCAGAGTCTTCCGGACGAGGAGCGTGACCGAGTCATGGGCGAGGAGAAACCGGGTGGGGCCAGAGGGGGCGCCAGCCCGCACAGAGCCAAGTCTCCGGCCAAGGTCAGAGCGTTCTTCTTCAGCTCTCGTTAGCTCTCGTTAGCTCTCGTTAGCTCTCGTTAGCTCCATACGAGGCCATGCGGGCCGATGCTCAGGATACAAATACTATAATTTTATTTCCTTCAGTGGTTGTTTTGCAAAAGACCTTCACTGTCAATAATTATCTTTTTATTCTGTCCCATTGTTCACATCTGTATAGACTTATGATTATATGATGTCGTAATAACTTTATGATGACGTTATATGATGACGTTATGATATGATGACGTTATATGATGACGTTATGATATGATGATGTTATGATATGATGACGTTATGATATGATGACGTTATGATATGATGACGTTATGATATGACGTTATGATATGATGATGTTATATGATGATGTTATATGATGACGTTATGATATGATGACGATATGATGATGTTATATGATGACGTTATGATATGATGACGTTATGATATGATGACGTTATGATATGATGACGTTATGATATGATGATGTTATGATATGATGACGTTATGATATGATGATGTTATGATATGATGATGTTATATGATGACGTTATGATATGATGACGTTATGATATGATGACGTTATGATATGATGATGTTAGTTATGATGACGTTATGATATGATCACGATATGATGACGTTAGTTATGATGACGTTATGATATGATGACGTTATGATATGATGACGTTATGATATGATGACGTTACGATATGATGACGTTATGATATGATGACGTTAGTTATGATGACGTTATGATATGATGATGTTATATGATGACGTTATGATATGATGACGTTAGTTATGATGACGTTATGATATGATGACGTTAGTTATGATGACGATATGATATGATGACGTTAGTTATGATGATGTTATATGATGACGTTATGATATGATGACGTTAGTTATGATGACGATATGATATGATGACGTTAGTTATGATGACGTTATGATATGATGATGTTAGTTATGATGACGTTATGTTATGATGACGTTATGTTATGATGACGTTAGTTATGATGACGATATGATATGATGACGTTAGTTATGATGACGTTATGATATGATGATGTTAGTTATGATGACGTTATGATATGATGACGTTAGTTATGATGACGATATGATATGATGATGTTAGTTATGATGACGTTATGTTATGATGACGTTATGTTATGATGACGTTATGATGAATTATGATATGATGACGTTATGTATTGAGGCCTCGATGATGAGTACCAGCAGGTGGCGCTGAATGAGAAGGTGTCCGGTGTATCTGGAGGAAGCCTTCAGCTGACCTGTGACCCCGTGAACTCCCCCTCAGGTGGTGTCTCTCGGTCGGGAGGCGGAGCCGGAGACGTGGACAGCTGGCGGACAGCCAAAGGACAGACGGGAAGGGAAGAAGACGCCGAAGCTTCCCGAGACGCCGAAAACAGCTGAAGAGATGTGGCAGCACAGTGTGATGGGAGACTACCTGGCGAAATACAGAGTACTTATGCAACAACTAATACCTCAACACGCTGTTTACATTTATTATAAAACAGGTCTATGTGTTATACCCGTTACCCTTAACATCAATCTTTATGAAACCATAAACAGTAAAAGCCCTCCAGCTGCTTCACAGTAAAAGCCCTCCAGCTTCTTCACAGTAAAAGCCCTCCAGCTTCTTCACAGTAAAAGCCCTCCAGCTTCTTCACAGTAAAAGCCCTCCAGCTGCTTCACAGTAAAAGCCCTCCAGTTGCTTCACAGTAAAATCCCTCCAGCTTCTTCACAGTAAAAGCCCTCCAACTTCTTCACAGTAAAAGCCCTCCAACTTCTTCACAGTAAAAGCCCTCCAGCTTCTTCACAGTAAAAGCCCTCCAGCTTCTTCACAGTAAAAGCCCTCCAGCTTCTTCACAGTAAAATCCCTCCAGCTGCTTCACAGTAAAATCCCTCCAGCTTCTTCACAGTAAAATCCCTCCAGCTTCTTCACAGTAAAAGCCCTCCAGCTTCTTCACAGTATAAGCCCTCCAGCTTCTTCACAGTAAAAGCCCTCCAGCTTCTTCACAGTATAAGCCCTCCAGCTTCTTCACAGTAAAAGCCCTCCAGCTTCTTCACAGTAAAATCCCTCCAGCTGCTTCACAGTATAAGCCCTCCAACTTCTTCACAGTAAAAGCCCTCCAGCTTCTTCACAGTAAAAGCCCTCCAGCTTCTTCACAGTGAAAGCACTTCAGCTGCTTCACAGTAATAATACTTTCACAGTAAAAGGGGTGGCAGGTATTAAATGTTGTCATGTGACTTCCTCCACAGAGCGACCGCAGGAAGGCTCAGGCTGCGATCGAGGCGGCCTGGAAGTCGATGGAGAAGAAGGAGAAGATTCCTTGGATCAAGAAGGCGGCGGAGGATCAGAAGCGTTACGAGGTTCAGTACCAACCTGTGGTCAGTGAGCCACGCCCCCCACACACAGACTCCTCCCTCTACCGCTGAGGCTGCTGCCACATTTAAAACGTGTTTGTTTCAAAGCTGTAATGATGAGCATCTACTTCTACCTAGAAACAGTGTAGCTCATACTCAACAACAAAAGAAACACATTTCTGAGGACATCAGGTCCCTGATAGGCTGAGTTTGTGTTCTGCGCTGACGGTTGCTGTCCTGCAGAGGGAGCTGTTGGACATGAGGACACCACCTGCAGCTCAGAGCCAGAGGAAACCCAAGTTTGATGGAGAACCAAAGAAACCTCCAGTGTGAGTCTGACTGACTGTTGACACGTCAGGTACAAGATGTTCAGTTTCTACCATTGAAGACAAACAAACCCAGAAAATAGTTGTTAGAGAAATGACTTCTGCATACATAACTACATAAATATTCACGTGAGAACAAACGATTAGAGTAAAGATGAATAGTTTGTACATCAAATCATCGTGGCTCAAATTTAAAGAACAAAAAGTCGATGAGGTTCATTTCTGTACTGAATGTACCTGAATGGGCGTAAAGCAGCCTTGTAGTAAGCCCCTCCCCCTGCTGCTTCCATCCAATAGGAGTGGATATCAGATGTTCTCCCAGGAGTTGCTGACCAATGGCGAGCTGAACCACTTCAGCCTGAAGGAGCGCATGGTGGAGATCGGGAAGCGGTGGCACAAACTGACCCAGAGTCAGAAAGACAAGTACAAGAAGATGGTGGAGGAGCAGCAGGGGGACTACAAGGCGGAGCTGGAGGACTGGGTCCAGGTAGGGTTTAGTTTCAATATGACCAGTAAAGATCATCTCCACAGCAGAACAAAAGAAAGTGACGTTTGCTTCTCTCTGCAGTCTCTGTCTCCTCAGGAACGAGCTGTCTACCAAGAGTTCTCCTCCTCGGTGAGTCCTCTCCTCCGGAGGTCTACAAGGTCACCGCGAGGTCGTCCAGATGGATGGTAGATGTTGATGGTCTGTGACCTCACAGGTTGGATTGTTTGTTGTTCCATCAGAAGCGTCGCAGCAACACTAAAGTCCGCAGCAGTCCAGGAGCTAAAGTCCGCGTGACGGCGAAGGGGAAGGCGGCCGGTTCAAGAGCCGCAACGCAGGCTGTCGGGGTGGCCAAGCGGGCGATGGCATACCGAGCCAAGGTACCTCTACAGGGGGAGGAGCTACATGGGGTGAAGTGGAGGGGCTACAGGGGGAGGTGCTAGACATTCTCCTGCATTTATTGATAATCTTTCCAGTTTTCTTGTTATTGATTGTTAATGATTAAGAAGTTGATCGACGTGGACAAGTTGAGCCCTCGGTGCGTTCTGTCAGGGCTGTAAAACGGCTCCTTCCTGTCTCCCAGCAGGACATGTCCGATTCCACCGAGAAGAGCGAGTCCTCTGACTCTGATGAAGATGACGAGACGTCAGGAAGCACCGACAGTGACGACGATGAGGTGAGTCAGTCTCTTCAGGAAGGATGAAGACTTCTGTCTGAGGGGTGAATTCAAATTGATTGGTAAATGATACAGAAAACACTTTGTCTTAAAATTTAAAAAATCAAAGATACATTAGTGGAAATTTAATGTAAAGAAATAGGCATTACTACCCAGAATCACCATGGTAACCATGTAATACCATAGAATGTTTGTAAACATTTACTTTGTCATGACTTTGTCTCAGAACGATGACGACGATGAAGATCAGAGCTCCTCGGAGGAATCCAGTGACTCAGACTCAGATTAGCTCCGCCCCTTTCCCTCATTGGAGAGGACAGGCTGTGCAGGCCACGCCTCCTCACATTCTAGTTGTCCAGGCGGACCAATGAGAACGGGCGACGTCATGCGGTAGTCACGCTGGCCCCTCCCTCCGACGGGTGTGTGGCCTGACGGAGTGTTTTGTTACTCATGTGTTTGTTGGTTTTTATCTGATAAATTTTGTGTTTTTTGAGCAATGGTGGGGCGGGGCTTATTGGCTATTTGTTACTGCTGAGGGAGGAGCCTATTGGCTGTTTGTTACCACTGAGGGAGGAGCCAGTGTTCAGCCTCCAATCAGCTGCCTGCCTGAGAAAATTAACAAATAAATGCACTTTTTCTCACTTCTGGCATCTGGGGCCTGTTGCACAAAACTAGGATAAGGGATTAAGCCAGGATATCTTGGTGATCCTGGCTCAATTGATCCGTAATCCGGTTGCACTAAAGATGGATAGGGGGCAGGAGGATATGTTATGGTATAAATTACCATGGAGATTTATTCTGTGGAGCTAGCCTGCTCCAGACCAGGCTAAATTCCAGGATCTATTTAATCTCATCCCTAATGTCAGTCAGCAGTCACCACAAATGGAAACCAATAGTTATTTCACTGCTCACTATACATTGTTATCACATATAACTAGACCCACTGTCATTATTTAAACGTTTGTGATCATTAATTTCAATGATTTTGGATAAAAAATGATTTTTAGATAATGTTGCTATCATTAGATAATTTACAGTTTCCCATAGACTATAAGGCTATATATAAAATGATAGAATATTAGGGCCACAGAGGGAAAAAAAAGACAAGTCATAATATTGTAACCAGTTGTTTTAAAGGACAGTTGTTAAAATGACAGATGTGGGGCATTTCGTGAAATTGTACTTCAGTATGGTTTCATAAACAAAGACATGCTGATGTGCCAGAATATTAAGTATCACATTGTCATAAGTATCAAAACTGTAAAAACAATATGTAGCTTTTCTGCAGAAAGAACCAGCCTCATACATTTATGACTTTATCCTTTTTCTTCAGTGTGGCCCTAGTACTCTGTCATATAAACAAATACACATTCCATATGAATATAAAAACACAATGTGTAACATTATGTTCCTTTATTGAATAAGGACAAAACAAAGCAGGTAAACCATCAGCTCCTTTCAAAACTGAAGTCACAGTGACTCTACAAGATGGAAAGCACAGAATCCAAGCATATTATACAAAATGATACATACACATTCAAAGGTCTGTATATAACACACCCTGCATGTCTGCACACTAAAATAAATGCAGGACAAATCCATACACATCAACTGAACAGACAAATGAATGGATGCAGTAGCCTCCCTGCAGCCTTGTATTACACACAGTATACCGCACAAACATCATAAGAGGCCAAATTCGTAAAAAAACGAACCCAAAAAAACCCAAATTCCTCTGCCACCGCAGGACATATTTAACCAAAATTGAAAGCACACATAACTAAAATAATTCAACACATATTGGTCCCTCAGCAGCCGACCACTGTCGTCATCAGGGAAGATTGCCGGATTGTCCCAGTCCATGGCTGGTGGCACTCTGGGGGCCCTCTCCTTCCTCAGGCAGGCCACATTGTGGAGGACAGCACAAGCCACAGTAATATCACATGCCCTAACAGGGCTGACCCTTAATTTGTGAAGGCAGTGAAAGCGTGCCTTCAGGAGGCCAAAGGTCATTTCAACTCTGGCCCTGGTCCTGGCATGGGCATGGTTGTAGGCCTGCTGTGCTTCCTGGGGGTCTGTGAAAGGTGGCAGCCATACCCCCTGTCTCCCAGCAACACACCAGAGAATTCACCTGTCAACACAAAATCTCATCATTACTACCTCATAAACACAGTGATATTCTTGACACAGCCATGATGGTTATAAATAGGGGTTGTGTGGCTTACCTTGTGAGGCACTGATAGATTTCAGAGGCCCGAAAGATTCTGGAGTCATGGACTGAGCCAGGCCATTTTGCCACAACATTGCTGATCACACAGTCAGCATTGCAGACCATCTGAAATCATAAGATGAGGAATATTACACCAATCAATGCACATCACTGGCAATGCAGAGTGTTCGTCAATGGACAATATCAAAAAGTTATGTTCACCTGAACATTAATGCTGTGAAAGGATTTCCTATTCACAAAATGGGCCTCATGGGCACCTGAGGGGGCTTTTATCCTTATGTGTGTGCAGTCCACTGCACCAATGACATTGGGGAAACCTGTCACACAAAGTAATGAGTATCCTACTATGTGTTAACAGTTGTCCTGTAATTTGTAGATCCTCTTACCTGCAATCCTATAGAACTCCTCTTTGATGTCACAGAGTCTTCTGTGGCCAGGGAAGGAGATGAAGACATCTGCTAATGCTTTGATAGCCAGACACACACTCCTTATTGTGCGGCAAATTGTGGCCTTGTTCAGCTGTTCTGCATCCCCCACTGAGTACAGGAAGGCTCCACTAGCAAAAAAGCACAAGGCCACACAAACCATTTGCTCCACACTCAGTGCATGGCTCCGTGCAGTGCGGTGCTTAATCCTGGGACCCAGTAGTCTGCATAGATACCTGATGCCATCTGCAGAAAACCTGTATCTTTCATATAGATGGTCATCAGGGAAGGCCAGTGGGTCCAACCGGTCCCTGAAGACCCTTTCTCGCCTGAAGGCTCTCCTCAGCACAAGTGCTTCTTCATCCACCACATCTCGCACGAATGGGCATGCCATTGTCAGAGCAGAAAGGAACACACAATTTTGGGCCTTCATATAGGCTAGTGGCCACACCTGGTGCTGGGGGGGTGGGCAAAAGAGGGCGATGCCTTATAACGATGACTTGGTTGTACTGATTGCTGGGAAAATAAAAAAACCCTTAGAAAGATGCCACCGTCCTGTGTGCTCACAATAAGAGCTCATATGTCATGGCTCACTTGACTTTACGAGAATATACCTAATTTTTATTTTGAGCTGTGTCATCTTCTTGGAGCTGGGGGAGGAAAGAAAAATAATGATTAATACATTTGTGTTACAGTTAGCATACAGTGTACATTGAAGGCATATCTCACCTCCCTCTCAGGTTTTTTTATTTCAAGGTCCAGTTTCCTAATTGTCCTCTTTTTTATTTCGGACTCCAGTGCAAGATGTTCCATCTTTTTCTTCTTGTACTGAATGTCTATGTCTGCCAGTTCTATTTGGCGCCGGAGGTGGTTGCCATACAACTTTCTGATAGCTTGTGAGCTCTGTGAACACAATACAATTAGCGCAGCTGGAATTTGGCAGGATGTGGTGTCCTTTTATTAATACGCACTATGTTGCCAGGCTGGTTTTCCCACTGTATAGCATCTGGGTCCTGTAAAAGAAATTAGATTTTGATGAGGACTCCTCACCATTGTAGAGTAAATAGTACTTTCACAGTCTTAACATGATACCTCATGCCTTCTGGAATCCAGAGAGATGGTCTCCTCCTCATCATCGTCTCCATCATGTGCTGTTGCTGCTGCACTGGGGCCTTCACCCTATCACATTTAATGGGATTCATATTGAAGCTAGTAGACAAGACATGCCAGGCCTACAGTATGCCTTTGATGGAGTACTCACTGGATCAGCATCGTCTGGTGCTTGTGCCTCTAACAGGAACACAGTGCTGCCAGACACTGCAAGGCAATAGGTAAACCAAAGTCAGACAGTCCAAATTGATTCAATATGAATGTGGTTGTATCCCATGTAGAGATGGAAGGACATACCTTGAATGAAGCGGGTGGCATCTTGGGAGGAACCTATGCTCGTCTCTTTCCCCCCAGGGATCCCCTCTAAGACGGGCCTGCCTTTATTTAGCTCCAAGGCCATGTCCTCTGCTGGGGTAAGGTCAGCCTTTGGTGACCCACCACCCGTGCCTTGTCTGTGGGTATTCTTTTTCACTGCTAAAACAGTACAGACAATGTGTGAGCAGGCACCTTCTGGGTACAATATATGCTTGTGCTTTGTTAAATATTAGTCAGGGACCATACCATTCTGCAGAATGTTCTTGTATTTGATTTTGACCTGCTGCCATGTCCGTTTTGGCCCGTTCATGTTTAATCTACACACACACACACACACACACATTTAATGGAGTCACACTGCAAAAAATTACTTGGTATTTTTGTCTTGTTTTCAGTAAAAATATCAAAAAAAAAAAAAAACTTAAATAAAGATGTATTTTCTTGATTTGCTAAATGACCTAGCAAAATAAGTATAGTTTAGACAAAAAATATAAACTTTAAGTAAATGTGTGCTTAAAACAAGCAAACAAATAAAAAATCTGTCAATATAATAAAAATTCTCTTGAAATAAGTTTACTTTTTCCATAAACACTTAATTTTAGAAAAGTTCTCGTTTCACTGGCAGATTTTTTTGCTTATTTTCCTAGGTAATTTTGCTCAAGAAAATATTTAAGATTTTTTTTAGATATTTTTTTTTAACTGAAAACAAGACAAAAATACTAAGTAAGAAAGACATTTTTGCAGTGCAGTGAGCAACCGACCTTGGGTCCTTTGAAAGGCGCT
This sequence comes from Cottus gobio, assembly GCA_023566465.1. Taxonomy (NCBI): domain Eukaryota; kingdom Metazoa; phylum Chordata; class Actinopteri; order Perciformes; family Cottidae; genus Cottus; species Cottus gobio. The sequence goes on along the minus strand of CM042230.1, from coordinate 248,957 downwards.
ATATAAATTAAAGTGATTATTATAGCTCATCTATTTATTCAATTACATTTTATTTATATAGCACTTTTCACAATTGTTTCATTCTGTCAAAGCAGCTTTACATTAATGAAAGCAGGAGAAACACACAAAACGGTGGACAACATAAGAAGCAGAGTACAACGATTAAACCGTACTGAGCGTAGTAACGTTAAATAATAATGTAAGGCTTTAATAATAATTTATCATAGCTTTATACAGTGTGATGGAGTTACTTTACACAATTTCACTCATATCTGCAGTGCATTTCAATTAAAAATGTAACCGTTTCATAATTACAGTACAACTGCATGAATTAAATATTTGAATTGTAATTGTGATGTTTCAGCGGAGCGGTGAGTGTGTAATTGTGCACTACTTACGCATTCAGGCGGTCTGCAATACTTTGCCACGCTTTTTCTCTTTGCTTTATCACTGTGGCGGTGTTGCCTTTCTTCTTAATTATATCTTTTACCTCCTCGTATGCCTCCATGAGGATTTGTGCTTCCGACGGGGAAAAGTACGCGGCTCTAGTTGCCATGCTAAATCAGTTAATCTGTGATCTGTGGCGGGGTCTATTTGAGTGAGCCGTGAGCGCGCACCTATCCAGGATTGGTTTCACCTGGCTTAATGAATCCGTGTCTGCTCATCCTGGCTTGGTCTTTGTGCAACCAATTAAGCCTGGACGCACATGTTTTGGCTTCATTGAGCTCAGCTGAGTCATTTATCCCGGATGTCTTAATTCTACTTTTGTGCAACAGGCCCCTGATTTCATATTGTACCCAAACAAACACACTGACATCAGTGTGACACAATCTGTGTACATGTGACATCATCAGTGTAACCTCAATAAACACGACACAGTTTGAGTTTCAGGTTTTATAGACATTTGCATGAATAGATTTATAGAATATAAACCAGCTTCTTTCCCCTCAAACGTCAGGCCGTTCGTCACCTGATACACAAATAAATAATCTGACCTTTGACCCCAACACCGACCTTTGGCACGCCCACCGCGTCGCCACGGTAACTCTCCCCCTCCCTTTGTGTGCACTCAAGGTAACTACATTACCCATCAGCCCCAGCTCTTCCGGAGTTATAAAACAGCAATACCCTGAAAACCAGAGTCCTGCACATGCATCTTCATGGTTACCAAACTCTATAAAAACAAGGGACCCTTTTCCCATAAACCACCCCAAAAGAGAGAGATGTCTGTTCATCCAGTCGGGTTCCAAAACTAACCACGAGCCCGATGGTGCGTTCAAGGGCAGATTCCTAATATCCATGTTTACTGAGATTAGTTTGAGTTTCTGGATCTCGTTTTTTAGTTAAAGAGCCTGAAGGCCCCACCAGCTGCAGTTCTGCTAACCCTTTGGTTGGCAAAGTTCATGAATGAGATAAATCTGAAAACTTATGGATGAGTTGTAAAACAGGCAGAAAGCAGCCCGGCTCTTTAAGAAGCCGCACAGCCTGATGGGAGTTGGAGTCCACCTGCTCAGTTCGGATGCATCGATGTTCCCCGTCGCCTGAATCATCAAAGATCACAGCGCTGTAATCTGAACAGGAACCAGGATTCAAAATACAGACCCGAAGCAGCCACACACACACACACACACACACACACACACACACACAGACCCGAAGCAGCCACACACACACACACACAGACCCGAAGCAGCCACACACACACACACACACACAGACCCGAAGCAGCCACACACACACACACACACACAGACCCGAAGCAGCCACACACACACACACACACCCGAAGCAGCCACACACACACACACACACACACACCCGAAGCAGCCACACACACACACACACACACACAGACCCGAAGCAGCCACACACACACACACACACACAGACCCGAAGCAGCCACACACACACACACACACACAGACCCGAAGCAGCCACACACACACACACACACACACAGACCCGAAGCAGCCACACACACACACACACACACACAGACCCGAAGCAGCCACACACACACACACACACACACAGACCCGAAGCAGCCACACACACACACACACACACACAGACCCGAAGCAGCCACACACACACACACACACACACACACAGACCCGAAGCAGCCACACACACACACACACACAGACCCGAAGCAGCCACACACACACACACACACAGACCCGAAGCAGCCACACACACACACACACACAGACCCGAAGCAGCCACACACACACACACACACAGACCCGAAGCAGCCACACACACACACACACACAGACCCGAAGCAGCCACACACACACACACACACAGACCCGAAGCAGCCACACACACACACACACACAGACCCGAAGCAGACACACACACACACACACACAGACCCGAAGCAGACACACACACACACACACACAGACCCGAAGCAGACACACACACACACACACACACACACACACACACACACACACACACACACACACACACACACACACACACACACACACACACACACACACACACACACACACACACACACACACACACACACACACACACACACACACACACACACACACACACACACACACACACACACACACACACACACACACACACAGTCATAGCGGGACGTCCAGCAGCTTTTTGTGCAGGTACTGCTTCACCTCCTCGATGCCGTTCAGCTTCTCCAGCTCGTGGTACGGCAACTGGGAGGGGACAAGAAAGGTCACATCACAAACGGGCTAGCGGGCCGAGCAGTACTGAGGGTGTGAGCCGTTGGGGGGCCGACCTGGAGGATGACGTATCCCAGCAGCCTCAGGTGTCGGTCCCTCATGGCCCGAGACCCGACCAGGACCTCGGAGTTGTGGCAGTAGTGCCACTTGTCATTGACGGACATGATGACCCTGCAGAGACACAGAACCGTGTTACACATCAGGACCCAGGACTGAGCTCCATCAGGTTTACCGTGAGCCGGACTGACCTCCTGATCGGTCTCTGGTCTGTCGGGGGGTTGTCAGCGTCCGGTCTGTCGGGGGGGTGGAGCTGTGGCGACGGGGACCCTCTATCGGGCCCTTCAGAATATGTTACACCCTCGTAGAACCCCGGCAGCTCGTGGTCTGTCCGAAGTCCCTCCGGGGTCCCTCCCTCGTCCTCCAGGATCTTACCGATGGAAAACTGGAAGAGCGAGTCAGGGGCCGTGGACCCTGCGGGTCCCTGGGCCCCGGAGGGTGCCAGGCCATCGGAGGGGGGGCTGCTGAGCGTGGAGCTGTCCTGGCTCTCCAGAGAGTGCTCCTTTGCCAGACCGGAGTAGAACTCTGCTGCAGGGACGTAGTAGGGCCCGTAAGGGGCTCCATTGGTGCCGGGCCCCGGGTGCGGCATGCCCTCTGCCACGCTGCGGATGTGGTGAGGCAGGAAGGACCTGGCCTCCGTGGCCCCACCCATCGTGTCGCCCACCGGCGGCTCAGCTCCTTGCTCCGGCGCCGCGAACGGAGAGAACTTCTGGAACTCTGAAGTCACCACGGCCACTGCGTCATCAGCTGCTGGAGGAACAATGGGAAGAACCAGGCCAGAGGAGTCCAGACCGGTTCGGATGGGAAGAATCAGACCAGAGGGGTCCAGAGCGGTTCTGATGGGGAGAACCCGACCAGAGGAGTCCATCCACAGCACGAAGTCTGGAGGCCAACAGGAGATCATCAGAACACAGACTGGAGTACCCAGTGTGGAGTACCCAGTGTGGAGTACCCAGTGTGGAGTACCCAGTGTGGAGTACCCAGTGTGGAGTACCTGTGTAGTATCCCGGGGCCAGTACTTCATCCTGTTGGTAGTTCTGTTCTCCAACCAGCTGTCGCAGAGCCTCAGCCACCAGACCTTTATAACTGAGAGGAGAACAGGATCAGAACCCAGGCCAGAGGAACCCCAGTAAGCCTGATCAGCTGGTGTGTATATGAGGGTTACCGGTGCACAGGTGAGGCGTGTTACCTGTACTTGCGGTTGACCTCATCGGCGGTCAGGGCGTGGTCGAACATCAGCACCTTGTGTGCGTCCTGCAGCCGCGGCCCGGTGTAGTCTCGGTACTCCAGCTCCACCGCGGCGTCCAGCAGGGAGAGGTACCGCCTGACGATCAGGGCGTACGGGCTGTCTGTGGGAACCACTGCACGTTACTGGTGGAGTTTTGGTACTGGTGGTGTGTTTGATACTGGTTGTATGGAGTCGTACTAGTTGTGTTCTGGTACTGGTTGTACTGGTGGTGCTGGTTGTGTTCTGGTACTGGTTGTGTGGAGTCGTACTGGTGGTGTACCTTGAATAAAGGATGTAGCACTATAGTAGCACTGAAACGGCTCTTACTGATAGCACTTTGTAGTTGAACTTTATTGATGAAATTGTACCTTCTTGATTCTTGTTGTTCTGATTCTTGTTGTAACCGTAGAATGCACTTATTGTAAGTCGCTTTGGATAAAAGCGTCAGCTAAATGAAATGTAATGTAATGTAATGGTGTTCAGGTACTGGTGGTGTGTTTGATACTGGTTGTATGGAGTCGTACTGGTTGTGTTCTGGTACTGGTTGTACTGGTGTTTTGGTACTGACTGGTGACGTTGCTGATGAAGGTGGAGGAGAAGACCCGGTGCAGCACCAGTCCGGGGAAGTGCCCAAGCTGGAACAGCGACATGAGGATGTTGACGGTGGCGAGCGGCGAGCTGAGCGCCTTCAGCTCCACGACCTCCTCCAGCCGGGAGAAGAACTGCTGCTCGCCGGCCGGCCGGTAGCTCATCCGGCTGAACGGGAACACCAGCTTCTGGATCACCTGAGGACACAAACACACCTGCAGTGCTGGACGCCGACACCAGAGACCGAATGGCCACCGGTCCTCACCTTACTGTCCAGGTACTCCGCCTTCTTCACCAGGAAGTCTGCAATGGTGTCGAGCAGTCTGGTCTCTCGCAGGCGATGGCGAGCGATGTATTTGGCAATCAGCGCCATCGTGTACGGAGTGATGCTGTCCAGCTTCTTCGGCAACTCCTCTGTCAGAGAGCAACTCACATCAATACATGTTTCCAGAGGTGGGTTCAGGGTCAAGATCAACCCTGCTCTACCATTGAGCTACAGTCGCCCTTGGGTGGGGTTCATGTCTGAGGAGTCCTCACCTGCCAGGCTGCTGATGAACCTCTCCTGCCGGTTCTGGTAGAACAGGTGAGAGCTGAAAATCAACTCCAGACTCTTGTTGCTCGCCTCCCGGACGCACGCCGCCAGCATCTCGTCCAGCAGCGCCATCTCCTGGTCACGGACGCCACTCACACTCGCCAGGGTGTGTTTCACTAGACGCAGGATCTTCCTGAAGACACACAGGGCATGAGGGGGGAGGGAGGTGAGGGAGGAGTGAGGGGGGGTGAGGTTAAGTGGCTGTCTTAAAGCCCTTAATGATCCTCTTGAAGCCCTTAATGTTCCTCTTACAGCCCCACTAAAAGACATTGCTGATGTCACAGTAATGTACCTTTAAGTGAAATGGATCGACCTGCACAGCTGTGTCCTCTCACCTGTTGGCGAGCAGTTGTTCAGGGTTTGGCGGAGCGGAGCTAGCAATGGTGGTGTTAGCGCCCTCTGGAGCAGCAGCAGGGTCCTGCGGCCACTTGAGCCTATAGTAAGAGAGCAGCAGGAACAGCGTCTGTGGGTGGCGCTCTCGCTCCAGGTTTTTCTCCAGGCCGGCCAGGCAGGCCTCGGTCAGAGGGTGCTGGCAGCCCATGTGGAGCTTCATGCTGGAGCTGAACACCATGGACACGTCCTTCTGGTTGAACTGGTTCAGTCTGGACTGGGACTCTGCCTCCAGCACCTGGACCACCTGAGAGTCACTGGGGAGACCTAAAGAGACCACAACCACCGTTATCCAGACATAAGACCCTCCAGGAGGCACCGACTAGACCAACTCAAGCCTCGCTCTGTCTCTTAGCCCCCCCACACCTTGATGGGTCACATGACAGGTCTACTTCCTCTCTACGTCTATCTAATGGCGCAGTGGATCAGTCACACCTGTGCTAACGACCACTCCTGTTGCCTGTGCTCTACTTCCTTTCTCCGCAAGTTATTATACGATGATGTCACATAGAAGCCAATTAGTGCGTGACGTTGTCGAGCCAGTTTTCAAGCGGCTGCATTAGCTGACGCACCTGTGGAGTGAATCAGTACGCCGACTCACCGAGCGCGGCCACGGCATACAGGCAGTTCACGATGCTGAAGTTGTCAAACTTGGTGCAGTCGCTGACGATGGCGTTGCAAAGCGTGTGGAAGTCCTGATGCTCCAGGATCTCACGTCCGTCGCCTCCCTCTCCTCCTCCCAAAGCCTCGGTGCCGGGGTCGCCCCCCCCGGCTCGCGGCGGGGGCGTGGCTTGTAGCAGCTGGCTGATCTTCTGCAGGGCGACGGGGTAGTGGTTGTGGGAGATCTTGGCTGGGTTCTGGGTGACCCAGCGCAGAACCTCGTCGGGGCGCCGTGAGCGCTCGATCAGACGCTTCATCGTGAAGAACGTGTCGTAGCTCATCTTCTCGTGGATGAAGTTCCACGTCTTCTTCTTGCTGCCGGGGACGCCCCCGCCTCCATAGGCGTGGAAGTGGGCGTGGTGCTGATAATGATGTGGCAGCAGAGGCGGGGCCAGGTGGGCGGGCTGCGGGTGGTAGTGGAAGTGCGCTCCCCGGGGGGTATCAGGGAGACCCTGGTACAGCGGGTAGGGAGGGGGGGCCGCGTGGGGGTGAGGGGGGCTAGCTGCCTCAAGCATGGCCAGCCCCGCCCTTCGCCCCTGTTTAACCCCACCTCCTCCCCCTCCACCCCCCCCTGCGGTGCTGTAGAGGCGGGTGGCATACATGCTGACTGACTGGGAGGCGGGGTGGGGGGGGCAGGTAGGGAGGTGGTGAGCTCGGCTCAGGAGGCGCCACCCAGTGGACAAACAAAGCATAGTCCAACAGCCAGGGCGCCTGGAGGCAACAGCACACTACTCCTGCAGGAAGAAGAGGAGGAGGAAGAAGAGGAGCATGCAAGGAGGAAGATGAGATATTAACAACCCACAGAGTTAACCTGCAGTTTCATCTGAGCACAAACACAAATTCAAAGGGAGATGTTGTTTAATGTCAGAATTGAATTAAATAATCACAAACCTGGTTAACACACATGACCAATGACAAAAGGGACCTGGGACAAACTGCTACAGTCTGAACTAAGTCAAATCAAGCTAACTGTTGCTATAGGCTAAACAAAAAATAACTAGCTACAGACTAAAATAACCATAACTAGCTGTGTCTAAACTAACCACAGCTAGCTACAGGCTAAACTAACCACAACTAGCTACAGGCTAAACTAACCACAGCTAGCTACAGGCTAAACTAACCACAGCTAGCTAAAGGCTAAACTAACCCAACTAGGTACAGGCTAAACTAACCACAACTAGCTAAAGGCTAAACTAACCCAACTAGCTACAGGCTAAACTAACCACAACTAGCTACAGACTAAACTAAGCATAACTAAAAAGAGGCAAAACTAACCACAACTAGCTACAGGCTAAACTAACCACAACTAGCTACAGGCTAAACTAACCACAACTAGCTACAGGCTAAACTAACCATAACTAGCTCAGGCTAAACTAACAATAACTAGCTCAGCGTAAATCATAACAAGCTATAGACTAAACTAACCATAACTATCTTCAAACTAAACTAACCATAACTATCTACAGACTAAACTAACCACAACTAGCTGTTAGCTCCGGTCCTCCACCAGCTGATCTGTTAGCCTGTTAGCATCAGTGTGCCCTTCTCCCGGTTATAACCGGGAATAACCGGTAACTAACCAGGTAATAAACCGGCTCTACCCGGTGAGCTCTGTGTTTACCTCATAGTTCAGTCACACCGGCAGCTACGCTCTGCTGAAACACCTGAGGCCGCAGAGAGTGCGGGTTCACCAGAGAAGCAGTCAGCGGTCAGCCGCTTCATTCCTCCTTCTTCTTCTTCTTTCAAGTTTATTGGCGGTTGGCAAACAACTGTTTGGTGCATTACCGCCACCAACTGGTATGGAGTGTGGGTCAGGATGTCTAGCACTTGCCCTATCAGCAGATAACACTAACAACTAAAATAACCAATGACCCATCAAAACAAAACAACACTCAAAATAAATACAAAATCTCTCTCTCTCTCTCTCTCTATATATATATATATATATATATATAATAAAATAAATATTAATAAAAATAATAAAGAAATAAAGAAAAGAAAAAAAAACACATATCTACCATATATACCCACATAGACACATACCCATATACACACACATACCCATATACACACATATATATATATATATATATATATATATATATATATATATACATATACATATATATATATATATATATACACACATACACACACATATACATACATACATACACACACACATGTATATATATACACATACATACACACACACACATACACCCACACACACACACACACACATACATACCTACCTACACATTAATTAACCACCCAACATAAATACACAAATAAACCTAGGGCTCATATTCTATCAATAATCCTGGTTATCTTCAAATACTGCAGTAGTGCTTTATAGCCCCCACTCGAGTTGTTTTGCAGCACCCGCGTCATACCCAAACGTACCCCCTCCTTGCAGAGGCTTCCCACTAGCTGCCGCCTTTCCTGCTCATACCTCTGACATTGTAGAATGACGTGTTCTATCGTTTCCTCCTGCCCACAATAATCACATCTACCCGTGTCGTGTTTCCCTATTTTCCGTAGCATGCCGTTCAACCCAGTGTGTCCAAATCGCAGCCTTGAAATGACGGTTTCTTCCCTCCTGTTCCCTCCCGCACGTCTCATTTCCCCCACTTTACTCTGGACTCCGAAAAACCATCGCCCTTTTCTGTCCTCCTCCCATTGCTTCTGCCACCTTTCCTTTAACCTTTTTTTAATAATACTCTTGGTCTCTGTCTTACTGAAATTGACTTCAACTTTTGAGCAGCTACTCTTCGCAGCATCTTTTGCCGCTCTATCCGCCATTTCATTTCCTCTAACCCCCACATGTGCAGGAACCCATACGAACACCACCGTCATACCCATCATTTGAATCCTGTAAAGTGTTTGCTGTATTTCAATGAGGATGTCTGGTCTACTGTCTGAATGACTGTTCTGTAAGCTGTCTAAAGATGAACTGGAGTCTGAACAAATGATAGCCCTCAATGGTCTTGTGTCCTCTATCCACTGTAGTGCAAACATTATTGCCAGCATTTCCCCTGTGTATACTGACACTCCTTCTGTAATAATTTTCCCTATTTTTGTATTAAATTCTGGCACTATAACTCCTATCCCTACTTTGTTTTCTAAATTCTTTGATGCGTCTGTATAAACCTGGACATAACTGTGGTAACTGTCAATGTGTGCCTGTATTGTATGCATATTAAATGTACCCCCTCTATCCTTGCTCTTCTTTTTAAGTAACGCAAAGTCCACTGTTGCCTCAGGGAGTATCCACGGTGCTATTACTGGCAATGGAACTGTTGGACTGAAGTTCAATTTGTCGATGTTCATTTCTTTAGCTTTCGGTGCTGCTTTCCATCCAAAGCTTCTGGTCTCTCTCCCCTCCTTTTCCCAACAGGGCATTAAGGTTACCTTTGTTGGATGTTCTTCACTATGGCCCTTTAGATTAGCCCAATATGTTAATGCCAGCTGTGTTCTCCTCAATTCTAGAGGCATTTCACCCATTTCCACCTGTAGTGCCGCCGTTGGAGTCGTTTTAAAAGCCCCGGTGCATATTCTCAATGCCTGAAATTGTATTTTATCTAATTTTTTTAAAGATGATCTTGCTGCTGACCCATATACCACACACCCATAATCTAATATAGATCGGATTAATCCACAGTATATGGCTTTCAACGCCATTCTATCTGCCCCCCATTCCCTTCCCACCAAACACCTCATTATATTTAGCACTTTCTTGCATTTCTCCTCTACTTTTGTAATATGTACAGCCCATGTGACCCTTTCATCAAACCACAAACCCAGAAATTTAAATTGTTTCACTCTTTCTAATTCATGATTATATAGTTTTAGTTTTACCCCCCTACCAATTTGTCTCCTTGTAAAGAACATTGTTTTTGTTTTATCTACTGAAAATTTAAAACCCCATTTGTATGACCACTCTTCTACCTTACCAATAGCACTCTGCAGTTTCTTTACTATGAATTCCACATTTCTTCCTCTCTTCCAAATTGACCCATCATCTGCAAATAGTGACAATCCCATCCCATGTTCTACTTCACTGAACACCTCATTTATCATTATGGAGAATAGTATCGGACTGACTATACTCCCTTGAGGAGTTCCATTTTCAATACCATACTTTCCCGAATAGCTCTCTCCCACTCTAACTTCTATAAACCTTTTTAATAAAAAATCTTTTATCCATCTATACATTCGACCCGTAACCCCCAACTTACAAAGTCTAATTAATAACCCTTCTCTCCACATCATATCATATGCCTTCTCTATGTCAAAGAAGACCGCTACCACACTTTCTTTGTTTATCTGTGCTTTCCTGATTTCATGTTCCAAACTTAAAGCTGGATCTGTTGTATTTCTCCCTTTCCTGAACCCACTCTGATATTTGGATAGATATCCTCTACTTTCTACATGATATGTCAATCTTTCATTTATCATTTTCTCCATTACTTTGCAGATATTTGATGTTAAGGCTATTGGTCTGTAGTTCCCTGGGTTTGTGCAATCTTTACCAGGTTTGCGTATAGGGACTACAATAGCCTCCTTCCAACTTTGAGGCAATTTCCCACCCAACCAAACTTTATTATACAGTTCAAGCAATATATCCTGAGATACTTCACTTAAATTTCTTAACATGATGTAACAGATTTGATCCTTGCCTGGTGCCGACATTTTAGTATTCTTCAGACTTCGCCCCAGTTCTGTCTTTGTGAATGGCTTGTTTAGCAGATTATTATCTTCCTCTTGCTGTAAAACATATACATTCTCCCCTATTGTATTTTCCCTCCCCTTTTTGCCCTCTTCACTAATATTTCCTGAACTATGAATATTGACAAAAGTTTGTGCCAACATCTCAGCTTTCTCCTCATCTGTCACTGCTGTTATTTCCCCATCATTTAGGACTGGATACCCAAACTCCCTTTTAATCCCGTTCATTCTTTTCACCATTCTCCATACTTTATCAATTCTTGTCTCCCTTCCTATTGAGTCACAAAATTTCCTCCAAAAGTCTTTCTTTGTATTTTTTATTCTCCTCCTAACATTTGCTTGTGCCTTTTTATATGCAATCAAATTGTGAAAACTATGATTCTTTTTCAATACTTTAAACGCTTTATTTCGAGATTTAATTGCTTCCTCACATTCTTTTGTCCACCAGGGTACAATCTTCTTCTTATGCTTTCCTCCCTTCTTTTGCATAGACTGCTTTGCAGCCTCTAGAATTGCTTGACATATGAACTCATTTAACTCCTCAACATCTTCACTGATATAGACGTTCTCCATTTCTTGATCACAGACCCTTCTAAATTTCTCCCAATCAGCGCTGCTAAAAGACCATTTCTGTGGTACTACGGTCTCATTTCCTTCTAGACTCCGCCCTATTTCAATACTGATTGGATAGTGATCACTTCCTATAGTTGTTCCCCTTATTACCTCCCACGAGCTAACACCTGCCAGTGAATCTGATACCAAAGTAAGGTCTATGGCAGACTCTGTGCCTGTTCTGATGTTAACTCTGGTCCCAGTTCCATTATTTAAGCATACTAAATTTTTTTTCTCCATTAACTCTTCTATCACCATTCCATTTCCATCACTTCCATTACCCCATAACGTGCTATGAGCATTAAAATCTCCACACCATATCACTTTCCCTTCTAACTGTACTGCTAATTCCTCTAGTGATTCAATTGACAGTTTCTTACATGGGTTATAAAAGTTTGCAATTCTGATTGTTCCCTCTTTTGTCCAAACTTTGATTATCACATACTCCAGCTGTGCTCCTTTTCCCAAAACTTTATACTGTATTCCTTGTTTTATAAATATTATGCATCCTCCTCCTCCTCCATTATCCCCAACTCTATCCCTGCGAATACTATCATATCCTTTAATAACAAACTCTAATGCTGGTTTAAGCCAAGTTTCCTGAACACATATAATTTCTGGTTTCTTTTTTAGGTTTTTAATGAATCCTTTAAACTCTTGGCCATTCGCTAACAAGCTTCTTGCATTCCACTGTAGTACAATCATACTGTCTTATCCCCTGGGCCTCCTGGCTTCCCTTCCTCTCCAAGTCTTTTATTGATCTGCTCCCAGGATGCCCCTTTTAAACCAAAAAACTTCTCCGCTCCCCTAACTATTATTTTAATTTTCTCTGTTTTGTGTTTGACTTGGTCCGTACAATTGATCACATACGCCATGAACAGGATCAACTTCTCCACTGTCAGTGCTGTCTCGGTTTCCTCGGACACATCTTCCTCTGCTCTCAAATCTTGGTTTAGTCTCTCATTTATTTCCCGTTGTCCTTGTACTCTCTTCACAGCCTCTGAATAGCTTAAGTTGCTTCCTGTTTTAACCTGTTGGATTTCCACAGCTCTCTTCCTGACCTCACACCCACCATACGTCACCCTGTGTTGACCCCCACAATTACAACATTTATCCTTCACATTATCCTTACATTCCTCAACTCTGTGATCCTCTCCACACTTGGGGCATCTCTGTTTCCCTTTACATACTGCTGCTATATGCCCATACCTTTGGCATTTGTAGCAGCGAAGTGGGGGAGGGATGTAGGGCCTCACCTGGAAACTCATACATCCTACTTTCACTCTCTCCGGAAGAACGGACCCCTGAAACTCAATAAGAACAGATAAGCTGTCAACCCTTTCTCCATTAACTGTTCTTAGTAATCTTTTCATTCTGCTCACTTCTCCCCCATACATACTCCTTTTTAGTTTTTCGAGATCCTCATCGACAGGAATACCTGTTATCACCCCCCGTGTCACTCGATTCTCGCCCAACAATCTTTTTTCATTTATCATTTTTTTGCATATACTTTCTATTAGCATAGCTTTGTTTTTCTGTTCTTCTGTTTTACATATTATTAGCAAGTTTCCATCCCCCAGGACTTTAGCCATTTCCACCTCGCCAATCTTCTTTTTCACTTCCCTAGACAGGGCTATTGGGCTAAGGCTAATCTGCTCATCTTCCTTTCTGAATTTAAGGATTATTTTAAATTCCCCCCTCACCATCTTTTTGCAAATCACTCTATTTCCTTCATCAGAACTATTTCCCTCTAAACTTCTCTTCAGATATTGACTCCCCTTCATACTTCCCTCTCTTTGCCTGTTTTCCCCCTTATTTTGTCCTCCTTTCCCACTGGCGACTGGAGTCCAGCCATCAGTATCCCCATCTTCATCCCCATCCATTTTCTACTGTTTCACCCTAACCCAGTCACAAACCAGTTTATGCCAACCGCCTAATCCCCAAAATTACTTTTCTCACAAAACCGCCAACAACTTTACTGCCGCACTCCACCGCGTGTCAGACCGGAACCGGAACTCCACCTTCCGACCCCGGAAGAGCCAACCGAAAATTGTCGAGTCCCTTCAGCCCGCTTCATTCCTCCGCACAGACGCCATCTTCTTCTTCTTCTTCTTCTCTGGCTCAATTGCAGCAGACTCCACGCAGTGCCGGCGCGGTGCTGCCCCCGAGAGGAAACCCTGCGTTTCACACCAAACCACAGCATCAAGGAAGGTTTATCTCTTTACTGGTAGAAACATCTTTTGATATTGTTAGGATCTTTCTTTCTTTTTTTTTTTGGGGTGAAAATAGCCATCTGATATAGGCGTCATATTTGTGTTTTAAAAAATGGCTCTACCCCACTAGAGAGCTCATACTACCATATTACCCCACTAGAGAGCTTATAGTACCATATTACCCCACTAGAGAGCTCATAGTACCATATTACCCCACTAGAGAGCTTATAGCACCATATTACCCCACTAGAGAGCTCATAGTACCATATTACCCCACTAGAGAGATTATAGTACCATATTACCCCACTAGAGAGATTATAGCACCATATTACCCCACTAGAGAGCTAATAGTAATGTAATGTAATGTAATAGTACCATATTACCCCACTAGAGAGCTCATAGTACCATATTACCCCACTAGAGAGCTCATAGTACCATATTACCCCACTAGAGAGCTTATAGTACCATATTACCCCACTAGAGAGCTCATAGTACCATATTACCCCACTAGAGAGCTTATAGTACCATATTACCCCACTAGAGAGATTATAGTACCATATTACCCCACTAGAGAGATTATAGTACCATATTACCCCACTAGAGAGATTATAGTACCATATTACCCCACTAGAGAGATTATAGTACCATATTACCCCACTAGAGAGATTATAGTACCATATTACCGAGACGGAGCCTCCCTTCACCCTCCGGGTCGGTGGGGGGCGGTAATGCGGAAAGGTGCTTGCCCGCCGCCAATAAAAGCCAAGAAGAAGAAGAGGAGGCGGAACAGAGTAAAGATGGCCGACCAGAGCGGTCGAGGAACACAAACATCGCTCCTGACTCGCGCTTAGAGGCCGCAGAGGAGCAGATGGCTCACCGCTACCTGCGGCTGTGCGCCGGCTACACGAGCACCTCCCGGCTGCTGCGGACCCCCAACGCCGCGGCCCGGCTCGTAAGTGATGACGTGATGACATACTGACGTGTAACCGTGACCCCGCAGGTGTTTAATCACGTGTATGTTATGTCAGGTAAAGTCACCTGTGTTACGTTTCGGGGCTGTGCAGTCTCTGGTCCAATCCCAGTGTCTCCACTAAGGCCTGAAGACCTGGACCCTGAGTATTGTGGGTACCTGCTGCATATAGCTGTAATTTAGGGATGTCACAATTGGCACAGAGTCCTGATACTTTTCTGAGATAATATAAGTATGATATAAGATAATTTAAGTATGCATATACTTTTTATTGATTTTTATTACTTGAATGTAACAGACTTTTTAGTTGCATTCAGAAAAGCATCTGTGATGTCATCTGACCTTCCTTGGTTCATCAGAAATAATCATAACAAACAGTTGCAGCTCTCAGTAAATTGTAATTTGACTGTGTTCTGTATTACGTCTACTTCCTGCTTGTCAGGTGACTTGTTCGAGCGCTGCAGGACAGGTAGAGAGGGGGCGGAGCCTGCTGAGTGACCTGCTGGGAGTGTACAGGAGGCTGAGCTCCAGACCCCCTAAAGGTACAGGACTGTGTCTGCTGTTTGGTATCACTGGGAGGACCAGTGTGGCTCAGACCTGGTTTGTGTTTAGGTTAAGAGTTAAACATTTACTTGTGATGGTTGAGGTCTTCACAAGTATAGAAGTACACACTTGTTCGGTACAGTGATGGGTTTTTGTTTTTTCAGGTTTTGAGAAATATTTTCCAGGAAGTCAGAAAACTCCAAAAAACTGTGAAGCCGAAGCAGCGACCAAAGGTAGAATTTACCGACCTCTACCGAACCCTACTGACCTCTACCAACCTCTACTGACCTCTACCAACCTCTACTGACCTCTACTGAACCCTACTGAACCCTACTGACTGTCATCCTGGTGGATTATTATCTGTTCTATTCTCAGAGGCCAAACCTGCCAATGCTCAGAGATCTTCAGGAGGAGGAGGAGGAGGAGGAGGAGGAGGAGGAGGAGGAGGAGGAGGAGGAGGAGGAGGAGGAGGAGGAGGAGGAGGAGGAGGAGGAAAACAACGAGGAGGCCGCAGGGAGGAGTCCCACTGGTACAGCCGTCTCCAGAAGGTCAGTGTGACTCCTAAGGTGATGCTCAGCTCACCTGGTGGTGTGACGCTCATGTCGAGTGTTTTGTGTTTCAGGGGGACGTTCCCTGGGATGATAAAGAGTTCCGGATGTACTTCCTGAGCGGAGCAGCGTTCTGGACTACCGTCACCTATTTTTTCTTCTTCAGGGACGGAGGACGAGAAGTCACCTGGAAGGACTTTGTCAACAACTACCTGTCCAAAGGAGTGGTGAGGAGGACTCTGTTGTCCTGTTAGAGTCCTTCATGTTGTTGATCCATAAATGAGTTTGTTTGGAAAACTCTGAATTGGCTTTTGGTTAATCTGAGTTCATTCTTTTAACCTGACATTGTTAATTTGACATAAAGATCCGATTTCCTGCTAAATCTAAATCTGCTTCATTAATCCATTTTAAACTTGTTTATAGGACCTTGTTAATCTCGTTAAACAGACACATAACTCATAATCTTTTAAAAGTACATTATGGCGCAGTGCAGTGTAACAGGTGTGTGTTCACCAGGTGGACCGGCTAGAGGTGGTCAACAAGCGCTACGTTAAGGTGGTCTTCTCTCCGGGGAAGACGCCGGTGGACGGGGTGAGTTACACTTACGTTGATACTTCATTTATTAGTTTCTATGTCTTCTTTATCTCCTTCTGTAGCGGTTTGAGTCTTTAACACCTGAACCGTTCAGCCAGACTAACATAATGTAGACGTAGGTTCAGGGTCCTCTACCGGCAGACTAACATTTACATTACATTTATCTGACGCTTTTATCCAAAGCGACTTACAATAAGTGCATTTCACCGTGAGTACAAACAAGAATCAGAACAACATAATGTAGACGTAGATCAGGGTCCTCTACCGGCTTCTGGCCGACAGTGAGCAGGTGTTCAGTGTCTCGTCTCTTTCAGCAGTATGTGTGGTTCAACATCGGCAGCGTGGACACGTTTGAGAGGAACCTGGAGACGGCCCAGTACGAGCTCGGCATCGAGGGAGAGAACAGACTGCCGGTGGTTTATTCCACCGAGAGTGATGGGTGAGGACCGTCAGATTCCCAGCACAGCACTGGTTTCCATCTGGTTTCTACTCAAATGGTTCCTTCTCCTCAGCACCTTCCTACTGAGCATGCTCCCCACAGTGCTCATCATCGGCTTCCTGCTGTTCATGCTGCGACGTGGCCCGGCGGGGGCGGGGCGGCCCGCCCGGGGGATGGGCGGCTTGTTCAGCGTCAGCGAGACGACGGCGAAGATCCTGAAAGACGAGATCGACGTGAAGTTCAAAGACGTGGCCGGCTGCGAGGAGGCCAAGCTGGAGATCATGGAGTTCGTCAACTTTCTGAAGAACCCCAAGCAGTACGAGGACCTGGGCGCCAAGATCCCCAAGGTGAGGGCGGGGTCCAGATCCCCAAGGTGAGACTTGGACCTCTAAGGTTGGGGACTAGGACCCTTAAGGACAGGTTGGGGACCAGGACCTCTAAAGACAGGTTGGGGACCAGGACCCCCTTGATATGTTGTTCTGTGTGCAGGGAGCCATCTTGACGGGTCCTCCAGGAACAGGAAAGACTCTTTTGGCCAAAGCAACGGCCGGTGAGGCCAACGTGCCATTTATCACCGTCAATGGCTCAGAGTTCCTGGAGATGTTTGTGGGCGTCGGCCCCGCCAGGGTGAGACACACACACACACACACACACACACACACACACACACATACACACAGAGCAGCGGAGGGTTGACCTTTGACCTCATCCTGATGTCACTTCCTATGCAGGTCAGAGATCTGTTCGTCATGGCGAGGAAGAACGCTCCCTGCATTCTCTTCATCGACGAGATCGATGCTGTGGGACGGAAGCGAGGACGAGGAAACTTTGGCGGACAGAGCGAGCAAGAAAACACGCTGAACCAGCTGCTGGTGGAGATGGACGGTGGGTGGTGGGAGTGATGGGAAGGGCGGAGCTGCCTTCTTCTTCTTCTTCCCTCTGTTTGCAGCCAGAGATCCTTAATGAGCAATCAGACAACTTACTTTGTTGTCTTACACCCGCCTCTGGGGCTGATTGACTGATCGTTAAGGGTTAAGATGCATCCTGATGAACTATCATGACCAGCTCCTCTCTCTGCTCTAGGCTTCAACACGGCCACCAACGTCGTGGTTCTAGCAGGAACCAACAGACCGGACATCCTGGACCCGGCTCTGATGAGACCTGGACGCTTTGACAGACAGATCTACATCGGTGAGAGGACGGGGAACGGGAGGAGAGAGGTGGGGAACAGACGGGTGGGGAACGATAACGATAGAACCATAAGAAGTCTCTCATTGAAACATAGAACCATAAGAAGTCTCTTATTGAAACATAGAACCAGAAGAAGTCTCTCATTGAAACATAGAACCAGAAGAAGTCTCTTATTGAAACATAGAACCAGAAGAAGTCTCTTATTGAAACATAGAACCAGAAGAAGTCTCTCATTGAAACATAGAACCAGAAGAAGTCTCTTATTGAAACATAGAACCATAATAAGTATCTCATTGAAACATAGAACCATAAGAAGTCTCTTATTGAAACATAGAACCATAAGAAGTCTCTTATTGAAACATAGAACCATAAGAAGTCTCTTATTGAAACATAGAACCATAATAAGTCTCTCATTGAAACATAGAACCAGAAGAAGTCTCTTATTGAAACATAGAACCATAAGAAGTCTCTCATTGAAACATAGAACCAGAGGAAGTCCCTTATTGAAACATAGAACCATAAGAAGTCTCTTATTGAAACATAGAACCATAAGAAGTCTCTTATTGAAACATAGAACCATAAGAAGTCTCTTATTGAAACATAGAACCATAAGAAGTCTCTTATTGAAACATAGAACCATAAGAAGTCTCTTATTGAAACATAGAACCATAATAAGTCTCTCATTGAAACATAGAACCAGAAGAAGTCTCTCATTGAAACATAGAACCATAAGAAGTCTCTCATTGAAACATAGAACCAGAGGAAGTCCCTTATTTAAACATAGAACCATAAGAAGTCTCTCATTGAAACATAGAACCAGAAGAAGTCTCTCATTGAAACATAGAACCAGAAGAAGTCTCTCATTGAAACACAGAACCAGAAGAAGTCTCTTATTGAAACATAGAACCAGAAGAAGTCTCTCATTGAAACATAGAACCAGAAGAAGTCTCTTATTGAAACATAGAACCATAATAAGTATCTCATTGAAACATAGAACCAGAAGAAGTCTCTTATTGAAACATAGAACCAGAAGAAGTCTCTCATTGAAACATAGAACCAGAAGAAGTCTCTCATTGAAACATAGAACCAGAGGAAGTCTCTCA
The DNA here is from genome assembly GCA_023566465.1 of Cottus gobio. Classification (NCBI taxonomy): domain Eukaryota; kingdom Metazoa; phylum Chordata; class Actinopteri; order Perciformes; family Cottidae; genus Cottus; species Cottus gobio. The sequence goes on along the minus strand of CM042230.1, from coordinate 229,772 downwards.
TTGAAACATAGAACCAGAAGAAGTCTCTCATTGAAACATAGAACCAGAAGAAGTCTCTTATTTAGGGATGCAACGATACCATTTTTTACAAACCGATACGAGTATTTTTATTTGTGTACTTGCCGATACCGAGTACCGATACTTCTTAGATTTGGTCTCCATGAAAGTGCAATTAATTTGGAGGCAGATTTTATTTTATCCTCTGCAGATTATGTCAAGCCTATAGTACAAAATTAACAGAAGGCTATCCCAAGCTTTAAACTTCTTGTGGAAGTCCCTCTAATGTCAGACCATAAAACGCCCCCGTGTCCGGGTTCATAATGTAAGCGATAATATTAAGGATCGAGCAATTATATAGGAAGCTGTGTTCCAAGTTATGTTTCCGGTGCTTTTATTGTGGAGGGAGAAACGGAAAGGAAAAGAGTGGAATTGTGGGATATACGTGTGTGAAGGAGATAAAAAAGTGGTTCAAGTTACCCTGCAGCGTGTTTTCATTTTATTAGAATTACAAATATAGACACACAACAGACACTCGGCTACAATAATATCATCCGTAGCCGCACAACAGCGTCTGAATGAGGCCGCTGCCAGCGCTACTTCTGGCGGATCAGCAACAGTTTGATTCACACCGGCAGGACGGCGGTCATTTTTTACTGTGTGAACGCGACGCACATTACTCTACACACCTTGCTGCAAGAGCCGCAAGAGAGCGACGAAAGAGCCGTATGCGGCTCTGGATCACGGGTTGCCGACCCCTGCCCTAGACGTTGAAGTCAGGTAGGACAACAAATCTTTTTCTCCACAAAGCGCGACCAGTTTGTTGTAGTGAAATACTGTTGAGTGGTATCGGTTCTTGGTATCGGCAATTGAAACCGAATACGAGTATTTTAACGCAGTATCGGCCCCGATATCGGTATCGGTGCATCCCTACTCTTATTGAACCATAATAGGTATCTTATTGAAACATAGAACCAGAAGAAGTCTCTCTGTGTCTCAGGACCTCCTGATATTAAAGGTCGAGCGTCCATCTTTAAAGTCCACCTGCGTCCTTTGAAGCTGGAGACGGACTTGGACAAAGACGCCCTGGCCAGGAAGATGGCCGCCCTCACACCTGGGTTCTCAGGTAAAGGCTACGTGATGTCCCCTCTGTCAGACTGCCGTCCCATCCGTCTCACTGGGCTTCCTCTCCCTGCTCTCTGTCTGTCAGGTGCCGACATCGCCAACGTCTGTAACGAGGCGGCTCTCATCGCCGCTCGCCACCTTTCAGACGCCATCAACCAGAAGCACTTTGAGCAGGCCATCGAGCGGGTGATCGGAGGTGAGAGCTGCTAACGTTAGCTAACTGCTGGAGGAACGGGGGATGAAGAGATGGCTGTAACCTGCACATTAATGATTGTTTGAGCTTGGAGTGGTGCTCTGCTTCTTCTCATTGTTCTTCTGCTTCTTGTTTTCTTTTTCTTCTACTGCCTCTTCCAGACATGTATCCTGATTTCATGTTTTACTGGATATTGGAGGAGAGAACTTGATTAATTCTGTGATGGTTACCATTCAATAAGGGTCAATAACTGAGTCCTGAGGTTCTGTTGAGGAACCCAGTACCTCCAGAGTCCCGCCGGTGACCAGGTCTGTGTTGCAGGTCTGGAGAAGAAGACTCAAGTCCTGCAGCCGGAGGAGAAGAAGACTGTGGCGTATCACGAGGCGGGGCACGCCGTGGCGGGCTGGTTCCTGGAGCACGCCGACCCGCTGCTGAAGGTCGTGCTTCCTGTTCCTGTATTTCCCATGAGCCTCAGCTGCTGTGGCGGAATGGAGGGTTTTATCACCGTGCCACGTGCAGTCAGGTGTGACAGAGGATGTTGTTCCCTGTGCAGGTGTCCATCATCCCCAGAGGGAAGGGTCTGGGCTACGCACAGTACCTTCCCAAAGAGCAGTACCTGTACACCAAAGAGCAGCTGCTGGATCGCATGTGCATGACTCTGGGAGGCCGGGTCTCCGAGGAGATCTTCTTCGGACGGATCACCACCGGAGCCCAAGACGACCTCCGAAAGGTCACGCAGAGCGCCTACGCACAGGTCAGAGGTCACATAGAGCACCTACACACAGATCTTGCAGGCCTGTTTCCTGTTCCTGTCCCCTGGTTCTGGTTCCCTAACCCTGTTCCTTGATGACCTACTGGTTTCTGCTGCAGATCGTTCAATTCGGGATGAATGTGAAGGTGGGTCAGGTGTCCTTCGACCTCCCCCGCCAGGGTGAGATGGTTCTGGAGAAGCCGTACAGCGAAGCCACTGCTCGGCTCATTGACACCGAGGTCCGAATCCTCATCACCGAGGCGCACCAGAGAACCCACCAACTGCTGAGCGACAAGAAGCCGGAGGTGGAGAAGGTACAGGAGATGGTTCTGTCCCTGTTCTTTGTTCTTGATACATGTGGGAGAAAAGGGACTGGTTCTACAGTGGTGGTTCTAGGTCCTTCTGGGTTCTGACCCTGTTCTGTGGTCCTGCAGGTGGCGCTGCGGCTGCTGGAGAAGGAGGTTCTGGATAAGAGCGACATGGTGGAGCTGCTGGGTAAACGTCCGTTCGTAGAGAAGTCGACGTACGAGGACTTTGTGGAGGGAACCGGCAGCGTGGACGAGGACACCACGCTGCCGGAGGGTCTGAAGGACTGGAACCAGGAGAGGAGGGACCAGGAGGAGAGCCCGGAGGAGCAGGTGGCCCGGCAGATCTCTGGAGGAATGCCTTTCTAGAACCCTGGGATGGGTTCTGACCCATCACTCGCACATGTATCTCAAATTTCATCCACTCCTTAAATAATCCTTATCTGTGAGCTGCCATGCTTACAACCCCCTCACCAGAACTTTGATTACCGAGGGTGCTGCGCCTTTAGGTGACCTCCTCATGGTTCTAGAACCTTGTGGAACCATTACATGGAGCTTATAAACTCTTGAGTTGTAACAAATGTCATGAAATGTCTTCGTCAGCAGGGCCGTTAATAAATATATTCTATCTATTTTGAATAAAGGCAGAACAATAAATCAATAATACATCAACCATTTAAAGCTCAATGAAAACTTTTTTTAAAACCATTTACGAGGACAAAGTAAATTGTTTGAGATGAAATGATTTCAAGTTTGTATTCAACAAATAAAAGAACATTTAACATCTTCCAGATTAAACGTGTGGACATTTTACCAGAATAACAACATGATGAACTCATCAATAACTACCAGTTATGATCTGCATTATGAATGTTTACTGCTGGTATGAAGTATGTTATGAGTATTTCTACACCGGTATTAGTATTTTTTTATTCATATATCCTGCCGGCTTTCATTTTGAAGCCCCTCACAGCGTAAGTGATGTGAGGCGGAAGTGACGCTGCAGGTCGGAGAGCCGAGACTAACCCCTGAATATGAATACATAAATATAATACTATGTAATAAAATAATAACACCAATATACAGAATAAAATATATATATATATATAATATACAGAATAAAAACTAATTAACAAAGAAACTAATGGATTGTAATATAGAAAACAATAGAAGCTAATAAAGAAAGTAATATAAAAACAAGTCTTTTCTCCTCGACTTCATTCCAGAGTTTCATTGCTGCTGAATGAGAAGATGTGACACTAAGATGAGAGCAGTTTCCTCCTGAAGCAGCACAAAGGTCAGAGTTCATGTTGAGAGCAGCAGAGCGTTTGTCTCTGTCCTTTAAGGCGAGAAGAAGGGCATAAAGCAGCAGAGGAGGTTCCCTCTGTCAGGATGGACAGAAGGACAATAGATGTCATGTGACCAGGATGTCTCCTTTTCTTGTCATTTATCTGAGGCTTTTCTCCAAAGCGACTTACATGATATACAGTAGACACAGCAACGGTGAGCAATGAGGGATTGAACCCCGATCTTCCGAGCCACATCATTGTATTCATCATGTATTATAGGAAGTGTTCAATATCTTTCTTTTATGTATTTATAATTATTATTTATTCAACAATTGTGAATGAACAATTTCATAAATTGTCAATAAGAAACGGCAAAAATATATTTAAATTCAGAAGGGTTACATTTTCTTAAACGGTTCGACAGGGTGTTTTATTGTGAAGGTGGAACCGGATGCTCGTACGGCGGCTCGCTGGGCTCAGTCCGCTCCGCCCTGCTGACGATGGGAGACGTTCTCTGCGAAGAGCTCGAGGATCTGGTTCACTTCTCGGTGCACGACCTGCCGGCACGAGGCTATGGCGTCATGGAGGAGATCCGACGTCAGGGGAAACTCTGTGACGTCACGCTCAAGGTAAACCCGACACCGCTCGAGGCCGGAGTTAGCCTGCTAGCTAGATGCTAATAACAAGCTAACAGCCGGAGGCTGCTAGCTCAACTGACCTTTGACCCCCTGAGAGCCGTCATGTTGTCATGGGGACCACAGAGGAAACTGCTGCAGCTGATGTTACCTTCAAGTACTGCAGTACGAGTACTAATACTCATTGATGTTACCTTCAAGTACTGCAGTACGAGTACTAACACTCTGATAGTATAGAACTCTGTAAAGGTGGATCATGTTTATGTAACTCAGCGGTGGCTCACGGGCAGAGTGGTCGTTCTGACACCACAAGGTTCACGGTCCGATTCTCGGTCAAAACACTGTTAAAGTGAATTCTGTAGAACTGGGTGAACCCTATAGGTGAGAACCCTGACACGTGAGAACCCTGACCCTACAGATGAGAACCCTCCACTAACGGCTCCTCGTCCTACAGGTCGGGGACCATAAGTTCAGCGCCCACCGCATCGTGCTGGCGGCCTCCATCCCGTACTTCCATGCCATGTTCACCATGGACATGGTGGAGTGTAAGCAGGACGAGATCCTGATGCAGGGCATGGACCCCAGGTAACCCACAACCCACTCCGAGACCAGTGCAGGTTCTCGCACCAGTCTAACCAGTGCCTGTCTCCCTGCAGTGCTCTGGAGGCTCTGATCAACTTTGCGTACAGCGGCCATGTTGCCATTGACCAGCAGAACGTGCAGTCGCTTCTGATTGGCTCCAGCTTCCTGCAGCTGCAGAAGGTCAAAGACGCCTGCTGCTCCTTCCTGCAGGAGAGGTCAGTGACTCGCCACCGCACGCGCTCAGTTCGCTCCTACTCGCCACACAACCAATTTCATTGTATGAACTAGAATGATTTCACATGTCATGTGACCTACACACCACACCTTCATTGTAAGCCTGAAGAGCAGAACTCAGTCCTGCACTATACGGTGGACTGGTTCAGAGTGGACCTAAGTGTAGCGATAACTGTTTTCAAAGCTATTTCTTATGCATGCTGACTTAAAACTGGAGCTCCCAAAATCCTTCTTGTGTTCATGTCCACAGCGTAGCTTAGAGATCTCAAGAACCGATACTTCAGCACCAAGTTGTTGCCAGAGTTCTGAGAACATGACGCTACTCGTGTTTCTGCAGTGCTGCAGGTACCGAAGGTACCGGGGACCGGGGCTCTAGACCCGTGTTCTGGGTTCATAACCGGCAGCTGTACCGTTAGCAGTTAGCAGCCGCGGCAGCACAGCCCGGCTCGGCTGAACAACTGAGCGACGTACGAAAGTTGCATAAAGTTACGGGAATCAAATAATGACATGGATTGGTTCAAGATGAATGACTGCTGACCTGTCTGTCTGTCTGCTGGTCCATGGTGCCCAGGTTACACCCTAAGAACTGTCTGGGTGTGCGACAGTTTGCAGAGACCATGATGTGCACGACTCTGTATGACTCGGCCAACAGCTTCCTCCATCAGCACTTTGTGGAGGTTTCCGTGTCCGAGGAGTTTCTGGGTCTGAGGCCCGAGGAGGTGCTGGAGCTGGTCGGCTGTGACGAACTCAACATCAAAGCAGAGGAACAGGTGAGACACCTGAAGCCATGAGAGAAACACACCTGTCTAATGCGTGCAGGTGTTTGAGGTACTGAGTGTGTTGTACCTGTGCAGGTGTTTGAGGCAGTGCTGGCCTGGGTTCATCATGAACAGGACCTGAGGGAATCGGTGCTGCCGGAGCTGCTGTCAAAGATCAGACTTCCTCTGTGTCGACCTCAGTTCCTGTCGGACAGAGTCCAGCAGGAAGATCTGGTACGCTGCTGCCACAAATGCAGGTGAGACCAAAAAGCCCTTTGCTACTATGTACCAACAATATGTTGCTCATGCCCCTTTTACCCCAGAAACCATTGTGAGGACCGAACTGTTAACTTTTGTAAAGGTGTGACAGTTTAGCTCAACTCTTGTCTCTGTCTCTAAGTCCTGTCTCTGACTCAGGTTTCTGTCTTTTGTCTGTGACTCTTGTCTCTGCTTCTTGACTCTTGTCTCTGCTTTTTGACTTTTGACTCTTGTCTCTGACTCTTGCCTCTGCTTCTTGAGTCTTGTCTCTGCTTCATGACTTTTGACTCTTGTCTCTGACTCTTGCCTCTGACTCTTGACTCTTGTCTGTGACTCTTGCCTCTTGTCTGTGACTCTTGCCTCTTGTCTCTGCTTCTTGAGTCTCGTCTCTGCTTCATGACTTTTGACTCTTGTCTTTTGACTCTTGACTCTGCTTCATGACTTTTGACTCTGACTCTTGTCTCTGACTCTTGTCTCTGCTTCTTGCCTCTGACTGATGTGTTTCGTGTTTCCTTCACCAGAGATCTGGTGGATGAAGCTAAAGATTTCCACCTGATGCCAGAACGTCGTCCTCACCTGCCCGCCTTTAAGACCAGACAGAGGTGCTGCACCTCCATCACAGGACTCATCTATGCCGTGGGAGGCCTCAACAGCTCAGGTACACAGATCACCTGTCTGCCTGTTAAAACACCTGTCTGAGGCTGAGGAGCGATTATTATCTGATAAGTTTAATTAATCGTAGTTATATGTTAATTTTGGATTTGAGTTGCTACCTTTGGTTAAAAGAGTTGTGCTTTGTCTCCTCATCTTGTCTCTTTGTCTCCTCTTGTTGTCTCTTTGTCTCCTCTTGTTGTCTCTTTGTCTCCTCTTGTTGTCACTGTGTCTCCTCATCTTGTCTCTCTGTGTCCTCTTGTTGTCTCTCTGTCTCCTCTTGTTGTCTCTCTGTGTCCTCTTGTTGTCTCTCTGTCTCCTCTTGTTGTCTCTCTGTCTCCTCTTGTTGTCTCTTTGTCTCCTCTTGTTGTCTCTCTGTCTCCTCTTCTTGTCTCTTTGTCTCCTCTTCTTGTCTCTCTGTCTCCTCTTCTTGTCTCTCTGTCTCCTCTTGTTGTCTCTCTGTCTCCTCTTCTTGTCTCTCTGTGTCCTCTTGTTGTCTCTCTGTCTCCTCTTGTTGTCTCTCTGTCTCCTCTTGTTGTCTCTCTGTCTCCTCTTGTTGTCTCTCTGTCTCCTCTTCTTGTCTCTCTGTCTCCTCTTGTTGTCTCTCTGTCTCCTCTTGTTGTCTCTTTGTCTCCTCTTGTTGTCTCTCTGTCTCCTCTTGTTGTCTCTCTGTGTCCTCTTGTTGTCTCTCTGTGTCCTCTTGTTGTCTCTCTGTCTCCTCTTGTTGTCTCTCTGTCTCCTCTTGTTGTCTCTTTGTCTCCTCTTGTTGTCTCTCTGTCTCCTCTTCTTGTCTCTTTGTCTCCTCTTCTTGTCTCTCTGTCTCCTCTTCTTGTCTCTCTGTCTCCTCTTGTTGTCTCTCTGTCTCCTCTTGTTGTCTCTCTGTCTCCTCTTCTTGTCTCTCTGTGTCCTCTTGTTGTCTCTCTGTGTCCTCTTGTTGTCTCTCTGTCTCCTCTTGTTGTCTCTCTGTCTCCTCTTGTTGTCTCTCTGTCTCCTCTTCTTGTCTCTCTGTCTCCTCTTCTTGTCTCTCTGTCTCCTCTTCTTGTCTCTTTGTCTCCTCTTCTTGTCTCTTTGTCTCCTCTTCTTGTCTCTCTGTGTCCTCTTGTTGTCTCTCTGTCTCCTCTTGTTGTCTCTCTGTCTCCTCTTGTTGTCTCTTTGTCTCCTCTTGTTGTCTCTCTGTCTCCTCTTGTTGTCTCTCTGTCTCCTCTTGTTGTCTCTTTGTCTCCTCTTGTTGTCTCTCTGTGTCCTCTTGTTGTCTCTCTGTCTCCTCTTGTTGTCTCTCTGTCTCCTCTTGTTGTCTCTTTGTCTCCTCTTGTTGTCTCTCTGTGTCCTCTTGTTGTCTCTCTGTCTCCTCTTCTTGTCTCTCTGTCTCCTCTTGTTGTCTCTCTGTCTCCTCTTGTTGTCTCTTTGTCTCCTCTTCTTGTCTCTCTGTCTCCTCTTGTTGTCTCTTTGTCTCCTCTTGTTGTCACTGTGTCTCCTCATCTTGTCTCTCTGTGTCCTCTTGTTGTCTCTCTGTCTCCTCTTGTTGTCTCTCTGTGTCCTCTTGTTGTCTCTCTGTGTCCTCTTGTTGTCTCTCTGTCTCCTCTTGTTGTCTCTTTGTCTCCTCTTCTTGTCTCTCTGTCTCCTCTTGTTGTCTCTTTGTCTCCTCTTCTTGTCTCTCTGTCTCCTCTTGTTGTCTCTCTGTCTCCTCTTGTTGTCTCTCTGTCTCCTCTTGTTGTCTCTCTGTCTCCTCTTGTTGTCTCTCTGTCTCCTCTTGTTGTCTCTCTGTGTCCTCTTGTTGTCTCTCTGTCTCCTCTTGTTGTCTCTCTGTCTCCTCTTCTTGTCTCTTTGTCTCCTCTTCTTGTCTCTTTGTCTCCTCTTGTTGTCTCTCTGTCTCCCCTTCAGGTGACTCCTTAAATGTGGTTGAGATGTTTGATCCAATCGGGAACTTCTGGGAGCGCTGTCAGCCAATGAGAACAGCTCGCAGCAGAGTGGGCGTGGCCGTCATTAACGGGCTGCTGTATGCCATTGGTGGATACGACGGCCAATCACGTCTGAGCACGGTGGAGGTTTACAACCCGGAGACGGACAGCTGGACGCGTGTGTCGAGCATGAATAGCCAGCGCAGGTCAATACTCCATCAATACTCCATCAATACTCTGATCAAGATGCCATCAATACTTCACCAATACTCTGATCAATTCTCCATCAATACTCTGATCAATACTCTGATCAATACTCCATGTTGTCGTCCTCAGCGCCATGGGCACGGTGGTGATTGACGGTCACATCTATGTGTGCGGCGGCTACGACGGGAAATCCTCCCTGAACTCTGTGGAGTGTTACTCTCCAGAGACCGACAGGTGAGTCATCCAGGGGCCCCTGTCAGCTTCAGTAGTTCCCTACAGGGGCCCGTCATTAGCTCCCTACAGGGGCCCGTCATTAGCTCCCTACAGGGGCCCCTCATTAGCTCCCTACAGGGGCCCCATGAGCGTCGTGATCTGTGCAGGTGGACGGTGCTGACGGAGATGAGTGCGAGCCGGAGTGCTGCCGGCGTGACGGTGTTTGACGGGCGCGTCTTTGTCTCTGGCGGCCATGACGGTTTACAGATCTTCAACACGGTCGGTCTGATTAAACGTGTTTAATATAAACATATAAATGTTTTTATATAAATGTATTTAATATAACTATATAGATGGTTTAATATAAATACATGTTTTATATAAATGTATTTAATATAAAAGTATACAAGTGTACATGGGCGACTGTGGCTCAGTGGTTAGCAAGTCAGTCTTTCAATCAGAGGGTCGGTGGTTCAAACCCCGCCTCAGCCAGTCCATGTTGTTGTGTCCTTGAGCAAGACACTTAACCCTCATTGCTCACCGTTGCTGTGTCTACGGTCTAATGTATGCTCTATATATCATGTGAGTCGCTTTGGATAAAAGCGTCAGCTAAATGAAATGTAATGTAATGTAATGTAATGTTTTTATATAAATATATAGATGGTTTAATATAAATACATGTTTTATATAAATGTATTTAATATAATGGTGGCCCCCCGTCCTGCAGGTGGAGTACTACAACCACCACACCAACCGTTGGCACCCCGCGGCGGCCATGATGAACAAGCGTTGCCGCCATGGGGCAGCGGCTCTGGGCAGCCACATGTACGTGGCGGGGGGGTACGACGGCTCCGGCTTCCTGAGCGGGGCGGAGGTGTTCAGCTCGGCGGCGGCGCAGTGGAGCCTCCTGGTGGCCATGAACACGCGGCGCAGCCGGGTGTCGCTGGTCTCCACGTCGGGGCGCCTGTACGCGGTGGGCGGCTACGACGGGCAGTCCAACCTCAGCTCCGTGGAGATGTACAACCCCGACACCGACCGCTGGACCTTCATGACCCCCATGGGCGGCCACGAGGGCGGGGTTGGGGTGGGCTGCATTCCGCTGCAGCCCACCTAAACCCTCCAATCAGAGGCTGGGATTTATGCGTCACTGACGGTCGCGACGGGAAGACGGCGGCCTCCGCCGGTGCTCACCGAGCTTCATCGGTGCGGCGGCCGGGCCCGACCTGCACACTGACACCGGGCCTGTGGGATTGTGGGTAAAAACGTTAGCGCTAGCCGCGGAAGATGGCTGCTAGCATCGTGCTGTTAGAGCGTGTGGACTAATTAGTGTTCAATATTGATTTTATACTTGATTGAAACGACAGGAAGTCACTTCCTCTTCTCAACAAAGCTGCTGACTGGGAACAGGATGACCGCTCAGATCCGTTTTCAGGGACCGAACTCACTGGACCTTTTTATTGATCCACTGTAATCAAAGTGTGTGATTGACAGGAAGTGGAACTCAACACGACCTTATGATGATGAACTTCTTCAGACACTTAAATCAATGAATGTTAATTAATACTGAGGGTAAATATAATTATATATATATATATATATATATATATATATTAGTTATTTAATGTTCCACTTAGTGGACCTCCCAGAGCTTTCTACCTCAACATTGATATCACATGACCTACTGATGAAGGCCATTAACACAAAATGAAAGCTTGGGTTCCAGAATAAATCTAAAAATTAAAGTTAGTTGTAATTCTAATGAACAAAACCACTAGAATGCATAAACTGTAGTGAGTTCAGATGAAACCGGTTATTGATCCGGCGCTCTGTTTATCAACATGTTTTATTGATTCAGATTTATCATTAAAGAGTCACAATGATGATTTTCTGATGTGTGTGTGAACGAGAAACAAAGCAACCAGACTCCATCATGGATTTAAAGATCTCAAAGGTTTTATTACAAAGTATGAAAACAAATCACCCCTTGTGATGTCACACTGATCAATAAATGTGTTTGTTTCAGCTGTCAATCAAACTCAATGATCTGAACTGAGCTTCTTGCTTCAGGCTCAGACACTAAACATGAAAGGAAGAAGCTCTTGGTGGATCCCAACGTGTCACATGACCCTGATGTCACGCCCACACACCTGTCGCTCTGATTCAGAAGCAGCTTTATTGGCCATGTGTGTCTGCACTCACATGGAATTTGACTCCGGTTCCACGTAGCTCTCGTTGTACATAGATACACAGATTCAAGGTGAGACTGAACAACAAACACTCCTCAGTATCCCACAATCCTTTGTGAGTTGGTCACGAGTGTAATGGTGCATTCAGGGCACCACCTCGTGTCTCCCAGGTAACTAATGGTGCGTTCATGTCATGTTGGAGTTATGGTAACTTTCTGACTCCAGGGTCGTAACTACAGCTGATGGGGTTTCCTGACCGTCACTCTCACACCTGTGGTCACGCTGCAGGGAAGCATAATACTAACATATGAACCAGTCCAGGACAGGTGTTAGCTCTGAGCAGCAGAACTCTTGAGGTTACCTGACTTCCTGCTGCGCTCTGTCATCATGACCTCGTCCTCTTGAGGACATGATGACGGTCTACTGAGCTCTGAGCAAATCTGTGCTCCCTGAACGCACCTTTCACTCAGTTGACTGTTTTCTGGTTCCGTTGAGTCCAATCTGATCCAGAACCAGAAGCTTGTACACTCTGGACCAGAGGTCCTCCTGTAAACCAGTTCTCAGAAGACCTGAGGACTTCTTCTGGTATCACACCACATTCACACTTCTGCTGCAGGTTCTCACCATCACTCACATCAGCAGGTAGAAAATCCTCCACTGCAGTCTGCTCCTCAGATCCTCCACTGGGATCACTGTGCTGGAGGCCCAGGAGGTCCTGGAGCAGCAGAAGCACTGGTTGCCCCCTCAGGCTCTGAATGTAGACCTGAACACCTGTAAAGGTATTTGTAATCATTAATTTAAGATAATTAAAGAGTGTGTTTCTGAACCCCCCCCCCCCCCCCCCCGATGTATTATCATAATCTGGAACCTGGTCTTGCGGAGGGCTCACAGGGTCTCTGCGGGCTGGAAGCGGCTCTCCTCCCCGTCCAGGATGCCGTGGTACATGCCGATCTCCTGCTCCAGGCGCTGCTTGTTGCTCAGCAGCGTGTCGTAGTCGCGCCGCTGCTGTTCAATCTCGCCGTGCACGTCGCCAAGCTCCGCCTCCAGCTTGCCCACCACCGAGCCCAGGTTCTGCTGCTCCATGTCGTGCCAGTGCCGGGCATCGCCCAGAGAGTTCTCCAGACCACGTTTCTGTAGGACGCAACAGACACAGCATGAGGCTGGTGATGAGGCTAGTGATGGATGCTAGTGACAGAGGCTAGTGATGAGGCTAGTGATGGAGGCTAGTGACAGAGGCTAGTGATGGATGCTAGTGACAGAGGCTAGTGATGAGGCTAGTGATGAGGCTGGTGATGAGGCTGGTGATGAGGCTAGTGATGGATGCTAGTGACAGAGGCTAGTGATGAGGCTAGTGATGGAGGCTAGTGACAGAGGCTAGTGATGAGGCTAGTGATGAGGCTAGTGATGGAGGGTAGTGACAGAGGCTAGTGATGAGGCTAGTGATGGATGCTAGTGACAGAGGCTAGTGATGAGGCTAGTGATGAGGCTGGTGATGAGGCTGGTGATGAGGCTGGTGATGGAGGCTAGTGATGGAGGCTAGTGATGAGGCTAGTGATGGAGGCTAGTGATGAGGCTAGTGATGGAGGCTAGCGATGGAGGCTAGTGATGGAGGCTAGCGATGGAGGCTAGTGACGGAGGCTAGTGATGGAGGTTAGCGATGAGGCTAGTGATGGAGGCTAGTGATGGAGGCTAGTGATGGAGGCTAGTGATGAGGCTAGTGACAGAGGCTAGTGATGGAGGCTAGTGATGAGGCTAGTGACAGAGGCTAGTGACGGAGGCTAGTGATGGAGGCTAGCGATGGAGGCTAGCGATGGAGGCTGATGATGAGGCTAGTGATGAGGCCAGTGATGGAGGCTAGTGACAGAGGCTAGTGATGAGGCTAGTGATGGAGGCTAGTGATGGAGGCTAGTGATGAGGCTAGTGATGAGGCTAGTGATGGAGGCTAGTGACAGAGGCTAGTGACGGAGGCTAGTGATGAGGCTAGCGATGGAGGCTAGCGATGGAGGCTAGTGACGGAGGCTAGTGACAGAGGCTAGTGATGAGGCTAGTGACGGAGGCTAGTGATGGAGGCTAGTGATGAGGCTAGCGATGGAGTCTAGTGACGGAGGCTAGCGATGGAGTCTAGTGACGGAGGCTAGTGACGGAGGCTAGTGACGGAGGCTAGCGATGGAGGCTAGTGATGGAGGCTAGTGACAGAGGCTAGTGACAGAGGCTAGTGATGAGGCTAGTGATGGAGGCTAGTGACAGAGGCTAGTGATGAGGCTAGTGATGGATGCTAGTGACAGAGGCTAGTGATGAGGCTAGTGATGAGGCTGGTGATGAGGCTAGTGATGGAGGCTAGTGATGGAGGCTAGTGATGAGGCTAGTGACAGAGGCTAGTGACGGAGGCTAGTGATGGAGGCTAGTGATGAGGCTAGTGACGGAGGCTAGCGATGGAGGCTAGCGATGGAGGCTAGTGGTGGAGGCTAGTGATGAGGCCAGTGATGGAGGCTAGTGACAGAGGCTAGTGATGAGGCTAGTGATGAGGCCAGTGATGGAGGCTAGTGACAGAGGCTAGTGATGAGGCTAGTGATGGAGGCTAGTGATGGAGGCTAGTGATGAGGCTAGTGATGGAGGCTAGTGACAGAGGCTAGCGATGGAGGCTGATGATGAGGCTAGTGGTGGAGGCTAGTGATGAGGCCAGTGATGGAGGCTAGTGATGAGGCTAGTGATGAGGCTAGTGATGGAGGCTAGTGATGGAGGCTAGTGATGAGGCTAGTGATGAGGCTAGTGATGGAGGCTAGTGACAGAGGCTAGTGACGGAGGCTAGTGATGAGGCTAGCGATGGAGGCTAGCGATGGAGGCTAGTGACGGAGGCTAGTGACAGAGGCTAGTGATGAGGCTAGTGACGGAGGCTAGTGATGGAGGCTAGTGATGAGGCTAGCGATGGAGTCTAGTGACGGAGGCTAGCGACGGAGTCTAGTGACGGAGGCTAGTGACGGAGGCTAGTGACGGAGGCTAGCGATGGAGGCTAGCGATGGAGGCTAGCGATGGAGGCTAGTGACAGAGGCTAGTGACAGAGGCTAGTGATGAGGCTAGTGATGGAGGCTAGTGACAGAGGCTAGTGATGAGGCTAGTGATGGATGCTAGTGACAGAGGCTAGTGATGAGGCTAGTGATGAGGCTGGTGATGAGGCTAGTGATGGAGGCTAGTGATGGAGGCTAGTGATGAGGCTAGTGACAGAGGCTAGTGACGGAGGCTAGTGATGGAGGCTAGTGATGAGGCTAGTGACGGAGGCTAGTGACAGAGGCTAGTGACTGAGGCTAGTGATGAGGCTAGCGATGGAGGCTAGTGACGGAGGCTAGTGACGGAGGCTAGTGATGAGGCTAGTGATGGAGGCTAGCGATGGAGGCTAGCGATGGAGGCTGATGATGAGGCTAGTGATGAGGCCAGTGATGGAGGCTAGTGACAGAGGCTAGTGATGAGGCTAGTGATGGAGGCTAGTGATGGAGGCTAGTGATGAGGCTAGTGATGAGGCTAGTGATGGAGGCTAGTGACAGAGGCTAGTGACGGAGGCTAGTGATGAGGCTAGCGATGGAGGCTAGCGATGGAGGCTAGTGACGGAGGCTAGTGACAGAGGCTAGTGATGAGGCTAGTGACGGAGGCTAGTGATGGAGGCTAGTGATGAGGCTAGCGATGGAGTCTAGTGACGGAGGCTAGCGATGGAGTCTAGTGACGGAGGCTAGTGACGGAGGCTAGTGACGGAGGCTAGCGATGGAGGCTAGTGATGGAGGCTAGTGACAGAGGCTAGTGACAGAGGCTAGTGATGAGGCTAGTGATGGAGGCTAGTGACAGAGGCTAGTGATGAGGCTAGTGATGGATGCTAGTGACAGAGGCTAGTGATGAGGCTAGTGATGAGGCTGGTGATGAGGCTAGTGATGGAGGCTAGTGATGGAGGCTAGTGATGAGGCTAGTGACAGAGGCTAGTGACGGAGGCTAGTGATGGAGGCTAGTGATGAGGCTAGTGACGGAGGCTAGCGATGGAGGCTAGCGATGGAGGCTAGTGGTGGAGGCTAGTGATGAGGCCAGTGATGGAGGCTAGTGACAGAGGCTAGTGATGAGGCTAGTGATGAGGCCAGTGATGGAGGCTAGTGACAGAGGCTAGTGATGAGGCTAGTGATGGAGGCTAGTGATGGAGGCTAGTGATGAGGCTAGTGATGGAGGCTAGTGACAGAGGCTAGCGATGGAGGCTGATGATGAGGCTAGTGGTGGAGGCTAGTGATGAGGCCAGTGATGGAGGCTAGTGATGAGGCTAGTGATGAGGCTAGTGATGGAGGCTAGTGATGGAGGCTAGTGATGAGGCTAGTGATGAGGCTAGTGATGGAGGCTAGTGACAGAGGCTAGTGACGGAGGCTAGTGATGAGGCTAGCGATGGAGGCTAGCGATGGAGGCTAGTGACGGAGGCTAGTGACAGAGGCTAGTGATGAGGCTAGTGACGGAGGCTAGTGATGGAGGCTAGTGATGAGGCTAGCGATGGAGTCTAGTGACGGAGGCTAGCGACGGAGTCTAGTGACGGAGGCTAGTGACGGAGGCTAGTGACGGAGGCTAGCGATGGAGGCTAGCGATGGAGGCTAGCGATGGAGGCTAGTGACAGAGGCTAGTGACAGAGGCTAGTGATGAGGCTAGTGATGGAGGCTAGTGACAGAGGCTAGTGATGAGGCTAGTGATGGATGCTAGTGACAGAGGCTAGTGATGAGGCTAGTGATGAGGCTGGTGATGAGGCTAGTGATGGAGGCTAGTGATGGAGGCTAGTGATGAGGCTAGTGACAGAGGCTAGTGACGGAGGCTAGTGATGGAGGCTAGTGATGAGGCTAGTGACGGAGGCTAGTGACAGAGGCTAGTGACTGAGGCTAGTGATGAGGCTAGCGATGGAGGCTAGTGACGGAGGCTAGTGACGGAGGCTAGTGATGAGGCTAGTGATGGAGGCTAGCGATGGAGGCTAGTGATGGAGGCCAGTGATGGAGGCTAGTGACAGAGGCTAGTGATGAGGCTAGTGATGGAGGCTAGCGATGGAGGCTAGTGATGGAGGCTAGTGATGGAGGCTAGTGATGAGGCTAGTGATGGAGGCTAGCGATGGAAGCTAGCGATGGAGGCTAGCGACGGAGGCTAGTGATGGAGGCCAGTGATGGAGGCTAGTGATGAGGCTAGTGATGGAGGCTAGTGATGAGGCTAGTGATGGAGGCTAGCGATGGAGGCTAGCGACGGAGGCTAGCGACGGAGGCTAGCGACGAAGGCTAGCGATGGAGGCCAGTGATGGAGGCTAGTGATGAGGCTAGCGATGGAGGCCAGTGATGGAGGCTAGTGATGAGGCTAGCGATGGAGGTTAGTGATGAGGCTAGCGATGAGGCTAGTGATGGAGGCTAGTGATGGAGGCTAGTGATGGAGGCTAGTGATGAGGCTAGTGACAGAGGCTAGTGACGGAGGCTAGTGATGAGGCTAGTGACAGAGGCTAGTGATGGAGGCTAGCGATGGAGGCTAGCGATGGAGGCTGATGATGAGGCTAGTGGTGGAGGCTAGTGATGAGGCCAGTGATGGAGGCTAGTGACAGAGGCTAGTGATGAGGCTAGTGATGGAGGCTAGTGATGGAGGCTAGTGACAGAGGCTAGTGATGAGGCTAGCGATGGAGGCTAGTGACGGAGGCTAGTGACGGAGGCTAGTGACGGAGGCTAGTGACAGAGGCTAGTGATGAGGCTAGTGATGGAGGCTAGTGACAGAGGCTAGTGATGAGGCTAGTGATGAGGCTAGTGATGGAGGCTAGTGATAGAGGCTAGTGATGAGGCTAGTGATGGATGCTAGTGACAGAGGCTAGTGATGAGGCTAGTGATGAGGCTAGTGATGGAGGCTGGTGATGAGGCTAGTGATGGAGGTTGGTGATGAGGCTAGTGATGGAGGCTAGTGATGGAGGCTAGTGATGAGGCTAGTGACGGAGGCTAGCGATGGAGGCTAGCGATGGAGGCTGATGATGAGGCTAGTGGTGGAGGCTAGTGATGAGGCCAGTGATGGAGGCTAGTGACAGAGGCTAGTGATGAGGCTAGTGATGGAGGCTAGTGATGGAGGCTAGTGATGAGGCTAGTGATGGAGGCTAGTGACAGAGGCTAGTGACGGAGGCTAGTGACGGAGGCTAGTGATGAGGCTAGTGATGAGGCTAGCGATGGAGGCTAGCGATGGAGGCTAGTGATGGAGGCTAGTGATGGAGGCTAGTGACAGAGGCTAGTGACAGAGGCTAGTGATGAGGCTAGTGATGGAGGCTAGCGATGGAGGCTAGTGACGGAGGCTAGTGACGGAGGCCAGTGATGGAGGCTAGTGATGGAGGCTAGTGATGAGGCTAGTGATGGAGGCTAGCGATGGAGGCTAGCGACGGAGGCTAGTGATGGAGGCCAGTGATGGAGGCTAGTGATGGAGGCTAGTGATGAGGCTAGTGATGGAGGCTAGCGATGGAGGCTAGTGACGGAGGCTAGCGATGGAGGCTAGCGACGGAGGCTAGCGATGGAGGCCAACGATGGAGGCTAGTGATGAGGCTAGCGATGGAGGTTAGTGATGAGGCTAGTGATGGAGGCTGGTGATGAGGCTAGTGATGGAGGCTGGTGATGGAGGCTAGTGATGGAGGCTAGTGATGAGGTTAGCGATGGAGGTTAGCGATGGAGGCTAGTGATGGAGGCTAGTGATGGAGGCTAGTGATGGAGGCTAGTGATGGAGGCTGGTGATGAGGCTGGTGATGAGGCTAGCGATGGAGGCCAGTGATGGAGGCTAGTGATGAAGGTTAGTGATGGAGGCTAGTGATGGAGGCTATTCTCACCAGGGCTCTGATGGACTCGGTCTCGGCCTGCAGACTCTGGATCTTGCAGCCGGTGTCGTGGCACTCGGCCTTCAGCGCCTCCACCTGCTGCTCCTCCGGACTCAGTCTGCTGCTCACACACTGCGCCTCCTGCAGCAACACACACACCATCAACACACACCTTAAAGAACAGTTCCATGTGAGAGAACACCTGTGTGGGTAAGCTGTCCTCACCCTACACTCCAGGTAGCTGTCCGTCTCTGCTCGGTTCCTCTCCGTAACCTTCTCCCAGTGGCTCCTAATGTAGGCCAGGATCTGGTCCAGACTGGTTTCTATGGGAGCATCGGGTTCATCCACCTCAAGTCCTGCCATCTGACTGTAAAGGACTCGCACGTCCTGTAAGGACAGACGGACAGGAAGTAGGCAGGTAAGATGACAGACGGACAGGAAGTAGGCAGGTAAGATGACAGACGGACAGGAAGTAGGCAGGTAAGATGACAGACGGACAGGAAGTAGGCAGGTAAGATGACAGACGGACAGGAAGTAGGCAGGTAAGATGACAGACGACTGAGCTGTTCAAACGTCCTGCCTGGTGGATATTGAAGGTAAAACATGATTTTGTGGGACCTGCTCGTGGTTGTGCTCCAGGTTGCGTAGCTCAGCCCTCATGTTCTCCATCTGCTCCTGGAGCTCGGCCTTCGTCAGGTTAGCGTCGTCGATCACTTTGTAGAGAGAGCTGATCTCCTCCTCCGCCGCCTTCCTGAACGGCTGCTCGTTCTCAAACCTGCACCACCGAAGTACACGTTACTCCTTCGTCTCAACCTAACCTGTGTGTGTGTGTGTGTGTGTGTGTGTGTGTGTGTGTGTGTGTGTGTGTGTGTGTGTGTGTGTGTGTGTGTGTGTGTGTGTGTGTGTGTGTGTGTGTGTGTGTGTGTGTGTGTGTGTGTGTGTGTGTGTGTGTGTGTGTGTGTGTGTGTGTGTGTGTGTGTGTCCTCTGACCGGTCCTTGAAGTCCTCTGCGTTGGCCTGAACGTTCTCCGTCTGCAGCATCAGCCGAGCGTTGTCCAGGATGGCTTCACTGACCTGCAGGAAATCAGAGCGCTGAGAGATGCTGGAGCCTGTCCTCCCCTCCCTACAGAAGTCCTCCCTCTCCTCCCTATAGAAGTTCTCCCTCCCCTCCCTACAGACGTCCTCCCTCCCCTCCCTATAGACGTCCTCATCCACCTGTCCTCCCCTCCCTATAGACGTCCTCATCCACCTGTCCTCCCCTCCCTATAGAAGTCCTCCCTCCCCTCCCTATAGAAGTCCTCTCTCCCCTCCCTACAGACGTCCTCCCTCCCCTCGTCCTCCCTCCCCTCCCTATAGACGTCCTCTCTCCCCTCCCTACAGACGTCCTCCCTCCCCTCGTCCTCCCTCCCCTCCCTATAGAAGTCCTCTCTCCCCTCCCTACAGACGTCCTCCCTCCCCTCGTCCTCCCTCCCCTCCCTATAGAAGTCCTCCCTCCCCTCCCTACAGACGTCCTCCCTCCCCTCGTCCTCCCTCCCCTCCCTATAGAAGTCCTCCCTCCCCTCCCTACAGACGTCCTCCCTCCCCTCGTCCTCCCTCCCCTCCCTATAGAAGTCCTCCCTCCCCTCGTCCTCCCTCCCCTCCCTATAGACGTCCTCCCTCCCCTCGTCCTCCCTCCAGACGTCCTCTCCCACCTGTCCTCACCTGTCGGTAGACATCCTCCCACTCCCGCCTGAGGGGCCCCCAGGCTCCGGCGCTGGAGGCCTTGCGGTCCAGGCAGAGCCGGATCTGGTCCTCCAGCTGCTGGTTGAGCTGCTCCAGCGCTCTGACCTTGTCTCGGTACTCCATCAGGCAGCTGTTCAGTCCGGCCGCCGTGGCGCCGTGACCCGCCGGCCGCTCCCCGGCCCGGTGGAGTATCGGTGCCGCGCTGCTCCTCATCCCCTGCAGGAATACGCTGCTGATGCCCAGAGCCCGGCGGGACACCCGCGTCCCCAGGCAGGAGGCCCCTCCCATGGGGGGGGCAGAGCCCACGAAGACGCCGCGGGGGGCGGCGGTGATGGCCGAGCCGATCCGCCCGCAAGAGGACGGGGCCGATCGCTCAGAGGACGGCGGTCCCAGGAAGGATGAGCGGCGTCGGGGCAGAGGCATGATGGTCAGCAGCTCCGGGGTCAAACCACCGGGAGCCGCTCGCTCCGGGATTTATGGGAGGACGGAGTTCTGGAAACATGGCCGCCTTTGTTCAGGAGCTGTTTGTGTGACACGAGTCTTTGTTCTCTGGGAACAGAGTCTGATCCAGCTGCATCAGCAGAGGGGGGTCAGGAAGAGTCCTGAAGCCGGGAGGGGACCAGCACACGCACGCACGCACGCACGCAGACACACACACGTCTGTTTTAAATCATTTATTATTTTTTCTTTTAATCTCTCTCTCTCTCTCTCTCTCTCTCTCTCAAGATTTTGAAGTATGCACTGTGAATGTTGTTCTTTAGTCGAGTTTAAAAAATGGCCTTTTCTAGTTTTAGTCTAGTTGTTATTGTTTTGTCTGGACATTTATGAACATTAAGTGCTTGTATTAAATATATTAAAAGGCTTTTATTCTCACTTTGCTTGCGCTTTAATAGGTTCGTCGGATGAAAAGTTGCCGCTGGTTGGGGAGGTCTCTGGCAAATCACACACAACAAAAGGTAATCTGTTCAAAGTGTATTCAGTTTCTCCCCTGGGGTTCAGTGCGTGGGGTATTTTTAAAGTTATTTAAGTCCACTGACAAGAGATGGGTTTCTGACAGTTGTTCTGTTGTAGATGTTGAGTTAAGTTTAATCAAATTTATCAAGAATGTTGACTCTCCTCTCACCTGTATTTTCATACTCACCTGTCATCCTGTTTAATAATGAAATGAAATCAAACCACAAACACTTGTTGACTTCTTCTTGTGTCTGCTGATGTGAAAACATGAACCCAGGACCAAGACCAGCAAGTCTAGAGTCCAGACCAGCATGTTCAGAGTCCAGTCCAGACCAGCAAGTCCATCTTCAAAGACCCTCAATGACCTTCAAGGTTTCCAGATTCACGGCAGCAGCAGAGATCTGGAGCTTGTGTTATATGTATTATGTGTGTGATACAAACCAGATGTCAATAAGGAATATTGTCTCTCAGAGACATTAGTTTTAAATCTGAATCTATAAAATCTATCATATAATATACTTTAGAATGATATAATAATATAAAAAAGATAATATATAATGTGTGTTCTGTCTTTTACACAACAACCAGGGTGAGAAGAGGAAGGATGTGAAGAAACAAGTGTTATCATCAACTTCCTGCTATTTTTCATGCTCACACAAACTATGTAAGGTTTAGACCCACTTTGATGTTTGGGTTAGGGTTACAACACTTACATTCATTCAGCCTGAGACACGCTTCATGTTAATATTTAATCAGCCTGAGACACGCTTCATGTTTACATTCATTCAGTACTGAGACAAGACCTCAACTGTTCAGGACCTCAACTGTTCAGGACCTCAACTGTTCAGGACCTTAACTGTTCAAGACCTCAACTGTTCAAGACCTCAACTGTTCAGGACCTTAACTGTTCAAGACCTCAACTGTTCAGGACCTTAACTGTTCAAGACCTCAACTGTTCAAGACCTCAACTGTTCAGGACCTTAACTGTTCAAGACCTCAACTGTTCAAGACCTCAACTGTTCAGGACCTTAACTGTTCAAGACCTCAACTGTTCAAGACCTCAACTGTTCAGTACCTCAACTGTTCAGGACCTTAACTGTTCAAGACCTCAACTGTTCAAGACCTCAACTGTTCAGGACCTCAACTGTTCAGGACCTTAACTGTTCAAGACCTCAACTGTTCAAGACCTCAACTGTTCAGGACCTCAACTGTTCAAGGATGAGGATGTTTATTGTCATCGTAAAAATATACAACGGAATTTAGTTGCCGACTCAGTCAGTTCAGTTCAGCAGCAACAAGGTAAACTTTTATCTCCCTGAAAACACACCAACATCTGAAAAGAAATTTGTGTTTGCGGCCAGAGATCCTGCATTTGACTTTTAGTTTGAAAAATGAGACCGTTAATGAATAAGTTGATTTTAAAGGGCCAGTGTTTCGTATCTGGTGACATCTAATGGCGAGTGTCTAGGGGGGCGTCTCCAGGTCACGGTTTAGTTTGTCAGTTCTGGGCTCCTGTAAAAATAATAATTTCATTCAGTTTCTGCCAATAGATCGCCCTGAACGCTACGCACTGTTCCTTTAGGGGTTTCATGAAGGAGTGCTGAAGATCGAAGATTGCAGCACAAACAGGAAGTTGCAGTTGTCGACGTCTCTACAACGACAGAGCCTGTGAGGTGTCGCTGTCGGACATCACGGAGGCTCTTGTCGAGCCCGTCGGACTTCTGCAGGACTTACTGAGCGAACTCTTATTGGCTGGCCAGCAGCGGCACATGTGAAGCAGCTTCAGCAAGTCGCGGCGGAAACGCACACCCACGAAGGCGTAGAGAAAGGGGTTGAGGCAGGCATGCATGTAGGCCAGACTCTTCAGCACCTGCCCCGCCTTGTCGAAACGCTTCAATTCCTCGCAATCCATCATGGACATTTTGGAGGCCAGCGCAGACTCCATCACCAGCACGCCGGTGTACGGCAGCTGGGACACGAGGAACACCACCACCACGGCCAGGATGACGCGCATGGCCTTGTGCTTCTGGAAGTTGCGGGTCTTCAGCAGCTTGGCGATGATGACGCTGTAGCAGAAGACCATTACGATGAAGGGCAGGCAGAAGCCCATGCTCACCTGCAGCGACAGCACCAGGATCTTGGTGCGGTTCCCCAGGTGAGCTGGGAACACCATCCTGCAGTACTCCTGCGTGTCCGGCCGGGAGGTGGTGGCGAACACGAGCTCGGGCGTGGCGAGCAGCAAGGCCAGCAGCCACACCCCCAAGCACACCAGCCGGCTGCAGCGACGGCGCTCCACCTGCGAGTTCTGCGCCTTGGTGGTGTGCACGATGACGATGTAGCGGTCGACACTGATGCAGGTGAGTAGCAGCATGCTGCTGAACAGGTTCACCTTGTAGAGGGCGGAGTTTAACTTGCAGAGGACGGAGCCAAAGCTCCAGCTGCCATGCGACGCCTCGGCCGCCCACAACGGCAGAGTGACGAGGAACAGAAGGTCGGCCACCGCCAGGTTCAGCAGGTACACGTCTGTCATGGTCTTCAGCCGCCGCCGGAAATGCAGGTAGATCCACACCACGGCCAGGTTCCCGGCTCCGCCCACCACGGCAATCAGCCAGAAGAGTGGTGGCTCGAAGTGACTCCTGAACTCCCGCACTGACAAGCGGTCGCAGAACAGGTCGTCCATGTACTCGTATTCACCATCAGTGGTTTGTGAGGAGCTGATAAAGAACGGGTCCTGACAAGCAGAGATGACACACCTGAACACACCTGAACCCACCTGGACATACCTGATACACCTGAACATACCTGACACACCTGAACACATCTGGACACACCTGACCACACCTGAACATACCTCACACCTGAACACACCTGAACATACCTCACACATAAACATACCTGACCACACCTGGACATACCTCACACCTGACCACACCTGAACATACCTCACACCTGAACACACCTGAACATACCTCACACATGAACATACCTGACCACACCTGGACATACCTCACACATGAACATACCTGACCACACCTGGACATAC
This sequence comes from Cottus gobio, assembly GCA_023566465.1. Classification (NCBI taxonomy): domain Eukaryota; kingdom Metazoa; phylum Chordata; class Actinopteri; order Perciformes; family Cottidae; genus Cottus; species Cottus gobio. The sequence goes on along the minus strand of CM042230.1, from coordinate 205,949 downwards.
CTGAACACACCTGAACACACATGACCACACCTGAACATACCTGAACACACCTGAACACACATGACCACACCTGAACATACCTAAACACACCTGAACACACCTGTAGCTGAAGAATTATTATATTATGTGTTTCTATTCTGACTTCACAGACAGCAGAAAACCTTGTATCTAATTCACAGTTCCTGTTAAATCAATCAATTATTCAGATTAATAACTGATAATAATTATCTGGTTTGTTACCTCCGTGGTGGAGGCCATCATGATGTCATCCATGGAGGTCATGTGCTCTTTGTTGATGTTAATAAGGTCATTCAGGAACCTTTTCAGGAAACAAAAAGACAAACAGGTTCAGACAAACAGCAGCTGTAACATCACACTGTGACATCACACACCTTAGTTCTTAATTGTGTACCTGCTTGTCAACAAAGTAAAAGTACAGAAGTATTATCAGGTTGATGTACTGAAGTATTAAAGTAATAGTACTTATAAGTAGAATGGATCCTTTCATAATGATTTTAGGTTAATGTTAAAATTGTATTTGTATATTTGAAATATTTTACTATCATTAATAGTTCACTATTACTCATCTGTCTGAGTTGATAAGAAAACATCCATAAACATTTTTCCAAACATGAAAGTATCCAACATGAATTAATATTATTCTAACTATTCAAATAGAACACAGTGATGGTATTATTCTAATATCAGGGCTACTTTAACACGTTTCATTATAAATGTTTCAGTGTGGAAATATATTGTACTAAAGTACAATGTTTAGCTACATTTTCTGCTACTTTATACTTCTAATCTACAACATCTCAGTGATCATAGTGTACTTTTTACTGCATTAATCAACTAATTAATGATGATGTAATATTATAGATTAAACCACCAGCAGTAGTCAATAAAATGATTTCCACCTCAAAGGGATGAACACATTAAAAAATACTAATAAGTACATATGTACATACAACAAACACTAGTAAAGCACAATGTACATACAATATACATTAAGTACAAATGTGTATAAAACAAATACTAACGAGTACATGAAACTCACAGCGATGTGTCTTCGTCTGTTTGACTTTCTGTCCGTTAAACCACAGAAAGACATTGAGTCAAAGCAGAAGTTTTCAGAGGGAGGAGCTGACTGACACTTACCCTTATTTAACCCTTAATATACCCTTAGTTAACTCTTAATTACCCCTTAATTTACCCTTACTTAACCGTTAATTAACCCTGAATTTACCAGTAGTAGAGTAGCTATAAGGTCTCTGTTGTCAAACACACTGAAAATGTTGTTCTGTTGTTTTTTTTGCTTCCACACACACATTTATCAGCTGTAAACTGAAAAATGTCAATAACCTTCTCTCGACCCCTTATGTACAATAAAATAACTGAACCCGACCATTTTTTTTACCATTACACATCTTCACTCTTCTATTTGTGTGTGTGCATGTGCATAGCTAGTCATGCAACACTATGCAGTGTGAACCTGCTGTCACGCAATGTGGCTGATTCCTGTTTCGATTTCGTCACACACACACTTCCGGTCTTGTCAACAAAAGGCAGCGTTAACGGTCTCATGTCCAGATTAAAGGACGTCTCAGCAGAGACATGTTAGCTAAAGTCCTAATGCTAACTTAGTTTATTAAATAAGCTTGTGAGTGCAAGGGTCAGCGCTCATACATACATACATACATACATACATACATACATACATACATACATACATACATACATACATACATACATACAGCTCACAGCCTAAAAGGACACATGTGATGGTGGTGGTTTAATGAAACAAAAGGATTAACCAAATATCAGACTATTTATTAAACACACTTAAACAGTATTAGAATGCAAGAGGTCCAGCACTTCTAAAAGGTTAAAAACAATAAAACAAGTATACATCTGTTGGAAATAACTAGATATAGATATCAGAGAGCACAGTCAACATTAACACATAGAGATAAATAACATAACGACAGCTGGAGCGCCCTGATAGGAAGTGCAACAACATCCGGTTTCCTCCATCTTTGTTTTACTTTGAAACTCAAATACCAAATGACACAGGAAGTGATAGCGGAAGAGAGTCGAACCGGATTCAAGATGCATGAGCCAGAGTGGGTGGAGAATACCCAGTGCTCCAACCAGAAGACTGTAAACTATGCAAAGGACTCCGCCTCTTTGTAGGGTTGACCAATGGGCTCCATAAGGAGAATCCAATGTACACGCTGCGCACTCTGTTTAAGCGCCTTTTGTTTCAGGGACCTCTGAACTAGTCAGACGTCCCCATCAGGACCGTGCACGTATAAATGCCCGGAATGCATTGCTCTGCTTAGTTTAGTAATTAAATACTTTTGATACAAGATATCTCAGTCTGGCAGTGAGTCATTAAATGTAGGATTCCCAACACATCTAATATACTTAAGCACAAATACATAAAACAGATCAACTAAATTGAACTAACACAAAACCATGCAAAGCATGACCAAGCAAAACAAAACCAAAAACATAAGTAAATGAATGAATCAAACAAAACAGCAGTGGCAGTCAGCGTCCTAGCACAGCCCTGTCTGGATGCTCAACGTGGGGAGTGTCAGTCACAGGAACCGGACCTAAATTAAAAGACAAAAAGATGAGGGCCACGGCAAATATGCCTCAACTCAGGAAACAACCATCCACACCTACCGGAGTCAAAGAGAGGGGAAGAGGCAGGTCATGGTTTATGTAGTCATGGTAACATGATATGTTGCAGCAAACTCCATCATCCCTAAAGCCTCTCACACTCAACCAGGCGACCTCCGTGAGTCCCTGAAGGTTCAGGGTTTGAGGCCCTAGGGGGGACACTGGGACTGGACTTGACTCTCGCTGCAGTATCTTTCCACCGACTGCATGGCCCAGTGCATGATGGGAAACGCCTGGCTCTCGCCATATTAGAGAGCTGATTGTCTCTTAGATCTGACAGCAAACACCACGTGTTGTTAAACATTCTTATTTTATGGGTAGTTGTAATATTGTTATTATTATATATAACACTGGATTGTTGACTATTAGTCTCGTGTTTAATCTGAAGACATATCGTGTGGTTGATAATAATAAAGCTTATTTATATAACACATAACAAAACCAATAGTAATGTATTTCACAGGCAGACAAAAGATCAGATCCAACAGGAAGTGACTGGTTCTGTGACTTCCTGTGTAATATTTGAAGGCAGCTGAAAACTGTCCGACTTGACCGCAGTTTTCTGGCTCCGCCCCCTGATGATGACGCTGCTCTCGTCTACAATCCAGACGAGAAGCAGCTGTTTCGAACGAGTTTAATTTCCTTCCTAGAACCTTCCTATTCCCCCGGGAAATACCCGGATGCACCAAGAGCCGGGTGAATCTGACGGATGTGACGTCAGTCCGGCTCGGAGGCGAAGCGGAAGTAAACAGCAGCGTCGTGTTTGCAGCAGGACGAGCAGCAGGTGAGTTGTATACTTCACTCACCTGGTTCATGTTCACTTGAAGCTCACGCACCCTCGCGCTGCAGAACAACGAAGAACCGGCTTCAATGCTCCGGTTAGCATCACGTTAGCATCACGTTAGCTTTCTGCGATGCTACTTTCATGACGTATTTTTTTTCTTCTGGATTTATTGACTTTGTTTGATATTGAATGAAAATATTCATCAATCAGCTCAACATGTGTTAAAACATCATCATCATCATCATCATCATCAAAGAAGCAGAGGTTCAACCCGGAAGAGTTGTATGTTACTCTGGTACTATGTAACTGTGGTACTCTGTTACTCTGGTACTATGTAACTGTGGTACTCTGTTACTCTGGTACCTGCTAATCCCTGCTCTCTACCCTTCACCTGTTAACCCCTGCTCTCTACCCTTCACCTGTTAACCCCTGCTCTCTACCCTTCACCTGTTAACCCCTGCTCTCTACCCTTCACCTGTTAACCCCTGCTCTCTACCCTTCACCTGTTAACCCCTGCTCTCTACCCTTCACCTGCTAACCCCTGCTCCCTACCCTTCACCTGTTAACCCCTGCTCCCTACCCTTCACCTGTTAACCCCTGCTCCCTACCCTTCACCTGTTAACCCCTGCTCTCTACCCTTCACCTGTTAACCCCTGCTCTCTACCCTTCACCTGTTAACCCCTGCTCTCTACCCTTCACCTGCTAACCCCTGCTCCCTACCCTTCACCTGTTAACCCCTGCTCCCTACCCTTCACCTGTTAACCCCTGCTCTCTACCCTTCACCTGTTAACCCCTGCTCTCTGCCCTTCACCTGTTAACCCCTGCTCTCTGCCCTTCACCTGTTAACCCCTGCTCTCTACCCTTCACCTGTTAACCCCTGCTCTCTACCCTTCACCTGTTAACCCCTGCTCTCTACCCTTCACCTGTTAACCCCTGCTCTCTACCCTTCACCTGTTAACCCCTGCTCTCTACCCTTCACCTGTTAACCCCTGCTCTCTGCCCTTCACCTGTTAACCCCTGCTCTCTACCCTTCACCTGTTAACCCCTGCTCTCTACCCTTCACCTGTTAACCCCTGCTCTCTACCCTTCACCTGTTAACCCCTGCTCTCTGCCCTTCACCTGTTAACCCCTGCTCTCTGCCCTTCACCTGTTAACCCCTGCTCTCTGCCCTTCACCTGTTAACCCCTGCTCTCTGCCCTTCACCTGTTAACCCCTGCTCTCTGCCCTTCACCTGTTAACCCCTGCTCTCTGCCCTTCACCTGTTAACCCCTGCTCTCTGCCCTTCACCTGTTAACCCCTGCTCTCTGCCCTTCACCTGTTAACCCCTGCTCCCTACCCTTCACCTGTTAACCCCTGCTCTCTACCCTTCACCTGTTAACCCCTGCTCTCTACCCTTCACCTGTTAACCCCTGCTCCCTACCCTTCACCTGTTAACCCCTGCTCCCTACCCTTCACCTGTTAACCCCTGCTCCCTACCCTTCACCTGTTAACCCCTGCTCTCTACCCTTCACCTGTTAACCCCTGCTCTCTACCCTTCACCTGTTAACCCCTGCTCCCTACCCTTCACCTGCTAACCCCGGCTCTCATCATACAGGACTCATTCCACACAGCTTCTCCAGTTTTCTTTTGTACAAACAATGTTCTGTTTGTTTAGTTTGCTCCATTGTCTTTCTATTTTTAGTTTTTTTTTCTGTAAAGCGTCTTTGAGTATTTAGGAAAGCGCTATAAAAAATGTAAGTTTTATTGTTGTTGTTGTTATTATTATTATAGTGTGAGGCCACGCCCCTCAATCATTTGAACGGGTCATGTGGTCCCATGTGGTGCAGTACCTAGACGTACTCTGAATGAAGTGCATTCTTTTGCTTTCAGTGATGTCGCTGTGATGTCGTCCGCGACGCAGCGGTACCGTGATGTAAGTCCTGTGACTCTGCAGCTGGTGGGCGGGGCTGTGAGCTCCAGCCTGTACTGTGGGGAGGTGGAGGGGCTGTCAGGGGGGCTGGTGGAGTCCTTTATGGTGGAGCTTTATCGCTGTAAACTCTGTCAGTTCACCTGCGGCCTGAAGGCCTCCATCAGCAGCCACCTGCAGGTCAGGCACCGCCCCCTCACGCTCACGTACCTGGAGGATGGCAATGTAGGGGGCGAGGCCAATGACACAGAGGAGGCAGGTATCCGGCGGGGGACGTCGCCCTATCAGTTCGATCTCAACGCAGAGTCGAAACAGAGCGACGAGGACGACGACTTCCTGCTCTACAACATGCTGGACAACATGAGCCCGCCCACATGTGACATCAGCAGCGAGGGGGGGCTGCAAGTTGCACACACCTGTGAGGTGACACACACACACACACACACACACACACACACACACACACACTACTACTACTCAAATATAGACTGGAGTACCTATTGAGTTCATCTCAGGAGACCATCATAGTAACAGCTGTGAGTCTCAGGCTGAAGTCGAATAGTCAAAACATGACCTCCTAACTTCTTAACCTTGACCTGTGGAAAACGTCACAGGGTTAAGGAAAGATGGGAAGGGGAGTTCATGGGGAGTTAGGAAAAGGCAACCTGGTTCATAGTATTACTTTATTAACATAAACAACCTGGTTCATAGTATTACTTTATTAACATAAGCAACCTGGTTCATAGTATTACTTTATTAACATAAACAACCTGGTTCATAGTATTACTTTATTAACATAAGCAACCTGGTTCATAGTATTACTTTATTAACATAAACAACCTGGTTCATAGTATTACTTTATTAACATAAACAACATGGTTCATAGTATTACTTTATTAACAGAAACAACCTGGTTCAGAGTATTACTTTATTAACATAAACAACCTGGTTCATAGTATTACTTTATTAACATAAACAACCTGGTTCATAGTATTACTTTATTAACATAAACAACCTGGTTCATAGTATTACTTTATTAACATAAACAACCTGGTTCATAGTATTACTTTATTAACATAAACAACATGGTTCATAGTATTACTTTATTAACATAAACAACCTGGTTCATAGTATTACTTTATTAACATAAGCAACCTGGTTCATAGTATTACTTTATTAACATAAACAACCTGGTTCATAGTATTACTTTATTAACATAAACAACCTGGTTCATAGTATTACTTTATTAACATAAACAACCTGGTTCATAGTATTACTTTATTAACATAAACAACATGGTTCATAGTATTACTTTATTAACATAAACAACCTGGTTCATAGTATTACTTTATTAACATAAACAACCTGGTTCATAGTATTACTTTATTAACATAAACAACATGGTTCATAGTATTACTTTATTAACATAAACAACCTGGTTCATAGTATTACTTTATTAACATAAACAACCTGGTTCATAGTATTACTTTATTAACATAGACAACCTGTTCATAGTATTACTTTATTAACATAAACAACCTGGTTCATAGTATTACTTTATTAACATAAACAACATGGTTCATAGTATTACTTTATTAACATAAACAACCTGGTTCATAGTATTACTTTATTAACATAAGCAACCTGGTTCATAGTATTACTTTATTAACATAAACAACCTGGTTCATAGTATTACTTTATTAACATAAACAACCTGGTTCATAGTATTACTTTATTAACATAAACAACCTGGTTCATAGTATTACTTTATTAACATAAACAACCTGGTTCATAGTATTACTTTATTAACATAGACAACCTGGTTCATAGTATTACTTTATTAACATAAACAACCTGGTTCATAGTATTACTTTATTAACATAAACAACCTGTTTCATAGTATTACTTTATTAACATAAGCAACCTGTTTCATAGTATTACTTTATTAACATAAACAACCTGGTTCATAGTATTACTTTATTAACATAAACAACCTGTTTCATAGTATTACTTTATTAACATAAGCAACCTGTTTCATAGTATTACTTTATTAACATAAACAACCTGGTTCATAGTATTACTTTATTAACATAGACAACCTGGTTCATAGTATTACTTTATTAACATAAACAACCTGGTTCATAGTATTACTTTATTAACATAAACAACCTGGTTCATAGTATTACTTTATTAACATAAACAACCTGGTTCATAGTATTACTTTATTAACATAAACAACCTGGTTCATAGTATTACTTTATTAACATAAGCAACCTGGTTCATAGTATTACTTTATTAACATAAACAACCTGGTTCATAGTATTACTTTATTAACATAAACAACCTGGTTCATAGTATTACTTTATTAACATAAACAACCTGGTTCATAGTATTACTTTATTAACATAAACAACCTGGTTCATAGTATTACTTTATTAACATAAACAACCTGGTTCATAGTATTACTTTATTAACATAAACAACATGGTTCATAGTATTACTTTATTAACATAAACAACATGGTTCATAGTATTACTTTATTAACATAAACAACCTGGTTCATAGTATTACTTTATTAACATAAACAACCTGGTTCATAGTATTACTTTATTAACATAGACAACCTGGTTCATAGTATTACTTTATTAACATAAACAACCTGGTTCATAGTATTACTTTATTAACATAAACAACCTGGTTCATAGTATTACTTTATTAACATAAACAACCTGGTTCATAGTATTACTTTATTAACATAAACAACATGGTTCATAGTATTACTTTATTAACATAAACAACCTGGTTCATAGTATTACTTTATTAACATAAACAACCTGGTTCATAGTATTACTTTATTAACATAGACAACCTGGTTCATAGTATTACTTTATTAACAACATAAACAACCTGGTTCATAGTATTACTTTATTAACATAAACAACCTGGTTCATAGTATTACTTTATTAACATAAACAACCTGTTCATAGTATTACTTTATTAACATAAACAACCTGGTTCATAGTATTACTTTATTAACATAAACAACATGGTTCATAGTATTACTTTATTAACATAAACAACCTGGTTCATAGTATTACTTTATTAACATAAACAACATGGTTCATAGTATTACTTTATTAACATAAGCAACCTGGTTCATAGTATTACTTTATTAACATAAACAACCTGGTTCATAGTATTACTTTATTAACATAGACAACCTGTTCATAGTATTACTTTATTAACATAGACAACCTGTTCATAGTATTACTTTATTAACATAAACAACCTGGTTCATAGTATTACTTTATTAACATATACAACCTGTTCATAGTATTACTTTATTAACATAGACAACCTGTTCATAGTATTACTTTATTAACATAAGCAACCTGGTTCATAGTATTACTTTATTAACATAGACAACCTGGTTCATAGTATTACTTTATTAACATAAACAACCTGGTTCATAGTATTACTTTATTAACATAGACAACCTGGTTCATAGTATTACTTTATTAACATAAACAACCTGGTTCATAGTATTACTTTATTAACATAAACAACCTGGTTCATAGTATTACTTTATTAACATAGACAACCTGGTTCATAGTATTACTTTATTAACATAAACAACCTGGTTTATAGTATTACTTTATTAACATAAACAACCTGGTTCATAGTATTACTTTATTAACATAAACAACCTGGTTCATAGTATTACTTTATTAACATAAACAACTTGGTTCATAGTATTACTTTATTAACATAAACAACCTGGTTCATAGTATTACTTTTATTAACATAAACAACCTGGTTCATAGTATTACTTTATTAACATAAACAACCTGGTTCATAGTATTACTTTATTAACATAAACAACATGGTTCATAGTATTACTTTATTAACATAAACAACCTGGTTCATAGTATTACTTTATTAACATAAGCAACCTGGTTCATAGTATTACTTTATTAACATAAACAACCTGGTTCATAGTATTACTTTATTAACATAAACAACCTGGTTCATAGTATTACTTTATTAACATAACCTGGTTCATAGTATTACTTTATTAACATAAACAACATGGTTCATAGTATTACTTTATTAACATAAACAACCTGGTTCATAGTATTACTTTATTAACATAAACAACCTGTTCATAGTATTACTTTATTAACATAAACAACCTGGTTCATAGTATTACTTTATTAACATAAACAACCTGGTTCATAGTATTACTTTATTAACATAAACAACCTGGTTCATAGTATTACTTTATTAACATAAACAACCTGGTTCATAATATTACTTTATTAACATAAACAACCTGTTCATAATATTACTTTATTAACATAAACAACCTGGTTCATAGTATTACTTTATTAACATAAACAACCTGTTCATAATATTACTTTATTAACATAAACAACCTGGTTCATAGTATTACTTTATTAACATAAACAACCTGGTTCATAGTATTACTTTATTAACATAGACAACCTGGTTCATAGTATTACTTTATTAACATAAACAACCTGGTTCATAGTATTACTTTATTAACATAAACAACCTGGTTCATAGTATTACTTTATTAACATAAACAACCTGGTTCATAGTATTACTTTATTAACATAAACAACCTGGTTCATAGTATTACTTTATTAACATAAACAACCTGGTTCATAGTATTACTTTATTAACATAAGCAACCTGGTTCATAATATTACTTTATTAACATAAGCAACCTGGTTCATAATATTACTTTATTAACATAAACAACCTGGTTCATAGTATTACTTTATTAACATTAACAACCTGGTTCATAGTATTACTTTATTAACATAAACAACCTGGTTCATAATATTACTTTATTAACATAAGCAACCTGGTTCATAATATTACTTTATTAACATAAACAACCTGGTTCATAGTATTACTTTATTAACATAAACAACCTGGTTCATAATATTACTTTATTAACATAAACAACCTGGTTCATAATATTACTTTATTAACATAAGCAACCTGGTTCATAATATTACTTTATTAACATAAACAACCTGGTTCATAGTATTACTTTATTAACATAAACAACCTGGTTCATAATATTACTTTATTAACATAAACAACCTGGTTCATAATATTACTTTATTAACATAAGCAACCTGGTTCATAGTATTACTTTATTAACATAAACAACCTGGTTCATAGTATTACTTTATTAACATAAACAACCTGGTTCATAATATTACTTTATTAACATAAGCAACCTGGTTCATAATATTACTTTATTAACATAAACAACCTGGTTCATAGTATTACTTTATTAACATAAACAACCTGGTTCATAATATTACTTTATTAACATAAGCAACCTGGTTCATAATATTACTTTATTAACATAAACAACCTGGTTCATAGTATTACTTTATTAACATAAACAACCTGTTCATAGTATTACTTTATTAACATAAACAACCTGGTTCATAGTATTACTTTATTAACATAGACAACCTGGTTCATAGTATTACTTTATTAACATAAACAACCTGGTTCATAGTATTACTTTATTAACATAAACAACCTGGTTCATAGTATTACTTTATTAACATAAACAACCTGGTTCATAGTATTACTTTATTAACATAGACAACCTGGTTCATAGTATTACTTTATTAACATAAACAACCTGGTTCATAGTATTACTTTATTAACATAGACAACCTGGTTCATAGTATTACTTTATTAACATAAACAACCTGGTTCATAGCATTACTTTATTAACATAAGCAACCTGGTTCATAGTATTACTTTATTAACATAGACAACCTGTTCATAGTATTACTTTATTAACATAAACAACCTGGTTCATAGCATTACTTTATTAACATAAACAACCTGGTTCATAGTATTACTTTATTAACATAAACAACATGGTTCATAGTATTACTTTATTAACATAAACAACCTGGTTCATAGTATTACTTTATTAACATAAACAACCTGGTTCATAGTATTACTTTATTAACATAGACAACCTGGTTCATAGTATTACTTTATTAACAACATAAACAACCTGGTTCATAGTATTACTTTATTAACATAAACAACCTGGTTCATAGTATTACTTTATTAACATAAACAACCTGTTCATAGTATTACTTTATTAACATAAACAACCTGGTTCATAGTATTACTTTATTAACATAAACAACATGGTTCATAGTATTACTTTATTAACATAAACAACCTGGTTCATAGTATTACTTTATTAACATAAACAACATGGTTCATAGTATTACTTTATTAACATAAGCAACCTGGTTCATAGTATTACTTTATTAACATAAACAACCTGGTTCATAGTATTACTTTATTAATATAGACAACCTGTTCATAGTATTACTTTATTAACATAGACAACCTGTTCATAGTATTACTTTATTAACATAAACAACCTGGTTCATAGTATTACTTTATTAACATATACAACCTGTTCATAGTATTACTTTATTAACATAGACAACCTGTTCATAGTATTACTTTATTAACATAAGCAACCTGGTTCATAGTATTACTTTATTAACATAGACAACCTGTTCATAGTATTACTTTATTAACATAAGCAACCTGGTTCATAGTATTACTTTATTAACATAGACAACCTGGTTCATAGTATTACTTTATTAACATAAACAACCTGGTTCATAGTATTACTTTATTAACATAGACAACCTGGTTCACAGTATTACTTTATTAACATAAACAACCTGGTTCATAGTATTACTTTATTAACATAAACAACCTGGTTCATAGTATTACTTTATTAACATAGACAACCTGGTTCATAGTATTACTTTATTAACATAAACAACCTGGTTTATAGTATTACTTTATTAACATAAACAACCTGGTTCATAGTATTACTTTATTAACATAAACAACCTGGTTCATAGTATTACTTTATTAACATAAACAACTTGGTTCATAGTATTACTTTATTAACATAAACAACCTGGTTCATAGTATTACTTTTATTAACATAAACAACCTGGTTCATAGTATTACTTTATTAACATAAACAACCTGGTTCATAGTATTACTTTATTAACATAAACAACATGGTTCATAGTATTACTTTATTAACATAAACAACCTGGTTCATAGTATTACTTTATTAACATAAGCAACCTGGTTCATAGTATTACTTTATTAACATAAACAACCTGGTTCATAGTATTACTTTATTAACATAAACAACCTGGTTCATAGTATTACTTTATTAACATAACCTGGTTCATAGTATTACTTTATTAACATAAACAACATGGTTCATAGTATTACTTTATTAACATAAACAACCTGGTTCATAGTATTACTTTATTAACATAAACAACCTGTTCATAGTATTACTTTATTAACATAAACAACCTGGTTCATAGTATTACTTTATTAACATAAACAACCTGGTTCATAGTATTACTTTATTAACATAAACAACCTGGTTCATAGTATTACTTTATTAACATAAACAACCTGGTTCATAATATTACTTTATTAACATAAACAACCTGTTCATAATATTACTTTATTAACATAAACAACCTGTTCATAATATTACTTTATTAACATAAACAACCTGGTTCATAGTATTACTTTATTAACATAAACAACCTGTTCATAATATTACTTTATTAACATAAACAACCTGGTTCATAGTATTACTTTATTAACATAAACAACCTGGTTCATAGTATTACTTTATTAACATAGACAACCTGGTTCATAGTATTACTTTATTAACATAAACAACCTGGTTCATAGTATTACTTTATTAACATAAACAACCTGGTTCATAGTATTACTTTATTAACATAAACAACCTGGTTCATAGTATTACTTTATTAACATAAGCAACCTGGTTCATAATATTACTTTATTAACATAAGCAACCTGGTTCATAATATTACTTTATTAACATAAACAACCTGGTTCATAGTATTACTTTATTAACATTAACAACCTGGTTCATAGTATTACTTTATTAACATAAACAACCTGGTTCATAATATTACTTTATTAACATAAGCAACCTGGTTCATAATATTACTTTATTAACATAAACAACCTGGTTCATAGTATTACTTTATTAACATAAACAACCTGGTTCATAATATTACTTTATTAACATAAACAACCTGGTTCATAATATTACTTTATTAACATAAGCAACCTGGTTCATAATATTACTTTATTAACATAAACAACCTGGTTCATAGTATTACTTTATTAACATAAACAACCTGGTTCATAATATTACTTTATTAACATAAACAACCTGGTTCATAATATTACTTTATTAACATAAGCAACCTGGTTCATAGTATTACTTTATTAACATAAACAACCTGGTTCATAGTATTACTTTATTAACATAAACAACCTGGTTCATAATATTACTTTATTAACATAAGCAACCTGGTTCATAATATTACTTTATTAACATAAACAACCTGGTTCATAGTATTACTTTATTAACATAAACAACCTGGTTCATAATATTACTTTATTAACATAAGCAACCTGGTTCATAATATTACTTTATTAACATAAACAACCTGGTTCATAGTATTACTTTATTAACATAAACAACCTGTTCATAGTATTACTTTATTAACATAAACAACCTGGTTCATAGTATTACTTTATTAACATAGACAACCTGGTTCATAGTATTACTTTATTAACATAAACAACCTGGTTCATAGTATTACTTTATTAACATAAACAACCTGGTTCATAGTATTACTTTATTAACATAAACAACCTGGTTCATAGTATTACTTTATTAACATAGACAACCTGGTTCATAGTATTACTTTATTAACATAAACAACCTGGTTCATAGTATTACTTTATTAACATAGACAACCTGGTTCATAGTATTACTTTATTAACATAAACAACCTGGTTCATAGCATTACTTTATTAACATAAGCAACCTGGTTCATAGTATTACTTTATTAACATAGACAACCTGTTCATAGTATTACTTTATTAACATAAACAACCTGGTTCATAGCATTACTTTATTAACATAAACAACCTGGTTCATAGTATTACTTTATTAACATAAACAACCTGGTTCATAGTATTACTTTATTAACATAAACAACCTGGTTCATAGTATTACTTTATTAACATAAACAACATGGTTCATAGTATTACTTTATTAACATAAACAACCTGGTTCATAGTATTACTTTATTAACATAAACAACCTGTTCATAGTATTACTTTATTAACATAGACAACCTGTTCATAGTATTACTTTATTAACATAGACAACCTGTTCATAGTATTACTTTATTAACATAAACAACCTGGTTCATAGTATTACTTTATTAACATAGACAACCTGGTTCATAGTATTACTTTATTAACATAGACAACCTGTTCATAGTATTACTTTATTAACATATACAACCTGGTTCATAGTATTACTTTATTAACAACATAAACAACATGGTTCATAGTATTACTTTATTAACATAAACAACCTGGTTCATAGTATTACTTTATTAACATAAACAACCTGGTTCATAGTATTACTTTATTAACATAAACAACCTGGTTCATAGTATTACTTTATTAACATAAACAACCTGGTTCATAGTATTACTTTATTAACATAAACAACCTGGTTCATAGTATTACTTTATTAACATAAGCAACCTGGTTCATAGTATTACTTTATTAACATAAACAACCTGGTTCATAGTATTACTTTATTAACATAAACAACATGGTTCATAGTATTACTTTATTAACATAAACAACCTGGTTCATAGTATTACTTTATTAACATAGACAACCTGTTCATAGTATTACTTTATTAACAACATAAACAACCTGGTTCATAGTATTACTTTATTAACATAGACAACCTGTTCATAGTATTACTTTATTAACAACATAAACAACCTGTTCATAGTATTACTTTATTAACATAGACAACCTGTTCATAGTATTACTTTATTAACATAAGCAACCTGGTTCATAGTATTACTTTATTAACATAAACAACCTGTTCATAGTATTACTTTATTAACATAAACAACCTGGTTCATAGTATTACTTTATTAACATAGACAACCTGGTTCATAGTATTACTTTATTAACATATACAACCTGTTCATAGTATTACTTTATTAACATATACAACCTGGTTCATAGTATTACTTTATTAACAACATAAACAACATGGTTCATAGTATTACTTTATTAACATAAACAACCTGGTTCATAGTATTACTTTATTAACATAAACAACCTGGTTCATAGTATTACTTTATTAACATAAACAACCTGGTTCATAGTATTACTTTATTAACATAAACAACCTGGTTCATAGTATTACTTTATTAACATAAACAACCTGGTTCATAGTATTACTTTATTAACATAAGCAACCTGGTTCATAGTATTACTTTATTAACATAGACAACCTGTTCATAGTATTACTTTATTAACAACATAAACAACCTGGTTCATAGTATTACTTTATTAACATAGACAACCTGTTCATAGTATTACTTTATTAACATAAACAACCTGGTTCATAGTATTACTTTATTAACATAGACAACCTGTTCATAGTATTACTTTATTAACAACATAAACAACCTGTTCATAGTATTACTTTATTAACATAAACAACCTGGTTCATAGTATTACTTTATTAACATAAACAACCTGGTTCATAGTATTACTTTATTAACATAAGCAACCTGGTTCATAGTATTACTTTATTAACATAGACAACCTGTTCATAGTATTACTTTATTAACAACATAAACAACCTGGTTCATAGTATTACTTTATTAACATAGACAACCTGTTCATAGTATTACTTTATTAACATAAGCAACCTGGTTCATAGTATTACTTTATTAACATAAACAACCTGTTCATAGTATTACTTTATTAACATAGACAACCTGGTTCATAGTATTACTTTATTAACATAAACAACCTGGTTCATAGTATTACTTTATTAACATAAACAACATGGTTCATAGTATTACTTTATTAACATAAACAACCTGGTTCATAGTATTACTTTATTAACATAGACAACCTGGTTCATAGTATTACTTTATTAACATAAACAACCTGGTTCATAGTATTACTTTATTAACATAGACAACCTGGTTCATAGTATTACTTTATTAACATAGACAACCTGGTTCATAGTATTACTTTATTAACATAAACAACCTGGTTCATAGTATTACTTTATTAACATAAACAACATGGTTCATAGTATTACTTTATTAACATAAACAACCTGGTTTATAGTATTACTTTATTAACATAAACAACCTGGTTCATAGTATTACTTTATTAACATAAACAACCTGGTTCATAGTATTACTTTATTAACATAAACAACTTGGTTCATAGTATTACTTTATTAACATAAACAACCTGGTTCATAGTATTACTTTATTAACATAAACAACCTGGTTCATAGTATTACTTTATTAACATAAACAACCTGGTTCATAGTATTACTTTATTAACATAAACAACCTGGTTCATAGTATTACTTTATTAACATAAACAACCGGTTCATAGTATTACTTTATTAACATAAACAACCTGGTTCATAGTATTACTTTATTAACATAAACAACCTGGTTCATAGTATTACTTTATTAACATAAACAACCTGGTTCATAGTATTACTTTATTAACATAGACAACCTGTTCATAGTATTACTTTATTAACATAAACAACCTGGTTCATAGTATTACTTTATTAACATAAACAACCTGGTTCATAGTATTACTTTATTAACATAAACAACCTGGTTCATAGTATTACTTTATTAACATAAACAACCTGGTTCATAGTATTACTTTATTAACATAAACAACCTGTTCATAGTATTACTTTATTAACATAAACAACCTGGTTCATAGTATTACTTTATTAACATAGACAACCTGTTCATAGTATTACTTTATTAACATAAACAACCGGTTCATAGTATTACTTTATTAACATAGACAACCTGTTCATAGTATTACTTTATTAACATAAACAACCTGGTTCATAGTATTACTTTATTAACATAAACAACCTGGTTCATAGTATTACTTTATTAACATAGACAACCTGTTCATAGTATTACTTTATTAACATAAACAACCTGTTCATAGTATTACTTTATTAACATAAACAACCTGGTTCATAGTATTACTTTATTAACATAAACAACCTGGTTCATAGTATTACTTTATTAACATAGACAACCTGTTCATAGTATTACTTTATTAACATAAACAACCTGGTTCATAGTATTACTTTATTAACATAAACAACCTGGTTCATAGTATTACTTTATTAACATAAACAACCTGGTTCATAGTATTACTTTATTAACATAGACAACCTGTTCATAGTATTACTTTATTAACATAAACAACCTGGTTCATAGTATTACTTTATTAACATAAACAACCTGGTTCATAGTATTACTTTATTAACATAGACAACCTGGTTCATAGTATTACTTTATTAACATAGACAACCTGGTTCATAGTATTACTTTATTAACATAAACAACCTGGTTCATAGTATTACTTTATTAACATAAACAACCTGGTTCATAGTATTACTTTATTAACATAAACAACCTGTTCATAGTATTACTTTATTAACATAAACAACCTGGTTCATAGTATTACTTTATTAACATAAACAACATGGTTCATAGTATTACTTTATTAACATAAACAACCTGGTTCATAGTATTACTTTATTAACATAAACAACCTGTTCATAGTATTACTTTATTAACATAGACAACCTGGTTCATAGTATTACTTTATTAACATAAACAACATGGTTCATAGTATTACTTTATTAACATAAACAACCTGGTTCATAGTATTACTTTATTAACATAAACAACCTGGTTCATAGTATTACTTTATTAACATAAACAACCTGGTTCATAGTATTACTTTATTAACATAAACAACCTGTTCATAGTATTACTTTATTAACATAAACAACCTGTTCATAGTATTACTTTATTAACATAAACAACCTGGTTCATAGTATTACTTTATTAACATAAACAACCTGGTTCATAGTATTACTTTATTAACATAAACAACCTGGTTCATAGTATTACTTTATTAACATAAACAACCTGGTTCATAGTATTACTTTATTAACATAAACAACCTGTTCATAGTATTACTTTATTAACATAAACAACCTGGTTCATAGTATTACTTTATTAACATAAACAACCTGGTTCATAGTATTACTTTATTAACATAAACAACCTGTTCATAGTATTACTTTATTAACATAAACAACCTGGTTCATAGTATTACTTTATTAACATAGACAACATGGTTCATAGTATTACTTTATTAACATAGACAACCTGGTTCATAGTATTACTTTATTAACATAGACAACCTGGTTCATAGTATTACTTTATTAACATAAACAACCTGGTTCATAGTATTACTTTATTAACATAAACAACCTGGTTCATAGTATTACTTTATTAACATAAACAACCTGTTCATAGTATTACTTTATTAACATAAACAACCTGGTTCATAGTATTACTTTATTAACATAAACAACCTGGTTCATAGTATTACTTTATTAACATAAACAACCTGTTCATAGTATTACTTTATTAACATAAACAACCTGGTTCATAGTATTACTTTATTAACATAAACAACATGGTTCATAGTATTACTTTATTAACATAAACAACCTGGTTCATAGTATTACTTTATTAACATAAACAACCTGGTTCATAGTATTACTTTATTAACATAAACAACCTGGTTCATAGTATTACTTTATTAACATAAACAACCTGGTTCATAGTATTACTTTATTAACATAAACAACATGGTTCATAGTATTACTTTATTAACATAGACAACCTGGTTCATAGTATTACTTTATTAACATAAACAACCTGTTCATAGTATTACTTTATTAACATAGACAACCTGGTTCATAGTATTACTTTATTAACATAAACAACATGGTTCATAGTATTACTTTATTAACATAGACAACCTGGTTCATAGTATTACTTTATTAACATAAACAACCTGTTCATAGTATTACTTTATTAACATAAACAACCTGGTTCATAGTATTACTTTATTAACATAGACAACCTGGTTCATAGTATTACTTTATTAACATAAACAACCTGGTTCATAGTATTACTTTATTAACATAAACAACCTGGTTCATAGTATTACTTTATTAACATAAACAACCTGGTTCATAGTATTACTTTAACAACATAAACAACCTGGTTCATAGTATTACTTTATTAACATAGACAACCTGTTCATAGTATTACTTTATTAACATAAACAACCTGGTTCATAGTATTACTTTATTAACATAAACAACATGGTTCATAGTATTACTTTATTAACATAAACAACCTGTTCATAGTATTACTTTATTAACATAAACAACCTGTTCATAGTATTACTTTATTAACATAAACAACATGGTTCATAGTATTACTTTATTAACATAAACAACCTGGTTCATAGTATTACTTTATTAACATAAACAACATGGTTCATAGTATTACTTTATTAACATAAACAACCTGTTCATAGTATTACTTTATTAACATAAACAACCTGGTTCATAGTATTACTTTATTAACATAAACAACGTCACTTGAAATGTTGCTGCCGCAAGGAATTGTGGGTCTGCATT
This sequence comes from Cottus gobio, assembly GCA_023566465.1. Taxonomy (NCBI): domain Eukaryota; kingdom Metazoa; phylum Chordata; class Actinopteri; order Perciformes; family Cottidae; genus Cottus; species Cottus gobio. Next base: position 185,762 of record CM042230.1, on the reverse strand, counting down.
ATCTCCTTTCCTTTGGTAAAGGAAGGTCCTGTGTTTCCTATGATAAAGGAGCTAAGTGTGGAAGCATTGAAGCTCTTCTCATGGCGACCTCTTCGGTACTACAGGTCATTTCACTCAGTGAGAACCTTCCTCACATAAAAGGACTATTCCACCGCAGCCGCAGTCTAAATCTCTTCCTGGTTGATTTGAAATGCATTCTGGGGTAGTCAGCTCCTAAATTCAATTCAGTTTATTTTATTAAATCACAAATACAAATTTGCCTCTGAGGGCTTTACAATCTGTACACATAGACTTCCTGTCCCGGGACCTCACATCGGATCAGGAAAAACTCCCCCTAAAAATAGTAGTGAAAACCTTTTTACAGGGAAAAAACAAGTGGAAGAAACCTTCAGGAGAGCAACAGAGGAGGATCCCTCTCCCGGATGGACAGAAGCAATAGATGTCATGTGACCAGAATCAATAGATGTCATGTGACCAGAATCAACGTAACAGAGTTACAGCACATTCAATGAATATCACAGAAATTATTCATGTAATGAGTAGTAGACATGGACCACGATCCAGATAACCACGATCCATGAAGCAGACGAAGGCAGAGATGAGGGGCATCAGCAGGGCCACCATGGCAGGGAGCAGGACCTGAAAGAGTCCACTGAGACCTCTACTAGTTTGAACTGGACTGATGTGGCTCCTGTGTAAGTGTTAGAGACATAAAGAGATGGAGGAACTGCTTTTACTCTGCTATCTGTGTCTGTCTGCAGGTGAGCACTCTCTTCGAGGAGGAGGCCTCCATGTTCCCTCTCAAGGAGGGTTCAGTGGATCTGTCTTGTCCCATCGACCCCCCTGCCACCCAGGAGGAGATGGCGCAGTCCGCTCACCTCATGACTTTGGGGCTATGTCGCATCTCGGCTACCAAACCCCCCCCCCCCTCCAAACTCCCCCAACCTCCACCTGAGGACTCCCCCTGCCCATCTCAGGCCGGCAGCCTGAAGCAGAGCGAGGCCAGGACCAGGACGCCCCCCACCAGCAAACGGAGGCTGCCGTGTCTCCTGTGCCCTGCGTTTCTGCCTTCCAGGCGGCTGCTGGATGTCCACGTCCGGTCTCACCGGGCGGCTGGCGGGTTTAGCTGCGTCTGCTGCAGCTGGGCGGCTGCCAGCTGGGAGGAGCTGGAGCCGCACTGGAGGGGCCACTGCAGGAGGAGGAGGAGGAGGAGGAGGAGGAGGAAGAGGAGGAGGGAGCAGCAGCAACATAAACAGAAGGAGGAGGAGGAGGAGGAGGGGGAGGAGAAGAAGAAGAAGAAGAAGAAGAAGGCGGCAGCGGCATCCGGGCACTTCAGCTGTCCGGTCTGTCTGAGGAGGTTCAGGGACGCCGCCTCACGGAGAGTTCACCAACTGACACGCCACAGTGACCTTGCAGGTCTGGACCCTCCCACTGCAGGTCTGAGCAAGCTGTGATCAATGACCTTTGACCTTTGATCTATTTGCTTTGTTTCGTCCAGACGGATGGAGGAGCCGGCTGATTGGACGAGCAGGAGGGAAGGAGGCGGAGCGTCCAGACAGGTAGACCGCTGAAGCTTTACCTCAACAACTTCAGTGTTAAGAGATGCACCTGCACGTCTAATACGTCAGATTAATCAAGTCATGTAAGAAATAGCAAATATTCAAATTAAATATTGTGTTCGATGCAATTATGGAAATGAAAATGATGAAAACAATATCTTTATATTTGAATAAATGTTGACTGAGGTAATTAAAGAGAAGAGGAAAGATGGCCACCCCTATTGGTGATAAACACCAACATGTGATCTCTCCCGGCTCCACCCTGTTCGCGTGCCCTCCAGCCAATCAGAAACCAGTATCTGTGTGTGTTGGTTCCCAGTCAGACCAGCAGACGGCAGAGTGTCACAGAGAAGAAGACGAAGACGACCAGAAGTGAGGAAGCAGAAAGGCGGGGCAAGGAGACGGGTTTCTGTTGCTCTCTGTGCCACAGGTGAATACATTACCCACAATCCACCACTCCACATTCTGTCATTGGGCTCGTTCGAAACAGCTGCTTCTCGGCTGGAATGTAGCGGTCAAGTCGGACAGTTTTCAGCTGCCTTCAAATATTGCACAGGAAGTCACAGAACCAGTCACTTCCTGTTAGATCTGCAGGCTACTTGTGGTTTATAGACCTCATTCTGATTTGTTCATATGTAAGATAAGATAAGATAATCCTTTATTAGTCCCGCAGTGGGGAAATTACAGGATTACAGCAGCATTGCTCAGAACGAAAAGATAAGAGGAATCAAGTAATATAAATAAACAGTAATAAACATAATAAAATAAACAGTAAAGAAGAAATTGAATGTACAGTAGAATATTGAATATACAAATTACAAAATATTACAAAATATTGCACCAGGATGGATTAAAGTGACCAGAGTGATAAAGTGTTCAAGTATTGAGAGTCCAGAATGTTTGTGGGCTACTGGGAGGTCAGCTTGTTGTGCAGCCTGACAGCAGCAGGGAGGAAGGACTTGCGGTACCTCTCCTTCACACACCGGGGGTGAATCAGCCGGTGGCTGAAGGAGCTGTGCAGAGCTGCCAGGGTGTCCTGCATGGGGTGGGAGGTGTTGTCCATCAGGGATGAGAGCTTGGCCATCATCCTCCTGTCTCCCACCACCTCCACAGTATCCAGAGGACACGCCAGCACGCTGCTGGCCTTCTTTATCAGTTTGTCCAGTCTCCTCCTGTCAGCTGCCGTGATGTTGCTGCACCAGAAGACCACTCCATAGAAGATGGCTGATGCCACCACAGAGTCAAAGAAGGTCTTCAGGAGTGCTCCCTGCACCCCAAAAGACCTCAGTCTCCTCAGCAGAAAGAGTCTGCTCTGTCCCTTTTTATAAAGTGCATGTGCGTTGTCGGACCAGTCCAGTTTATTGTTCAAGTGAACACCCAGGTACTTGTAAGACGTCACCATCTCAATGTCCAGTCCCTGGATGCTCAATGGTAGCGGAGGAGAGCGTTTGCCCCGGCGGAAGTCCACCACCAGCTCCTTGGTCTTACTGGAGTTTATCTGGAGGCGGTTCCGCTGGCACCATCCTAAAAAGTCCTGGTTCAGTTCCCTGTACTCCCTGTCATCATCGGCAGAGATGAGGCCGACGATTGCAGAGTCGTCAGAGAACTTTTGCAGATGGCTGTTGGCAGAGTTGTGTTTAAAGTCCGAGGTGTAAATGGAGAACAGGAATGGAGCCAGAACGGTTCCCTGTGGAGCCCCCGTGCTGCAGGACACCCGATCTGACTCACACTCCCGTATCCACACATACTGTGGACGGTTGGTGAGGTAGTCCAGGATCCATTCAGTGAGGTGGTGGTCCACCCCGGTCTGCTCCAGCTTGTCCCTCAGAAGAAAAGGCTGAATGGTGTTGAAGGCACTGGAGAAGTCGAAAAACATGACCCTCACAGTGCTTCCAGCCTTTTCCAGGTGAGAGAGGCATCTCTGTAGCAGGTAGATGACGGCGTCATCCACCCCGATGCCAGATGTGTTTATAAATATATATTCATGTAGAAATGTGTAACTGCATCCTTTGTTCTTTTGTCTGCCTGTGAAATACATTACTATTGGTTTTGTTATGTGTTATATAAATAAGCTTTATTATTATCAACCACACGATATGTTTTCAGATTAAACATGAGACTAATAGTCAACAATCGAGCGTTAAGTATTACAACTACACATAAAATAAGAATTTTCCACAACACGTGGTGTTTGCTGTCAAAATCTACCCAGCATGCATTGCGTGCCAATTGCTGGTGGTGGATTCTGATCAGGACCGGCTCAACCCCAACGAACCAATTTAGCTGTGTTTAATCAACAGGAAGTTCTCCACCAAGTTGACTCTGAGGCGTCACCTGGGGACGCATGGAGGAGCCCGACCCTTCACCTGTCCTCACTGCGCCTACAGCAGCAGGCTGAAGGCCTCACTGCTGCAGCACCTGAGGACACACACAGGTAACACACAAACACCTGAGGACACACACACCTTTCAAGCTGTCAGCTGACTCTCTCTCTCTCTCTCTCTGTCTCTCTCTGTGTGTGTGTTTTCTCTCAGGTGAGAAGCCGTACAGGTGTACCGAGTGTCCGTATGCTTCCATAGATCGCAGCTCTCTGCTCAGACACAGTAGAACTCACAGTCAGGAGAAACCGTACAGCTGTCAACACTGTGACTACAGCAGGTAATGGACGCTGTGATTGGTTCATCATGTGAGTGTCTCTGCTGTGATTGGTTCATCATGTGAGTGTCTCTGCTGTGATTGGTTCATCATGTGAGTGTCTCTGCTGTGATTGGTTCATCATGTGAGTGTCTCTGCTGTGATTGGTTCATCATGTGAGTGTCTCTGCTGTGATTGGTTCATCATGTGAGTGTCTCTGCTGTGATTGGTTCATCGTGTGAGTGTCTCTGCTGTGATTGGTTCATCGTGTGAGTGTCTCTGCTGTGATTGGTTCCCAGTATCCAGAAGAAGAGTTTGGACCTCCACGCTCGCCGCCATCACACTGGCGAGGCGTTCCCATGCCAGCAGTGTGATTACTCGAGTCCAGACCGCCAGCTGCTGCTGAGACACGCCCGCAGACACCACGCCTGTGACATCACAGGGGATCGGACACTTTGATTGGACTGTCAGTTTGTGGGCGGGTCTACTGTGTCCCATTTGATGGTTTTTATTGGTTGTTTTTTTATATGCTTGATTTCTACAGTAAAACATACATCTTACGATATCCAGAATGTTTCCACTGTGACTTAACGGACCAACAAACTACAAAACTTTACTTTGCACTCTAGATAAAAAATGTCTGACTTCCTGTTGTGAGGGTCAGTCTGAGCTATCGATCCATAAATCTAACCGTTTCAAACTACAAGTTATTTGCCTCCATAAAACTCTTTCAGGCTTCAATAATGCTCAGTGCTCCTCATGATGAATATAAAGAATAAAGATAAAGAATATCAAAGCGACCTTATATTTAGAAATTTGCAGCTCGTCCTGATGATGATAATAATAATAATAATACTTACTCAATCGCTTAATGGAAAGCTCTTCAGGCTGATGGACTCCTGCTGCATTCTGGGACAAATGAGGTCGCTGTTGAGTCAATATTGGTTGCTCCACATTTGCTGAGGTTCAGGACGGTTAACTAACCCTTAATTAACCAGTAACCTCTAAATTACCATGAACTAACCCCGAATTACATTACATTTACATTACATTTATCTGAGGCTTTTATCCAAAGCGACTTACATGATATACAGTAGACAGTAGACACAGCAACAGTGAGCAATGAGGGTTAAGTGTCTTGCTCAAGGACACAACAACACGGACTAGTGGAGCCAGGGATCGAACCACCGATCCCCTGATTGAAAGACAGACCTGCTAACCACTGAACCACAGTAGCCATTAACTAAACCAACATTACCATTAACTAACCTTAATGTTAACTAAACTTTAATTACATAAACTAACCCACAATTAACTAACCCCAAATTAATGTTAACTAACTCCTAATTACCATTAATTAACCCTTAACACAAACTAACCCTACATTACCAATAACTAACCCTCAATTAACCGTAAAGTCTTTCCCATGAGACTTATGTTCCACAGGGTTGTCTTCGGCGGTTCGATCCCCAGCTCCTCTAGTCCATGTCGATGTGTCCTTTTGCAAGACACTTAACCCCAAATATCTTTCGTAGCTGTTCTACGGTGTATGAATGTTAGCTACCTGATGGACAGGTGGAACATTAGCTCCTCCTATCAGAGTATGAATGGGTGAATTATGACAAGTAGTGTGAAGTGTAAGACTAGAAGTACAGGTCCATTTACTGTTTTTTGTAGCTGAACAACATACTCAGTATTCATTATTTATCATTGGAAACTTTATTTATTTCGATATATATTCGTTATATCGAGTTCTAGTCTGTAACTCAAACCCACATTTCCGAGTTCAAAGCACATCAACCTGTGAGTGTTGGTCTTGATCGACTTTAAACAATTAGGTCACATCGGTCTGAGCCGACTCAGTAATCCTCTTCCATGGATCCCATATAAAAGGCTGCAGCAGGACCAGAGGTCTGCAGAGACCAGCTGAAACATAAATCCTTCCCCTGACCAGGAGGTCCACTCTGAGGCTCATCCACCTGCTCGGCCACGTGGCTGGCCTCCACCGCCGCTTGGTGTTCGGGGAGCTCGCCTGTGAGCCCTGATGGGCGGGGCGAGTCGGGGCCGGCTGCTGGCGGTGCTGTGGTGTGTGGTTGTACCCTGCAGGGCTGGAGTCTGCCCCCCCAGTTTTTTGGGAGGAACGTCTACATCCCCGAAGGCCTGCAGACGTCTTGCAGCTGGGATTACATGGGCTTCACCTACCTTGTTTCCTTCACCCACGTTTCCTTCCTCACACCTGTTCATCCTCTAATCGTTGCCCACAGACGACATGTTCACTGTCCTTTGTGTGTTGAGGCTGATGTCAATAAAGCTTCAGTGGTTGAATGTCACCATAATCTCTCAGATTAGCGCCCCGTCAGCAGGGAGAAGATTAGCCGTTAATCCGTCTGCTGCGTCCGGGTCAGGGTTCTCCATCAGTCGCCATGTGGAACAAAAGGAACGCGGTCCTGCTCTCAGGTACGTCTCACTTCTTACTTGGTTCTGAACAGATTGTCCAGAGGGTCCAGACCAACATTCATGAGAACTAACATGATTTACTCTCAGAGCACTTGAAAAGTGGGACTTTGTAAAGGTTATTTAAATCCTGCACCAACATGTTTTATTCTGACAGTTTAGTGAGCAGCTTCCTGTCTCTCACGTTTACCCAGACAGGAACCGCTAGCTGAGATCAATCAACCAATCACAGATCTAGTTGGTATGACGGGAAACGGATGAGTAAATGACCCTGAAGAGAGGAATCTAAATGTGTTTGTTGTTGGCTGTTTGTTTGTTTGTTTGTTTGTTTGTTTATTTGTTTGTGGAGCAGTGCTGCTGGCTCTATCAGTGTCGGCCTTCGTGGAGGAGCTCGATGATACGTGAGTACAACATCTTCAAAAAGATGGATATTAAATTATATTAACAAGACGGAAGCTTGGATTTAAACAGGAGCCGCTTCCTGTTTCAGTGTCAAGAGTTTCACAATAAAAGCCTCCTAGCACAAGCTGGAGGTAACTTTATCAGAGCTCTTCTTCAGACTTCACATCAGCGGATCTCATCAGTTTAAACCTCTTCAGTCAATAGTTCACATCTCAGAGCTTCATTTAATCAAGAAGTGAAGATTAAAACTTATTGCATGAGAGAACCGACAGACGACATCATCCAGGTTTTAATCAGGAAGCCCGAGTTAGGCTTGTGTTCGTTCATGGAAGCTGAATGTTTGTATCTCTGAAACAGTTATTAACATAGTTATTACTGAACATGAACGAACAGCTGATTATTACAGTGGTGTGATTACATATGAACATGATTTCAACAGCTTCATGGAGATGAGAGGAGAGGACGACGTCTGGCTCATCAAAGTACGTCAAACAGAAACATGAACGCTGTGAATTCATTTCATATATTTATGATATATATATATAACATTTATTAGATATATATGATATTTATTTATATATATTTATTTTATATATATATATCATATGTATATGATTATTTTATATACATGATATTTATATTATATATATAATTTATTTTATGTATGTCATTTATTATATATAGTAAACCCTAACCCATATATATATATATATATATATATGTATATGTGTTTTTTTTGCTCTGTGCAGTTTTACGCTCCCTGGTGTTCGTTCTGCAAACAGCTGGATCCGGTGTGGCATCAGATCGGATCAGAACTCAGGAGTCTGGGCTCTCCGGTCAACGTCGGTAAAGCAGACGCCACGGCAAGCACCGGTCAGTAAGACTACCAAAGTAAAAGTACTAAAGTAAAAGTATCAAACACCTGTATATTAATCATATATTATCACATATCGTATAAAGTACAACTGAACATTGAATGAAGGTTGGTAACCCACCGGGAAACATCAGGAACCACCGGGAAACATCTGAAACCATAGAGAGTTCTACGAGATCGTCAAGATCCGTTATCACATCATGACTTCCTGTTTGTACTCACGGTGTAATGCACTTATTGTAAGTCGCTTTGGATAAAGGCGTCAGCTAAATGAAATGTAATGTAATGTAATGATTCTGCCGACAAGGAATCATTTATTTACGAGACCTCCTCGAGCCGTACATTGAACACACACGAGCAGCCGCGCATTGAGTCTCACAGACTGAGTACATAGCATATATATATATATATATATATATATATATATATATATATATAGGCTCATAATTATATGACAGGGTTATTAGTACACCACAGCATATCATTATTGTAGAAAATGATTTAGGTGGACTCATGATAAGAATAGAGAGAATCACACACCATTTATTTTCACTGCTTCAATTGGTTGAATTTCTGATTATGAATCATACATACATACATGCATGCATGCATACATACATACATTCTGATCCGCCCATAAACAGATTCGCACACACGTATTCAAACTCCCAGTTGTATATAATGTACACATATAGTACATGTTATCAGCGCATACAGTACATATATCCTCATATTAATTCGTATCAATTAGATCCTCTTTGGGCTCGTTTTTATCTACTTGTTCTGAAAGAGTTGAGATAATTATTTTCGCTATAAGATCTCATTTGATGATGCATATTATTAAGCCTATTGCCAGCAGGCACATTTAAATAAATATAATCTGATTGATTGGAGTGATGAGATATTAAAATTAGCCGATACATTTTCCCAACACTTACACATTTAACTTGTGTGATATTTTGCCCTGCGTCTTGTCTAGCCCTCACATCGGTGGCGCTGTAAACTAGATTTCACCAAAGTTATGGTCTTGAATTCCTCATATGCGTTCATGATCATCTTCTGCTCGTCAGCGGAGAAAAAAGAGGCTCTTCTTTTGAGTTTATTTGCCGTTGTACCGTTAAATAATCATGGTTTCAGTGATCGACGCTTCCCCCTTTGGAAGTAGGACGGGCACGCGCAGTCATCCTGATTACTGACGTCTGGTTTGAATTAACGAGACCGTTTGAGCGCGGATCAGCCTTTGAGGAACCGAGTTAGCCTGATGTCAATCATCGGGTTGATTTAAGCTGGATAACAGGACATTTGATCCACTTAGTTGAACCACGTACGAGGAATGGAGCCCTGATCAGGTCAGAGCTGATGTTGTGTTTCTCTTCAGGTTTGGCCAAAGAGTTCAAGGTCAGAGGTTATCCAGCCATCCTCATGTAAGTCCTTACAACAAATTCACTGCATGTTTATGATGGAACAGCTTTCACCAAATACACCAAATTTATACACTGTTTTTTGTTGATTCATTCGTATCATGTTTTTATTAAAAGATAATAAACAGTTCTGGTTCTTAATGCAGAAAACATTCTAAATATAATATTCATTCATAGTCATTAATTACTGACATTATTATGTTATTATATCCTTATTGATCACGTTTATTTATCTCAGCCTGTGACATCACAGATGTTTCTTCTTTGTCTGTTTTCAGGTTGAAGAAAAGTGTGAAATATAATTATTCTGGACCGAGAACCAAAGACGGGATCCTGGACTTTGCTCATCGGGTTGGAGGGTGAGGAACCGCTGGTGACTAGTCTCCTCCCCCCTAACTCCTCTTATCTCCTCCTTGTAGTCTCCTCCCCCCTAACTCCTCTTATCTCCTCCTTGTAGTCTCCTCCCCCCTAACTCCTCTTATCTCCTCCTTGTAGTCTCCTCCCCCCTAACTCCTCCTCTGTCTGTGTCCAGGCCTCTGGTTCGATCCCTCAGCAGTCTGCAGCTCTTCCAACATGCCATGAATCGCCATGATGTCATGTTTGTTTATGTTGGAGCCACATCTCAGCTGAAGGTACACACACACACACACACACACACACACACACACACACACACACACACACACACACACACACACACACACACACACACAACTCTGACCTCTGGTGTGTTTTAGGGAAACTTCACATCAGCAGCAGAGACGATGATTGTTCACACCTACTTCTTCACTTCAACCAGAGACGTCCTGCCCAAGGTTTGACTGAAGGGACATTAGAGGATGATAGAGAGGACGGTAGAGGACGGTAGAGGACATAAGAGGACATTAGAGGGCGGTAGAGGACGGTAGAGGACGGTAGAGGACATTAGAGGACGGTAGAGGACATTAGGGGCGGTAGAGGACGGTAGAGGACATTAGAGGGCGGTAGAGGACGGTAGAGGACATTAGAGGGCGATAGAGGACATAAGAGGGTGTAAAATGCCTCTAGACGTGAACTGGTGATGTTTTTCAGTGTTTCTGGTTAAACCTGGTCCATGTGTCCAGGTGGTCTCCCTCCCATCTCTGCCGGCTGTGGTGGTTTTTAAAGACGGGACCTACTTCACTTTCGACGGTAAGACCTCCGTCAGGTTGTTGATGACTGATGTTCATTATGTTGTAGCTCAGTAACACAGAGCAGGTTTAACCACAAGAGTTGAAGTGTGTGTGTGCACCAAAGGGAGTTGAAGTGTGTGTGTGCACGAAAGGGAGTTGAAGTGTGTGTGAGCACTAAAGACAGTTGAAGTGTGTGTGAGCACTAAAGAGGTGAAGTGTGTGTGAGCACTAAAGAGAGTTGAAGTGTGTGTGAGCACTAAAGAGGTGAAGTGTGTGTGAGCACTAAAGAGGTGAAGTGTGTGTGAGCACTAAAGAGTTGAAGTGTGTGTGAGCACTAAAGAGTTGAAGTGTGTGTGAGCACTAAAGAGGTGAAGTGTGTGTGAGCACTAAAGAGAGTTGAAGTGTGTGTGAGCATTAAAGAGAGTTGAAGTGTGTGTGAGCACCAAAGGGAGTTGAAGTGTGTATGAGCAGTAAAGAGAGTTAAAGTGTGTGTGTGTGCATGAAAGGGAGTTGAAGTGTGTGTGAGCACCAAAGGGAGTTGAAGTGTGTGTGAGCAGTAAAGAGAGTTAAAGTGTGTGTGTGTGCATGAAAGGGAGTTGAAGTGTGTGTGAGCACCAAAGGGAGTTGAAGTGTGTGTGTGAGCACTAAAGGGAGTTGAAGTGTGTGTGAGCACTAAAGAGAGTTGAAGTGTGTGTGAGCACCAAAGGGAGTTGAAGTGTGTATGAGCAGTAAAGAGAGTTAAAGTGTGTGTGTGCATGAAAGGGAGTTGAAGTGTGTGTGAGCACCAAAGGGAGTTGAAGTGTGTGTGAGCAGTAAAGAGAGTTAAAGTGTGTGTGTGTGCATGAAAGGGAGTTGAAGTGTGTGTGAGCACCAAAGGGAGTTGAAGTGTGTGTGAGCACTAAAGGGAGTTGAAGTGTGTGTGAGCACTAAAGGGAGTTGAAGTGTGTGTGAGCATCCAGGCCTTCTTGGTCTCTATAGATAACTCTCGTCACGTAGCGCACAGCTGCAGATAATTGAAGCGTCACTCTGTGTGTAACCAGTGGCAGCAGCCATGAGACTAATGTTAAACTGTTGCCTTTAATTAAACTAGAATCAAGGAAATTAATCTCTGCATCTCACTACTGCATTTTATTTCTTAAACTGCAACTTTTATTGTATTTTTTACTTTTTGACTATTTTAATGTTCCCAACTGTTTTTAAATGTTTTCTTCTGCATTATGTTTTGATGCTTTTATTGGTTTTATGTGAAGCACTTTGAATCATTGTTGTTGAAATGTGCTCTACACATAAACTTGCCTTGCCTAATGACAAATGAAGTAGTCAATGTGCAGTGTGACGTTAAAGCACTGTGTGCAATTGACGCGTCAGTTGGCTCGTAAGCACATTTCACATTGCAGTTGAAGAATAAAAAGAAGTCCACTGCCAAACGGATGAAACGGGTGAAAGCAGTTGAGGTGTGTCTGTTAACGAGGCAGCTGATTGGCTCTCCTGTGACAAGAAGTCTTATTGTTTAAAATGTGCTCTTGTGACTTTCAGAGAAACTTGACGGTGACCTGAAGTCGTGGATCAACAGAGAACGTTTCCCAAACTACCTGAGGATCGACAGCTACACCCTGTACGCCATGGGGGAGTCAGGTACGGGCTGAGCCACTCACTCACTGGACTTTTATTGAGAAAATAATTTTGGCCTCTTGTTACACAAACTTCCGTCCATGGTCCATAAAAGTAGTAGTGTGACCAGTAGAGCTACCGTGTGACCAGTAGCGCCGCCATGTGGCAACTTGTAAAACACGGCTAAATGTAATATTCACACGGGTCTGCATAATTAGATATAAACACACAAAGTTTAAATGACTAGTGAACATCCAAGACGGTGAACCTGAAGTCGTTGTGACTCCGCCTCTTTCCCACAGATAAGCTGGTGGCGTTGGTGCTGGTGGAGGACAAGAGTCTCTGTGAGGATAGTGGGAGGTAAGACTGCGTCAAGCACAATGTGACATCATCATCCGTCCTTTGACCTCACTGTGATGCATTTCCTGTATCCTTCTCAGGTATAAGAGTCTCATGGAGAAAGTGTCTGCCGACTACAGAAACATCTACAGCAGGTCAGAGTCTCATTGGACACAAAGAACCAGGACAAAGTACTGAGCCACAAATCTGAATCTGTCTTTCTGTCTGTCCAGAGACTTTTACTTTGGTTTCATGGAAGGGAGTGACTACATTAATGGACTTGTGATGGGGTAAGACTGTTTCAATCATTACTGTCTCCAGTCCTTAGTGTCCTTAGGGTATCTAGTCCTTAATGTTTCAAGAAACAGGAGGCAAAGGATCCATGGAAACTTGAGGAGAGGAAGCACAGAGGCCCCCGGGAAGAAGTAGAGTTAGTAATGTGCATTGAAGAGACATTAATTCATCCAGAAGGAGAGAGAGAAGAGGAGAGAGGAGCTCAGTGTATCCTAAGATGTCCCCCAGCAGTCTAGGCCTATGGCAGCATATCTAGGGGCTGGACCAGGGCTGACCTGAGCCAGCTGAACTATAAGTACTGTCAAAGAGAAAAGTCTTAAGTCTACTCTTAAATGAGGTGACTGTGTCTGCCCCCCGGACTGAAAGTGGAAGCTGGTTCCACAGAAAAGGAGCTTGATAACTGAAGGCTCTGGCCCCCATCCTACTTTTTAAGACTCTAGGAACCACAAGTAGCCCCGCATTCATTGAGCGCAGCTCTCTGGTGGGGTAATATGGTACTATGAGCTCTCTAGTGGGGTAATATGGTACTATGAGCTCTCTAGTGGGGTAATATGGTACTATTAGCTCTCTAGTGGGGTAATATGGTACTATGAGCTCTCTAGTGGGGTAATATGGTACTATGAGCTCTCTGGTAGGACAATATGGTACTATGAGCTCTCTAGTGGGGTAATATGGTACTATGAGCTCTCTGGTGGGACAATATGGTACTATGAGCTCTCTAGTGGGGTAATATGGTACTATGAGCTCTCTAGTGGGGTAATATGGTACTATGAGCTCTCTAGTGGGGTAATATGGTACTATTAGCTCTCTAGTGGGGTAATATGGTACTATGAGCTCTCTAGTGGGGTAATATGGTACTATGAGCTCTCTGGTAGGACAATATGGTACTATGAGCTCTCTAGTGGGAGAATCAGAATCAGAACCATTTATTGCCATGTATGCTTACACATACAAGGAATTTGTCCTGGCGGGAAGGTGCATACATTTAACATTTAACAATACACATTTAACAGTTAACGCAGTGCAATAAATGATGATGAATGGATGAATGAATATCTACATTGAGACAGCAGCATAACAAAATACCAAAAGTAAGATAAAGTGCATAGAATGTGCATGAGTGTAAGTGTTGTGTGAAAGTGGCAAGTGCAATGCCCAGGTGTCAAGTGTATTCAAGTCAAGTATAAGTATAAGGCTATGTGCAGGGGAGTGTCCGGTGGGAATTGTCTGGGGGTGACAGAGTCATTAGAGTCAGTGGGGGACCCGGGCTCTGTTAGTGGGACCCGGGCTCTGTTAGTGGGACCCGGGCTCTGTTAGGGGGACCCGGGCTCTGTTAGGGGGACCCGGGCTCTGTTAGGGGGACCCGGGCTCTGTTAGGGGGACCCGGGCTCTGTTAGGGGGACCCGGGCTCTGTTAGGGGGACCCGGGCTCTGTTGATGAGCCCGACGGCAGACGGGAAGAAACTGTTTTTGTGGCGTGAGGTCTTGGTCCTGATGGACCGCATCCTCCTGCCAGAGGGGAGGGACACCAACAGTTTGTGTCCAGGGTGAGAGGGTTCAGCTACAATCTTCCTCTCCTTCAGGGTCCTTGAAGCAAACAAGTCCTGTCCTAATATGGTACTATGAGCTCTCTAGTGGGGTAATATGGTACTATGAGCTCTCTAGTGGGGTAATATGGTACTATGAGCTCTCTGGTGGGACAATATGGTACTATGAGCTCTCTGGTGGGACAATATGGTACTATGAGCTCTCTGGTGGGACAATATGGTACTATGAGCTCTCTGGTGGGACAATATGGTACTATGAGCTCCCTAGTGGGGTAATATGGTACTATGAGCTCCCTAGTGGGGTAATATGGTACTAACCTCTTTAGTGGGGTAATATGGTACTATAAGCTCTCTAGTGGGGTAATATGGTACTATAAGCTCTCTAGTGGGGTAATATGGTACTATAAGCTCTCTAGTGGGGTAATATGGTACTATAAGCTCCTTAAGATATGATGGTGCATCACCAGTTAAGGTGTTGTAGGTAAGAAGAAGGATTTTAAATGTGATTCTTGACCTTTTATAGGAAGCCAATGGACAGCAGCTAGTACAGGAGTAATGTGATCTCTCCTTCTAGACCTCGTTAGCACACAAGCTGCAGCATTCTGGATCAACTGGAGAGACCTCAGAGACTTAGCAGAGCAGCCTGATAATAAGGAGTTACAGTAATCCAGTCTTGAAGTAACAAATGCGTGGATCAATGTAGGGCTGCAACAACGAATCGATAAAATCGATAAAATTCGATTATTAAAAGCGTTGGCAACGAATTTCATTATCGATTCGTTGTGTTGCGCGATTATTACGCCACTCAATAAGTCACGGAGATGTTTGAGTATGAAAAGAAAAGTTGAGTTGAGTTCAGAGCAGATCTGAGGTCGAGGAGAGACCAGCTGAGACCGTAACGTTGACTGAAACACATCGTGGAGGTCGAGGAGAGACCAGCTGAGACCGTAACGTTGACTGAAACACATCGTGGAGGTCGAGGAGAGACCAGCTGAGACCGTAACGTTGACTGAAACACATCGTGGAGGTCGAGGAGAGACCAGCTGAGACCGTAACGTTGACTGAAACACATCGTGGAGGTCGAGGAGAGACCAGCTGAGACCGTAACGTTGACTGAAACACATCGTGGAGGTCGAGGAGAGACCAGCTGAGACCGTAACGTTGACTGAAACACATAGTGGAGGTCGAGGAGAGACCAGCTGAGACCGTAACGTTGACTGAAACACATCGTGGAGGTCGAGGAGAGACCAGCTGAGACCGTAACGTTGTTCTGAAACACATCGTGGAGGTCGAGGAGAGACCAGCTGAGACCGTAACGTTGACTGAAACACATCGTGGAGGTCGAGGAGAGACCAGCTGAGACCGTAACGTTGACTGAAACACATAGTGGAGGTAGAGGAGAGACCAGCTGAGACCGTAACGTTGACTGAAACACATCGTGGAGGTCGAGGAGAGACCAGCTGAGACCGTAACGTTGACTGAAACACATCGTGGAGGTCGAGGAGAGACCAGCTGAGACCGTAACGTTGACTGAAACACATCGTGGAGGAAGGCCGTTCAACAGGCAGCTAGTAGAGGCACTTCCGGTTGAGGCTCCGGTGCTGCGGCTAGTCGGCAGGTTGTGTTCCGTTTTGAAGTGAAGACGTAACGTCCCTCCAGCAGCTTTCTGCTGTTTACTCGTTATTAGCTTGACAAGTTAGCGTTAGCTCGTAAGAACAATGTGTCTGAACACACACACACACAGAGAGAGAGAGAGAGAGAGAGAGAGAGAGAGAGAGAGAGAGAGAGAGAGAGAGAGAGAGAGAGAGAGAGAGAGAGAGAGAGAGAGAGAGAGAGAGAGAGAGAGAGAGAGAGAGAGAGAGAGAGAGAGAGAGAGAGAGAGAGAGAGAGAGAGAGAGGAGAGAGAGAGAGAGAGAGAGAGAGAGAGAGAGAGAGAGAGAGAGAGAGAGAGAGAGAGAGAGAGAGAGAGAGAGAGAGAGAGAGAGAGAGAGAGAGAGAGAGAGAGAGAGAGAGAGAGAGAGAGAGAGAGAGAGAGAGAGAGAGAGAGAGAGAATCTGAGTGTAGTGTAGAGAACCAGTTCTGACGTTCAAACAAATCCTGTTAAGTTTTCTGATTAGTATTTTTCTTTATAAGTTATTTATTGTTCTGACAGCTCAGGTCCCTTTAAACAAAATTTTGTGCAAAATGTTTTGTGCACTTTATTTAATAAAAGCCTTTATATTTGGCAGTTGTAAAGCATACATGTGTATGTTTGTGTTAGTCCATCCTTAACTTCTCGACGTCTTTAGTCCCTAATGTCTCCAGTCCTTTTTGTGTTTTCAATTCTCCCATGTTCAGGTAGAGACGTTAAGCACTAGAGATGTTAAGGACTAGAGAGGTTTCAGTAAACCCAGACCGAGTCCACTTCCTTACCCCTTATTGACCTGACTCTGCTTGTCGTTGTCAGTGAGGTGCTGGTGCCGTCCTTTATCGTGGTTAATCTGTCCAGCGACAGCTACTTCCTGCCAGCGGCCACTGTTCAGACGGAGCGCCAGCTGCTTGAGTTCCTGAATGGGGTTCTGGACGGCAGCGTCCAGGTCAGGACTCCAGACTCACCTGGAGGACGTAGGAGGGCATTTAACAACCTGTTTGATTACATCTGAAATCTGATTCTTGGTCTGACCTCAGTTTCAGGGAGGAAACGGCGTCGATCAGCGAGTCAGACGTTTCATCTACGACGTCAGAGTCACGGTGACTGTAAGTCCTGTTGTCCTCAGTCCTGTCCTCCTGTCTCAGGGATGTCTCACCTCTCCGTCCTTTGTGTTTCTGTCTTTCCAGCCCATGTTCAGCCAGGCTCCGCTGCTCGGCTGCTTCCTGGTCGGCTTCCCGTTTACCATCATTGCCGTCTTGGTCTATATCTGCTGTAAGAACCGACCCACCGCAACCGACGATGACGACGATGCTGTTGGGTTGCTGGCTCCGTCACTGCAGCGCCACACAAACCGGCCCGACAAGAAGTCCGACTGAGGAGGCGGATCAGGAGGAAGGCCGTAATCCAGAATTTGATCCAGAACTTTACGTCATTTTATTTGTCTTTGACCTGAGATCAAATAAAACACAAATAAAACCGTTATTTCAACAACAACTTAATGTCTGTGATGTTTGAAATTAAATGTTCCGCATACCCCGGAATTACCTGGAGGGTTTATGACATCACAACTAGTGTGTAGCCAATCAGGAGGTGTGACATGTAACCGGCGTCCCCACAGTCATCAGTCTGCCATCTGGGGGATTGATCCCCATCGTGTCACCTAAACATACAATTATTTACATGAAACGTTGGTGAGGAACCAGTTCGTTCTGGTCCCGAATCTGTTGAGTTTATAGTAACAGCATTAATGGACTATAATTTATTGATGTTTTAATGGGTTGGCTGCACTATGGTTTGAATAAATGGTCCTTTTTTTTAATTTTGTTCAGAGGAGTCTTCATCGACCTATCAATCAATACCAGCCCTTAACGGAGCCACTGGTGTGATATTGCAAAAATAACGCCACATCCTGGCCTCACAAGTCAATATAAGTTAATTTGTCATGTTTATAACACTATTACACAATAAATATGAAAATCAACCATAAGTATGACACGAAGTGACTCGAGAAAGCACCCTGAGTTTTGAAAATATGCCATTTCATAGCGATAGCATGAAGCTACACAGGAGTACTACACAGTTTTGGAATCCTTTGTCAAACAAAGCCTCGCCATGATACGCACAACATTGTCATTCATGTCCAGCAAAAAAAAAAAATTGACTTACTTATGGCTGAAATATGATTAATCACGGCCTTCTTGGTCTCCATAGTTTCCTCTCACCCTGCAGCACATGGCTGCAGCGGAGCGAGGACCATTCAAGGATCAGGAGGGAGTGTGGGAATTGTTTGTGTCGGCCGAGTTGACAAGATTACTTGAAATGTCTGAACTAAAATAATTATTAAAAATACTTAACTTTACTCAATCAAAGCCAAATGTCACACAGATAGAGACATATATATTGAAAAAAGCGTTCGCAAATAGATACAATAGAAATTTACTTAGAATATTAAAGAAATATATATATATATTTCTTTCTATGTGTACTATCATAAACCAATATACCACTAAAACATTTAGGAACGTATTATCTATGTTCACGAGGGTTTTCTGTATATTATACCTTTTGAAATTATTCAAATAGATGGTTGAGGAGATAATCACTATTTAGTATGGCATGCAAACCATTCGCAATGTTTGCCACAAAATGCAACTTAAGGTTTTTTAAAGGATTCTTTTGTGTTTGGTCAATCTTTTTGGGGTTTTCTTAAAAACGTTGTTTCAATCCACTCATTTATACATGCACTGTCCTCATAAATCACATCAATACATCGTAGTTATCGTTCATGGGAGAAATAAATTAACAATTCAGCTTCACAAACGTCGTGTGCGTTTATTTTGAAGGTCAGTGAGTGAGCCCGGATGTTGTGTCATGCGGCTGCGCTGACGGCTAGCGGCTAGTGAACTGCTCGCTGAGTGAGGACGCTGATCTTCTCCTTCTCCTCCTTCATGCGGCTCCATGTTGCTGCTGAAGTGAAGAAGAAGCTCCGAGAAGCTGCTCGTGCACGCGCACAGGCTCCATGGCGACGGAGGAGTTCTACGAGGTGATGCAGGCTAATGCTAACTTGCTAACAGGAGCTAACGGCGGAGTTCCGAGTAAACTTTCTAAACTTTACAAGAAAAGTAATTAGTTAGTTAGCAGCTTTTAAAGTGAGTCAGAGGTTCGTCTAATACAAACTTCAGGCTGAGTTTTCTTCTGTAACTAGCCCGTAATGTTAGCTCAGAGTTAGCTTCTATTAGCTTAGTTAGCTTAGTGTTGGCTCCGTATTAGCTCAGAGTTAGCTTAGTATTAGCTCAGAGTTAGCTCTGTATTAGGTCAGAGTTAGCTTAGTAATAGCTCAATGTTGGCTCAGTTAGTTGGATTATATAAAGACTGAATCCTGAAGCTAAAGGGTTAATGTCTGAATAGTCTGCGGCTGCTGTTTATCTGATGAGGTCATGATTTCACTCTAACTGTGTTTGTCCTGCAGGTGGAGAGGATCGTGGACAAGAGGAAGAATAAGAAGGGGAAAGTGGAGTACCTGGTCAGGTGGAGAGGTTACGGTTCAGAGGGAGACACCTGGGAGCCAGAGAGTCACCTGTCTACCTGTATGATCTACGTCCACGACTTCAACCGTCAGTATGCAGAGTGGCAGAGAGACAGCACGCTACTGCGCTCCACCCGCAGCTTCCCCAGCCACCGCTATAGCCCTGCCCACAGAGCACCCTGCAGGCCGCCACCCACCGCCACGGCTCACAGTGACATCATCGGAGGTTTACCGGGGGGCTGTGATTCGGTGAAACCTACTCTCGGCCCGGCTTGCATGGCCCCCGCCGGATTGCTCTGTCCGGTTCCCGTCGGCTCGCAACAGCACTCTGTTGGCCGGTTCAGCAGCATTCTCATGTCGACGTCTCCGGCCGGCTCGGCCCGCCGCAGCGTAGACCTGTCCAAGACCGGCATCAAGATCCTGGTCCCAAAGAGTCCAATGAACAGCCGTCTGGACTCGGAGGACTCCCCCAGCGAGGCGGCTCACAGTCTGGAGGCAGGAGCTCAGGACGCTCACCTGGTCCCACCTGAGGTCGCCCTGCTGGAGAAACCTGCAGGGGTCCAGCTGGAGCCTGGAGAGGAGAGGGCACGCATGGGGACCAGACCCCGCAGCCAAAACCCTCTGCCGCCGCCTCGAGTACCCGTCACACCTGCTGCCATGCGCTCCCTCAGCGGCACAGGTAAGGTCAAAGGTCAAACCGTATCTGAGGAGATCTGAATCCAAGCTCGCAAAGTAGCGTCTACCTGGAGGGTTGAGAAGCACGTTGTGTTTCAGGGAAAGTTGGGATCCATTTCTCTTGTTTTATTTTTTTAAACTGAAGAGAACATTAAACATAGTGCAGCCAGCGTACTTGAAGACCTGCTGGTCTCTGTCAATATGAAGTTCAGTGAATGGAGCTCCACCCAACTGAAGATGGCTGATCCTCAGTTCTTGTTCCAAAGTGACTCAATAGGCGTGAAGCACAGATAGAAGTCCTGATGGACCTTGTAAAATGACATAAACTAACCTCCTTTCTCCTCCAGGTAACGCAGCGTTGATGGAGGCTGTCGCTGCCAATGGGATGTCAGGTGTGCAGAGTGCTGTTACCGGGGCAACTGTTGCAACGGGGAAGCGGCGTCTGGAGGAACGTTCTGCTTTCGACAAACGTCTGAGGTTCAGTGTTCGGCAAACGGAGAGCGCTTACCGTTACCGGGACATTGTGGTGAAGAAACAAGATGGCTTCACTCACATCCTGCTGTCGACCAAGAGCTCCGAGAACAACACGCTCAATCCTGAGGTGAGGCCACGCCCCCAGATGCTAGACCACACAAAATAAATACTAAAACCGGATGAGGCCAACATAAACTCAACACTTAGGTAAAGCCACGTCCCCACTGGCTAGACCACACTCGCAAAATAAACACAAAAAAATTATATGAGACCACGCCCTAAACTAAACTGACAGCTGCAATAAAGCCATGTCCCCAGAGGCTAGACCACACCCTTGAAGTATGTGCTCCTCCTGGTCAGGTGATGAAGGAGATCCAGAGTGCCATGGCCACAGCAGCATCAGATGACAGTAAGCTGGTGTTACTCGGGGCCGTTGGAAGCGTCTTTTGCTGCGGCCTGGACTTCCTGTACTTCATCAGACGGCTGACGGAGGACAGGAAAAAGGAGAGCATTAAGATGGCTGAAACCATCAGGTAATGCCGACTGTAAAATCAAGATGGCTATAGCAGCGCTGTCTGACGTATCAGTAAGCGTAACCTCTGACCTCTGTCTCCTCTTCCTCAGGACCTTCGTCAACACCTTCATCCAATTCAGGAAGCCGATCGTGGTGGCGGTGAATGGGCCTGCACACGGCCTCGGTGCTGCCATCCTGCCTCTCTGCGACGTGGTGTGGGCCAATGAAAAGGCCTGGTTCCAGACGCCATACGCGTCCTACGGCCAGACGCCAGACGCCTGCTCATCCTTCACCTTCCCCCGCATCATGGGCCTCGCCTCGGTCAGTCCACCACCTCCTCTACCTTACTGCCTCATTAACATACAACTTCCTCTACCTTACTGCCTCATTAACATACAACTTCCTCTACCTTACTGCCTCATTAACATACAACTTCCTCTACCTTACTGCCTCATTAACATACAACTTCCTCTACCTTACTGCCTCATTAACATACAACTTCATCTACCTTACTGCCTCATTAACATACCACCTCCTCTACCTTACTGCCTCATTAACATACAACTTCCTCTACCTTACTGCCTCATTAACATACAACTTCATCTACCTTACTGCCTCATTAACATACCACCTCCTCTACCTTACTGCCTCATTAACATACAACTTCCTCTACCTTACTGCCTCATTAACATACAACTTCATCTACCTTACTGCCTCATTAACATACCACCTCCTCTACCTTACTGCCTCATTAACATACCACCTCCTCTACCTTACTGCCTCATTAACATACCACCTCCTCTACCTTACTGCCTCATTAACATACCACCTCCTCTACCTTACTGCCTCATTAACATACAACTTCATCTACCTTACTGCCTCATTAACATACAACTTCCTCTACCTTACTGCCTCATTAACATACAACTTCATCTACCTTACTGCCTCATTAACATACCACCTCCTCTACCTTACTGCCTCATTAACATACAACTTCCTCTACCTTACTGCCTCATTAACATACAACTTCATCTACCTTACTGCCTCATTAACATACCACCTCCTCTACCTTACTGCCTCATTAACATACCACCTCCTCTACCTTACTGCCTCATTAACATACCACCTCCTCTACCTTACTGCCTCATTAACATACCACCTCCTCTACCTTACTGCCTCATTAACATACCACCTCCTCTACCTTACTGCCTCATTAACATACCACCTCCTCTACCTTACTGCCTCATTAACATACCACCTCCTCTACCTTACTGCCTCATTAACATACAACTTCATCTACCTTACTGCCTCATTAACATACAACTTCCTCTACCTTACTGCCTCATTAACATACAACTTCCTCTACCTTACTGCCTCATTAACATACAACTTCCTCTACCTTACTGCCTCATTAACATACAACTTCCTCTACCTTACTGCCTCATTAACATACAACTTCCTCTACCTT
Source organism: Cottus gobio (assembly GCA_023566465.1). NCBI lineage: Eukaryota > Metazoa > Chordata > Actinopteri > Perciformes > Cottidae > Cottus > Cottus gobio. The sequence continues at coordinate 163,190 of CM042230.1, read as the reverse complement.
ACTGCCTCATTAACATACAACTTCCTCTACCTTACTGCCTCATTAACATACAACTTCATCTACCTTACTGCCTCATTAACATACCACCTCCTCTACCTTACTGCCTCATTAACATACCACCTCCTCTACCTTACTGCCTCATTAACATACCACCTCCTCTACCTTACTGCCTCATTAACATACCACCTCCTCTACCTTACTGCCTCATTAACATACAACTTCATCTACCTTACTGCCTCATTAACATACAACTTCATCTACCTTACTGCCTCATTAACATACCACCTCCTCTACCTTACTGCCTCATTAACATACAACTTCATCTACCTTACTGCCTCATTAACATACAACTTCCTCTACCTTACTGCCTCATTAACATACAACTTCATCTACCTTACTTCCTCATTAACATACTACTTTATCTACTTTACTGCCTCATTAACATACAACTTCATCTACCTTACTGCCTCATTAACATACCACCTCCTCTACCTTACTGCCTCATTAACATACAACTTCATCTACCTTACTGCCTCATTAACATACAACTTCCTCTACCTTACTGCCTCATTAACATACAACTTCATCTACCTTACTTCCTCATTAACATACTACTTTATCTACTTTACTGCCTCATTAACATACCACTTCATCTACCTTACTTCCTCATTAACATACTACTTCAGCTAAGTTAAGTGTTCCGTTTCAGGCTAACGAGCTGCTTCTGAGTGGCAGGAAGTTGACGGCTCAGGAGGCGTGTTCTAAAGGATTGGTGTCTCAGGTTCTCTGGCCGGGAACCTTCACACAGGAAGTGATGCTACGAGTCAAAGAACTGGTGACAGTCGACTCACAGGTCAGTCCCAAACACACTGCAGTGCACGGTCGGTCCTGGCCTTGATGATTCTTGATGGTGACGGAGGTTCCACTTCCTGTCCTGCAGGTTCTGCGGGAGTCTAAAGCTCTGATGAGGAACACAAGTCGCAGTGCTCTGGAGCAAGCTAACGAGCGGGAGTGTGAAGCCCTGAAGAGGGTTTGGGGTTCATTGCAGGGAACAGACTCCATCCTGCAGTACCTGCAGAGGAGCACCGAGCTCTGCTAGAACATGGACCAGGAACAGCTCCTTTGACTCAACAGCTCTGAGCTGGGCAGGAAACACTGAACATTTAAGTTATAATTATAGTTCTCCTCCAGTCAGATGTTTACCCACCTGTGGGGTTCCACAGGGTTCCGCCCTGGTTCCCCTGCTGTTAAGCTTTAATGGCCTTATGTTGGGAGGTAACATCAGGACACGTGGGGTGGACTATCACAGATTGACAATGAAATGGTTTGTTTTAATGTGTGTTGTTCCTGCCAGACCACCAACCTGACTAGACCTTCTCAGGGTTCTACAGCTCCGGAGTGTTTAATGTATACAGGAACAGTTGAGGGGTTAAGAGTTCTGCTGAAGGAGACAATGCCCTGTTCTAAGTTAGGCGAACAGCCCCGGACCTTCGTCTGTACTGGACAGACATGAAACTGAAAGAACCAGAGAATGTGTAACATGTTGGACTGTTCCTTCAAAGGGAGGTGACCTTTGACCTTGTCCCAGACGTGTCTGATGGGTTCTGCCAGGAGGAACAAACAGGAAACGAATGCTGAGCAGAAACAGGATATGAACTAAACCTGACCTCAGATGTTTAACAAATATGAGTCTGCACCTGATTGACTGACTGTGACCCTGCATCAGGTGAGCTGACTGAAATGTGATCCGGAGTCCAGGATGTGAGGAGGTTGTTAATCAGTTTCTCATGTGAAAAATAAACCGACTCAGTAAATGTTATTTCATTTGAATGAAATGGTGTTTTTGTCTGCTGTCAATCAGCCATGGAGACCTTTTCATGCAGCCAATCAGTGTCGCATCAGAGGTTAGTAGATATGGGAATAATTAGGAACCATTTAGATGAATAACTTTTTATTTTCGGGCAAAGTAAAAAAAAAAAAAGTTATTTGCACATAAACAAATAGACTTTTAGTCTGCGGTGGTTCCCTCGCCGAGGCTCGAGACCCACAAAGGGTCACCTCAATATTAACGGGGAGCAGAAACATATTTCACAATCATAAAAATTAACTTTAACTTCACAAATAGAAACTGGTTTCTACAACAAAACCTGATTAATGAACAGACGGGTGTCATGGGGGACAGGTGTCATGGGCGCCCGCAGCCAGGTGGAGCTGGTAGGTGTGGTCGTGGAACATCAGCAGGCTGTAGAAGTTGTCTCCTCCTCTCAGGACTCCGTGTTCTTCAGCCCCCCACGATACAGGACTATCAACGAAACCATGAACCGTCAGCGACACCCAGTTCTCCAACAGAGGCTGCTCCAGGTAACACCTGCAGGACAGGTGAGGGGACGTTTCCTTCCAGCAGGGTGGACAGAGTAGTAGTACTAGAAGTATAGCAGTAATAGTACTACATCTTTATATTGAATGGATGTACCGTCCATAAAATGGACTCCCTGATTGATAACCGTAATGCTACCTTATCGAAGTCCCTCTGAATGTCTGCTAGCCAGAGGTCAGAGGTCAGCTGACCTGATCTGCTGGATGAGTCGGAGGACGTCTTGAGGACGCAGCAGTCCGCAGACGGAGACACTCAGTGCTTGACTCAGCCTGGTCTTTGGCTCAGGACAGACCAGTGTGGACAGGAAGCTGCTGGACGAGTTCTCACTGAAACCACAGAAGAAGAGTGAACGGGAGGCCACGTCAGGTAGAATAAGACACAATGGGTTCGTTGGAGATGAGCCAGTCCTGCGCAGAAACAATCGTCTGATCGGTGCGCAATGCATGCTGGGTAGATTTGTGTCCGACTTGATCCCGACTTGCTCTGACGTCATGCACACGTGGTCAACGACAATCTCACGAAAGCGAGGCGGCCTTCGATTTTATTTTTTTAGAAAATAAATCATGCAGTTACACACACATTTCTACATGAATATATATTTATAAACACGTGACTAAATCCAAACGTGATGTGTAAACTACAAGTAGACTACAGATCGCAACTAACAGGAAGTCCTTTTTTCTGTGACTTCCTGTGTAAACTTTGAAGTCAGCTGAAAACTGTCTGACTTGACCGCGGTTTCTTGTCAACGCCCCCTGATGATGACGCTGCTCTCGTCTGGACTCCAGGCGAGACGCAGCTCTTTAGAACGAGCCTGTTGTCATGGCGTCCACCGTCTCACCAGCTGACGTGGGCGTCCACAGCCCCGAGCCACTCCAGCAGGCGGTGAGGGTCACATGACTGAAGGTCAGAGGTCAGCAGGGGACAGGACAGGTCTGTCAGGGTGTGGTTTCTGATCTCAGGTCTGTGCTCCGACCAATCATAACGAGACAGGAGGGCCTGCAGAGAGGCTCCGCCCCCTACAGGACAGAAAGCAGAGGGTTATGGGTGATTTCTGTTATAAGTCTGAGACGCTGACGAAGTTGACGTGAGGCGTTCAGGTTTTGTGGGATATTTCATAGCTGGGTAACAAACACACAGGTGTGTCTCACCTGGAGGATGTGTCAGCAGGAAGTCGGTCTTCAGTTGGAGTCGTGACCTCAGACCTGTGACGAGTCTCTGGTAACCCCGCCCACCAGGAGCCATGGTGCTGTCAGTCAAGTCTACAGATACTACTGTAATATATATATATATATATATATTTTATGATACAGAATCACAGTACTTCAGTATTTATTCAATGTTTTCATGAAGGCAGCATTAGATATGAGATATATAGATGCTACACCTAAACCAGGTAGACCTGCTACACAAGGTACACCAGGTAGACTAGGTACATCAGGTGTACCTGCTACACCAGGTAGACCAGGTACACCTGATACCTGAACTGTTTCATAATAAACAAACCAAATCTGCTGTTAGTTTGCTGGTTGAATCTGGACGGTTTCCCTTCAACTCCCAACACCTCAAAGGAGTCTTTATCCAGAGAGAGAGACAGGTGACCTGCAGACAGACAGACAGTCAGAGGGAGACAGGTGACCTGCAGACAGACAGGTGACCTACAGACGACCTGGATGAGTCGCCTGTACATGAGAGTTTTTACCGTTTGGCATCAGAGCGACACAGTTGTCCTCGTCTATCCTCGTCCCGTAGGACAGACCGGAGACACGTCCTGCAGAGAGGCACACAGCTGGTTCACATATCTATATTTACAGGTGTGCATGTACAGGTGTATGTGTGTACGTACAGGTGGCTTTACAGGTGTGTGTGTGTGTACAGGTACCCTGGTGCACAGCGGTCTCCAGGAAGTGCTTGTCCAGCAACTCGTGTATGGGTAGTTTCCTGATTAGATAGAAACTGTTGATACTGTTAAAAACAGCTTCCAGTTGAGAAGGGGCGGAGCTACACTCAGGCAGCAGCATGGACACCTGCACAGGTAAAAGAATTTAAAAATATACACACACACACACATATATATATATATCAAAACTAGTAGTAATGTATTTCACAGGCAGGCATAACAATAATAAAGGATGCAGCTACATATATATTTCTACATGAATATATATTTATAAACACATGTGAAATAATCCAAACGTGATGTGTAAACTACAAGTAGACTACAGATCGCAACTAAGCCGGAAGTCTTTTTTTCTGTGACTTCCTGTGTATACTTTGAAGTCAGCTGAAAACTGTCTGACTTGACCGCAGTTTCTTGTCTCCGCCCCCTGATGATGACGCTGCTCTCGTCTGGATTACAGGCGAGAAGCAGCTCTTTCCAACGAGCCTGTTATCGTTGACCACGTGCGACGTCAGAGCAAGTCGGGATCAAATCGGACACAAATATAACCGACATGCATTGCGCACCGATCGAATCTGCGCAGAACTGGCTCATCTCGAACGAACCTATTACCTGTGTTATTACCTGTGTGGTATATTTTACTCACCTTGTAGTTGAAGTGCAGCTGCTCCACCTGGGAGCTCAACCGGTTCTTCTCATCCAGGAAACTGGACCGGTCGCAGACCAGCAGAGTACGGGGGGTCCGCTCTAGATCTCCGAACATCTTAAGGAACTTTATTCAGACTTCCGAACTTGACACCACGTTTCACGAAGCTGCGACCCGGAAGCTGCTTCGCTAGAAGATACTTCCGGTCTGGGGTTTTCAACATAAAAGCTTCCGACTAGAGCGGCTGCTGCTTCTTCTTTGGCTGACTCGACGCTCCATCGGCAGATTACCGCTCTCTAGCGGATATTACACCACCCCCCACTGCTCCATCTGCTATACAAAATACATTGAATTGAACTAGTATTGTTTATTGTTATTATGACAATTAGTGTTATTACAATTATTATGTATTATTATTATTATTACTATTATTGTTATTATTATTAACAGTATTATTTATTATAATTATTTTTATTATAAAGTCTTAAAGACCAAATATTTTTATTTATACATATCTACTTTTAATTCTTCACTGTAAAATGATATTCTGTAAATCAAAGAGCAGATTCTAATGTTTCATTGATTATCTTTGTTCATAAAATATTGCTACATTGTGGTATTTATGGAAGCCCATTTCCGAAACTGAAAAATTAAGATCATGTAAGTCATAATATGATATAGTATCTCATAATTATGAGATTTAGAGAAGTCTAAATTATTATTACTCGTCAGTATATAGAGTACTTCTATGAAGTATTACCTCGACAGGGCAGCACTGAGCTGCAGTTCGCTAAAACGCCCTCGTCTCTCGCCGTAGTCACGTGTACACCCCCAGAAGTAAATTTAACACGCCGCCGTGTGAGAAGCTGCTCCAACGAGGTTTGGATCAGTTTGGATTAGTTTGGACCGGGTTTGGTTCTGGATCAGTTCTGGTTTAGATAATCTGTTTCGAGGTTCTGTGTGACGTCATGTTGGCGGTCAGCTGTGTACCTGGACAGTTTGATGACGCAGAGGAGGACAGGTGAGACTTTTTACTGAGAGATTAATGAGAGCTGACTTCTACCTGAACATGGAGTAGAGAACAGTAGAACCTACATGAACATAAAGTAGAGAACATTAGAACCTACCTGAACATTAACTAGAGAACACTAGAACCTACATGAACATAAAGTAGAGAACACTAGAACCTACATGAACATTGAGTAGAGAACACTAGACCCTACATGAACATTGAGTAGAGAACACTAGAACCTACATAAACATAAAGTAGAGAACACTAGAACCTACATGAACATTGAGTAGAGAACACTAGAACATACATGAACATTGAGTAGAGAGCAGTAGAACCTACATGAACATTGAGTAGAGAACACTAGAACCTACATAAACATAAAGTAGAGAACACTAGAACATACATGAACATTGAGTAGAGAACACTAGAACATACATGAACATTGAGTAGAGAGCAGTAGAACCTACATGAACATTGAGTAGAGAACACTAGAACCTACATGAACATAAAGTAGAGAACAGTAGAACCTACCTGAACATCAAGTAGAGAACAGTAGAGCCTACCTGAACATTGAGTAGAGTACAGTAGAATCTACATGAACATAAAGAAGAGAACTGTAGAACCTACCTGAACATCAAGTAGAGAACACTAGAACCTACATGAACATTGAGTAGAGAACAGTAGAACCTACATGTACATCGAGTAGAGAACAGTAGAACCACCATGGGCATATAGTAGAGAACAGTAGAACCTACATTAACATAAAGTAGAGAACAGTAGAACCTACGTGAACATTGATTATAGAACAGTAGAACCTACATGAACATGGAGTAGAGAACAGTAGAACCACCATGGACATATAGTAGAGAACAGTAGAACCTACCTGAACATTAACTAGAGAACACTAGAACCTACATGAACATTGAGTAGAAAACACTAGAACCTACATGAACATAAAGTAGAGAACACTAGAACCTACATGAACATTGAGTAGAGAACACTAGAACATACATGAACATTGAGTAGAGAGCAGTAGAACCTACATGAACATTGAGTAGAGAACACTAGAACCTACATGAACATAAAGTAGAGAACAGTAGAACCTACCTGAACATCAAGTAGAGAACAGTAGAGCCTACCTGAACATTGAGTAGAGAACAGTAGAACCTACATGTACATCGAGTAGAGAACACTAGAACCACCATGGGCATATAGTAGAGAACAGTAGAACCTACATTAACATAAAGTAGAGAACAGCAGAACCTACCTGAACATCAAGTAGAGAACAGTAGAACCTACATGAACATTGAGTAGAGAACAGTAGAACCACCATGGGCATATAGTAGAGAACAGTAGAACCTACATTAACATAAAGTAGAGAACAGTAGAACCTACGTGAACATTGATTATAGAACAGTAGAACCTACATGAACATGGAGTAGAGAACAGTAGAACCACCATGGACATATAGTAGAGAACAGTAGAACCTACCTGAACATTAACTAGAGAACACTAGAACCTACATGAACATTGAGTAGAAAACATTAGAACCTACATGAACATTGAGTAGAGAACACTAGAACCTACATGAACATTGAGTAGAGAACAGTAGAACCTACCTAAACATCAAGTAGAGTACAGTAGAACCTACCTAAACATCAAGTAGAGAACTGTAGAACCTACATTAACATTAACTAGAGAACACTATAACCTACATGAACATTGAGTAGAGAACACTAGAACCTACATGAACATTGAGTAGAGAACACTAGAACCTACATAAACATAAAGTAGAGAACACTAGAACCTACATGAACATTGAGTAGAGAACACTAGAACATACATGAACATTGAGTAGAGAGCAGTAGAACCTACATGAACATTGAGTAGAGAACACTAGAACCTACATGAACATAAAGTAGAGAACAGTAGAACCTACCTGAACATCAAGTAGAGAACAGTAGAGCCTACCTGAACATTGAGTAGAGTACAGTAGAATCTACATGAACACAAAGAAGAGAACTGTAGAACCTACCTGAACATCAAGTAGAGAACACTAGAACCTACATGAACATTGAGTAGAGAACAGTAGAACCTACATGTACATCGAGTAGAGAACAGTAGAACCACCATGGGCATATAGTAGAGAACAGTAGAACCTACATTAACATAAAGTAGAGAACAGTAGAACCTACGTGAACATTGATTATAGAACAGTAGAACCTACATGAACATGGAGTAGAGAACAGTAGAACCACCATGGACATATAGTAGAGAACAGTAGAACCTACCTGAACATTAACTAGAGAACACTAGAACCTACATGAACATTGAGTAGAAAACACTAGAACCTACATGAACATAAAGTAGAGAACACTAGAACCTACATGAACATTGAGTAGAGAACACTAGAACATACATGAACATTGAGTAGAGAGCAGTAGAACCTACATGAACATTGAGTAGAGAACACTAGAACCTACATGAACATAAAGTAGAGAACAGTAGAACCTACCTGAACATCAAGTAGAGAACAGTAGAGCGTACCTGAACATTGAGTAGAGAACAGTAGAACCTACATGTACATCGAGTAGAGAACACTAGAACCACCATGGGCATATAGTAGAGAACAGTAGAACCTACATTAACATAAAGTAGAGAACAGCAGAACCTACCTGAACATCAAGTAGAGAACAGTAGAACCTACATGAACATTGAGTAGAGAACAGTAGAACCACCATGGGCATATAGTAGAGAACAGTAGAACCTACATTAACATAAAGTAGAGAACAGTAGAACCTACGTGAACATTGATTATAGAACAGTAGAACCTACATGAACATGGAGTAGAGAACAGTAGAACCACCATGGACATATAGTAGAGAACAGTAGAACCTACCTGAACATTAACTAGAGAACACTAGAACCTACATGAACATTGAGTAGAAAACATTAGAACCTACATGAACATTGAGTAGAGAACACTAGAACCTACATGAACATTGAGTAGAGAACAGTAGAACCTACCTAAACATCAAGTAGAGTACAGTAGAACCTACCTAAACATCAAGTAGAGAACTGTAGAACCTACATTAACATTAACTAGAGAACACTATAACCTACATGAACATTGAGTAGAGAACACTAGAACCTACATGAACATTGAGTAGAGAACAGTAGAACCTACATGTACATCAAGTAGAGAACACTAGAACCACTATGGACATATAGTAGAGAACAGTAGAACCTACGTGAACATTGATTATAGAACAGTAGAACCTACGTGAACATTGATTATAGAACAGTAGAACCTACCTGAACATAAAATAGAGAACAGTAGAACCTACCTGAATATTGAGTAGAGAACAGTAGAACCTACCTGAACATAAAGTAGAGAACAGTGGAACCTACCTGAGCATATTACATTACATTTCATTTATCTGACGCTTTTATCCAAAGAGACTTACATGATATACAGTAGACCGTAGACACAGCAACGGTGAGCAATGAGGGTTAAGTGTCTTGCTCAAGGACACAACGACATGGACTAGCTGAGCCGGGGATCGAACCACAGACCCTCTGATTGAAAGACCGACTTGCTAACCACTGAGCCACAGTCGCATAAAATAGAGAACAGTGGAACCTACCTGAGCATAAAATAGAGAGCTGTAGATTAATGGGTGTGAATGGGTATTCTGGATGTGAATGCTTATTAATGGGTGTGAATGGGTATTGATAGGTGTGAATGGGTGATTCCAAATATGTTTTGGAGAGCCTCACATGTCCATCATGAAGAATAAACTGCTGATGTTTCTGAGGGTTTTCTCTCTGCAGTGACCAATCACAGCTGATGGCTGCAACGCATCAGATCAGTGATGTCACTTTGCAGCCTTCATCAGACCGACAGCAGGAGGAATATGATGATGATGATGAAGATGATGAAGAGGAGGAGTGGGCGTGGCATTCAGCAGGAGGAGATCTTACCAAAAGATACAACAGGACAACTGTCAGCTGTCAGGTCAGACCCTCTGAGCGATGATTCTGATTCTGATTCTCACTCAGCTGACTTGATCTGTTTGCTTTTATTGGTCAGTCCAACAGACAGAATCCGTCCAATAAGACGCTGCGGTCGACTCCGTCTGATAAAGCTCTGAGGAAGTTTGAACACAAGATCAACCTGGGTAACAACACACACACACACACACACACACACACTCTGTCATCGTCAATCATCACCAATCAATGTCAAATAGATATTGCCCTCCATGAGCACTTAAAAACCAACATGCATGAATGGTCGTACTTGGTCTGCCAGGGATTCGAACCATGAACCTTTGAATCCGCAGGGAAGATTGGTGGGTTCTTGTATTGACATGAGACACTAAATGTTCTGCGGAACCTTTTGGACCTAGTTGGAACCTTACTCCGTGTCAACCTGTAACCGGGTCACCAGGGTTCGGGTTGTGGATGTATAAAACATAACTCATGTCAGAATCAGCTTTATTGGCCATGTGTGTTTACACAATAACACATACATGGATTTGACTCTGGTTTCACATAGCATATATACAATACACAAGTTATTTTATAAGCAATACACAAGTTTATATTATATACAATACACAAGATACATATAAAAGGGACATTAAAGACAACAGAGTAGTCAGATGGAGGTTAGTGTTCATCAGAGTGACGGCAAGTTGAAAGAAGCTGTTCCTGTGTCTGGTGGTTTTGGTGTACAGTGTTCTGCAGCACCCCCTAACAGGGAGGAGGTGGAACAGCTGGTGTCCAGGGTGTGAGGGGTCTGCAGGGGTCTTTCCAGCCCGCTTCCTGACTCTGGAGGTGGACAAGTCTAGGATGGAGGGCAGGCTGGAACCAATAGGTCTCTCTGCAGACCTGACTATCCTGTTTGGTGATCCAGACCTCAGATGATAGAAGAACAGAGAACAGATGGATGATAGAAGAGTAAAACAGGATCAGCAGCTCCTGGGGCAGGTTATACTTCCTGAGCTTGATCAGGAAGTACAACTTCTGCTGGGCCTTTTTCTGGATGGTGTTGATGTTGGAGGCCCACTTCAGGTCCTGGGAGATTGTGGTTTCCAGAAACCTGAAGGTCTCCACCCAGACACAGTGCTGTTGTGTATGGTGAGCGGGGGTAGTGTTGGGGGGCTCTTCCTGAAGTCCACGGTCATCAAGTTTTGGACTTCAGCTCAAGGTTCAGCTCCAGGTTGTTCTGACCACACCAGAGGACCAGCTGTTCAACCTCCCATCACCGGTCCTGGTGAGGCCGATGACCGTTGTGTGGTCTGAACTTCAGGAGTCTAACAGACGGGTCCCCTGAGGTGCAGTCGTTGGTGTAGAGGGAGAAGAGCAGTGGGGAGAGCACACATCCCTGGGGGGCGCCGGTGCTTATAGTCCGGGTGCTGGAGGTGATTTTTCCCAGCCTCACCTGCTGGTCCTGTCTGTCAGGAAGTTTGTAATCCAGTGACAGGTGGGGGCCGGCACGGTGAGCTGGGAGAGTTTTGGTTGGAGTACCTCCGGGATGATGGGGTTGAATGCCGAGCTGAAGTCCACAAACAGAACCCTTGCATATGTCCCTGGGGAGTCGAGGTGTTGCAGCATATGGTGCAGTCCCATGTTGACTGCATCCTCCACCGACCTGTTTGCGCGGTAGGTAAACTGCAGGGGGTCCAGCAGGGGCCCTGTGATGTCCTTCAGGTGGGTCAACACCAGTCTCTCAAAGGATTTCATGACCACAGACGTCAGGGCGACGGGTCTGTAGTCATTTAATCCTGTGATGGAGGATTTCTTGGGGACCGGGATGATTATGGAGCGCTTGAGGCAGGAGGGGACTTCACATAGCTCCAGTGATCGGTTGAAGATCTGCGTGAAGATGGGGGCCAGCTGGTCAGCACAGACTTTCAGGCAGGAGGGGGGACACACCGTCTGGGCCCGGAGCCTTCCTGATCTTCTGTCTGTGGAAGAGCCGACTCACATCCTCTTCGCAGATCCTCAGTGCCGGTGGGGGGTTGATTGGGAGAGGTGAGAAGGAGGCAGAGGGTGAAAGTGTCTGTTTGGTGATGGGGCAGTTGGGCGGGGTGGAAGTGGGCTTGTCGAACCTGCAGTAGAAGGCATTCAGGTCGTCAGCCAGTTGGTGGTTGTCCTCAGTGGGGGGTGGTCTCCTGTAGTTCGAGTTCTTCCAGGCCTCTCCAGACCAGCGAGGGGTCGTTTGCTGAAAACTTGTTTTCCAGCTTTTCAGCGTAGCTCTTGTTTGCTACCTTGATCTCCCTCGTCGAAGTGTTTCCTTTTGTCCTTGTTGGACATAGAGGGCGTCACATGACTATAATAAATATGAAATATAAATATACATCATCACCTCATCTCTCTTTGCTGGTTTGACTTCAGGAGTGACCCTGTGTTGGTCTTCTTCTTTAATAGATTTAATGTGTTTAAATATCCGGGTTGGGCTACACGTGGTTCTCACATCTTCTGAGTGTTCTCTTGTTGACGGATTCACAATCGTACAGAACGTCTTAATGTGGTTCAAGTCTCTTACTGAGGGGACTGGACTAAGAACCGCCTCCTTGTGGGCCAGAGAAAGACTTGTAGAAGGTTTTATATGCAGACGCCATCGTAAGAAGAAAGCTCCTCAATGCTCCTTTAAGGTTAAATAGAGAAAGGTTATTAGTTTTAACTGAAAACAGAGTTTCTGAAAGTCTTCTCCCAGTTTTCTGACCCAAAGAACAGGTTCACGAGAATAGTTTTTCTGATTAAAACTCAGGGTATGATTCAGGATGATCTTTTGCACCTACAAGTTTGAAGCTCTAATAAGCGTATTTCATCTTCATACGTGGAAAAGAATAAAACGGCCTTCATAATCCATTGTTTTGATTGATCAGTTTGTTGTCGTTTCAGATAAACTGAATTACGCCGACTCAGTGATCAACAAAGTGACAACGATGCAGAAACAGAAAGAAGCCGCCACGTACGTGTGACCTTGCCTGGTGTTGTGACATCACAGGTCATGTGACCGGTGTGACTAATGATCTGATTGGCTGCTCTCCGCAGGTACAGAGTGAAGGACAAAGCCGACCGAGCCACAGTGGAACAGGTGAGCTGCTTCTCCTCCTGCAGATGCTTTTAATAAGAAAAGGTCTGACAGGAGAGCCTCATTACCAATGCATCGTACTGGTAGTTTATTGATTACATGAATCAAACACAAAGGACTTTTAGTGGGAAAGCAGATGGTCTTTGAACACAGGGCCGGGGGTTTGATCTAGCCTCCTCCACTGGACCTGCTGTAGATTGATTAAAACATGATGTAAGAAATAAAACTGTGATCGAACCCTTCAGGAATGTTCCTCTCTCCTCGTAATCAGCTGATTGTTGCTCTTCTTCTTCTGCAGGTTTTAGATCCTCGAACACGAATGATTCTCTTCAAGATGTTGAGTCGAGGAGTCATCTGTGAGATTAATGGCTGCATCAGCACAGGGAAGGAGGTCAGAAATCACTGATCAATACACTGATTTATGATGATCAATACACTTATATATATATATATATATATACCGTTTGTCGAACCTCGGATTCAAGAAGAACAGTGCGGGTTTCGTCCTGGTCGTGGAACAGTGGACCAGCTCTTTACCCTTGCAAGGATACTGGAGGGGTCCTGGGAGTTTGCCCAACCAGTCTACATGTGCTTTGTGGACTTGGAGAAGGCTTTCGACCGGGTCCCTCGGGGCTTTTTGTGGGGGGTGCTGCGGGAGTATGGTGTGCCGGACCCGTTGCAACGGGCCATCCGGTCTCTGTACGCCTGCAGTAGGAGCTGTGTTCGTATCCTCGGCAGTAAGTCAGATACGTTCCCGGTGGGTGTTGGCCTCCGCCAGGGCTGCCCTTTATCACCGGTCCTGTTCGTGACTTTCATGGACAGGATATCTAGGCGCAGCCGTGGGGCGGAGAATGTCAGGTTCGGGGATCTCAGGATAGCCTCTCTGCTGTTTGCAGATGATGTGGTCCTGTTTGCCTCCTCGGACCATGACCTCCAGCATTCACTGGGGCGTTTTGCAGCCGAGTGTGAAGCGGCGGGGATGAGAGTCAGCACCACGAAATCTGAGGCCATGGTGCTCTGCCGGAAACCGGTGGATTGCTCCCTCCGGGTGGGGACAGAGTGCCTACCACAAGCGAAGGAGTTCAAGTATCTCGGGGTCTTGTTCACGAGTGAGGGTAAAATGGAGCGGGAGATCGACAGGCGTATCGGTGCGGCTGCAGCAGTAAAACAGGCGTTGCACCGGGCCGTCTTGGTGAAGAAGGAGCTGAGCCGGAAGGCGAAGCTCTCAATTTACTGGTCGGTCTACGTCCCAACCCTCACCTATGGTCACGAGCTTTGGATCGTGTCCGAAAGAACGAGGTCGCGGATACAAGCAGCCGAAATGAGTTTCCTCCGTAGAGTGGCCGGGCTCAGCCTTAGAGATAGGGTGAGGAGCTCGGACATCAGGAGGGAGCTTGAAGTTGAGCCGCTACTCCTTCGTGTCGAAAGGAGTCAGCTGAGGTGGTTCGGGCATCTAATTAGGATGCCTCCAGGACGCCTCCCTTTAGAGGTTTTCCAGGCACGTCCATCTGGTAGGAGGCCCCGGGGAAGACCCAGGACACGCTGGAGGGATTATATCTCCCAGCTGGCCTGGGAACGCCTCGGGATCCCCCAGAATGAGCTGGTAGATGTTGCGGGTGAGAGAGAAGTCTGGGTCAGCCTGCTGGACCTGCTGCCTCCAAGACCCGACCCCGGATAAGCGGTGGAAAATGGATGGATGGATGGATATATATATATATATATATATATATACATGTATGTATGTATGTATGTATGTATGTATGTATGTATGTATGTATGTATGTATGTATGTATGTATGTATGTATGTATATGTGTGTGTTAATACATATACGTACATCTGTGTTTCAGGCTAACGTTTATCACGCCAGCACCTCTGCAGGAGAAAGCAGAGCCATCAAGATCTACAAGACCTCCATCCTGCTGTTCAAAGACCGGGACAAATATGTCAGTGGAGAGTTCAGGTAGACAGACGGGTAGAGAGAGAAAACCAACCTACCCTCCCTCCCTGTGAGGACTGCTGCCTCTGCACCATCATGATGTTGATGTTAGCGGTCATGACAGTCAGCTGTTAGCTCCAGGAGAACATACTCCCCCTCAGTACAAATATGAACTTCCTGTCCCCTCCAAAATAAAACAGACATCAGACAAGTCAGTTAGTGTGATACCGTTTATTAGCTGCTCAGTCAAGATGAGTTTCTAGCTGTTTCAAGTTCTTCTGTTCTGCAGGTTCCGTCACGGTTATTGTAAAGGAAATCCCAGGAAGATGGTGAGAACCTGGGCAGAGAAGGAGATGAGGAACCTCATCAGGTCAGAACCGTTCTCCTGACACATAACCTTATCCATCCAGCTCATAGAACCCAGTAGAACCTTACAGTTTGTGGTTTTCAGGCTACAGACGGCAGGAATCCCGAGTCCAGAACCAAAGCTGCTCAGAAGTCACGTTCTGCTGATGAGCTTCATCGGAATAGACAACATGTAAGAACCAATCGAAGCCACAGACCGTGTGACTGTCCGGTCCTGCACTGGTCCCTCCTGTTCTGACCCATTGTTTACTGGTCCCTCCTGTTCTGACCCGTTGTTTACTGGACAGGCCGGCTCCTCTGTTGAAGAACGCGGCATTGTCAGAGTCGAAGGCTCGTGAGCTGTACCTGCAGGTTCTGCAGAACATGAGGAAGATGTTCCAGGAGGCTAGACTAGTCCACGCTGACCTCAGCGAGTTCAACATGCTGTAAGAGCCTTGACACGCCCCCTACACACAACCCCTTCAAAATAAAAGCCTCTAAAACTCACTAGCCTTTCTGTAGATATCACAACGGAGACGCTTACATCATCGACGTGTCCCAGTCGGTGGAGCACGACCATCCTCACGCTCTGGAGTTCCTCAGGAAGGACTGCAGTAACGTCAACGGTGAGCCAACGTGACGTTGTCACGATCGCACAATGACGTCATCGTTGGTTTGAGGACTGATGTTTTTAAGCCTTCAGCTTTGGTCGTTGCCGTGTTTTTTGGAACCAGAAGTGACCGTAGAGCTAAGTACAACTGAATAAGACAAGGCTTCAGGTGGTGTGATAGGAACACATTCTGAGATGAATCACTAATATCAAGTCTCTCCAGAACGTTGATGCTTTCCTCTAATCTGTACCTGCGGGTTCAGATCTGTCAGCTGATCTGATGTTTTTTTTCCCAGAGTTCTTTGTGAAGCGTGGCGTCGCGGTGATGACTGTCAGAGAGCTGTTTGATTTTATCACCGACCCGTCGATCACCTGCCACAACATTGACCAATACCTGGAGAAGGTCTGAACCCTCCCTGGAAAAACTATATTCATAAAAACATGCTCAAACACAAACAAGTAAAAGAAACAAGATAAATATAAGATAAATATTTGTATTATTCTGCCGTTGGTCGTCCAGGCGATGGTGATCGCAGCTGAGCGGACGGTGGCGCAGCGGTCGGATCAGGACGGAGTGGACGAGGAGGTGACGGAGAGCACCACTATCCTCATGTTCAGCTGGTAACAACAGTCTGACCTCTGACCTCTGACCCCCCTCAGGTGTTTAAGAAGGCCTACATCCCCCGCACTCTGACGGAGGTGAGTCACTACGAGCGAGACGTTGACCTGATGAGGACGAAGGAGGAGGAGTTGGCCTTCTGTGGACACGACAACAACGTAAGAGACACGAGACAGACGAGTAGCACATTGCAGAGAAATGGATAAAATCATAAAATAATAAATAAATATGCAGGCAGAGACACGTCATCAAGTTGGATCCTTAAAATGGAAATACGTTGGTTATTTTATTTATAATAACTTTATTGGATTCAATTTAATATATTTAGTTTTCATTTCAATTTGTATCAATAGACCAAAATCCCAAACTCTCCTCAGGGCTTTACAATATGTCCACATAAGACCTCATCCGACCTTTGACCCCCCACGCCCTCTGACCTTTGACCCTCACATCGGAACAGCAACAACTCTCCCAAAAACACTTATATACCCCCATCAGGCATCACACTATATACCATTCCACTCTCACACAAAGCATTGCAAAGATATGCACAAGAATGTAATTTGTGTCCAGCAAAAAAATATGAGAATTGACTGAAATATGCTGAAATATGAATATTCCAGGCCTTCCTGCTCCCTACTGACAGCTAAGGCCACGGAGCCCCGTTCAGGGACCACCGAGGACTGTGGGAACTTTCATGCTTGAGCTGAGTTAACATGAGTTCTCTACATTTATCTGAACTAAAATAATCATTAGAAATACTTAACTTTTGGCTACTTAATCAAAGCCAAAGTATTCACACAGATACTCCTACAATATTGAGCTATTTTATAGTATTTTTTAAAGTGTTCATATATATATATATATATGTAAGATAATAAAAATAACTTTTAACATCTTTTTTTTTCGAAAAATACATATTTAAAACAAAAGAAATGTTTTTGTTGTATGTGTATTATCATAAACCAATATAACACTAACACATATATGGCTTTATTATCTATCTTCACAAGGGTCTTCTGTATATTATAGCTTTTTTAATTTTTCTAATGGACCTTGTGAATGAGGAGATAATCAGGATTTAATATGAGAAAAAAAGCATCTGCAATTTTGGCTAAAAACATTGGTGGGGGGCATATGGTTAAGGAGAAAAAAAGGTCATAAACATGTCATGTGACCAGAAGGACAATATAAGTCATGTGACCAGAAGGACAATAGACGTCATGTGACCAGAAGTACGATAGATGTCATGAGACTAGAAGTACAATAGATGTCATGTGACGAGAAGGACGATAGACGTCATGTGACTAGGACAATAGATGTCATGTGACTAGAAGGACAATAGATGTCATGTGACCAGAAGGACAATAGACGTCATGTGACCAGAAGGACGATAGACGTCATGTGACCAGAAGTACGATAGATGTCATGTGACCAGAAGTACGATAGATGTCATGTGACCAGAAGTACGATAGATGTCATGTGACCAGAAGTACGATAGATGTCATGTGAACAGAAGGACAATAGACGTCATGTGACCAGAAGTACGATAGACGTCATGTGACCAGAAGTACAATAGATGTCATGTGACGAGAAGGACGATAGATGTCATGTGACGAGAAGGACGATAGACGTCATGTGACCAGAAGTACGATAGACGTCATGTGACCAGAAGTACGATAGATGTCATGTGACCAGAAGTACGATAGATGTCATGTGACTAGAAGTACGATAGACGTCATGTGACCAGAAGGACGATAGACGTCATGTGACCAGAAGTACGATAGATGTCATGTGACCAGAAGTACGATAGATGTCATGTGACCAGAAGGACGATAGATGTCATGTGACCAGAAGTACGATAGATGTCATGTGACTAGAAGTACGATAGACGTCATGTGACCAGAAGGACGATAGACGTCATGTGACCAGAAGTACGATAGATGTCATGTGACCAGAAGTACGATAGATGTCATGTGACCAGAAGTACGATAGATGTCATGTGACCAGAAGTACGATAGATGTCATGTGACCAGAAGTACGATAGATGTCATGTGACCAGAAGTACGATAGATGTCATGTGACCAGAAGTACGATAGATGTCATGTGAACAGAAGGACAATAGACGTCATGTGACCAGAAGTACGATAGATGTCATGTGACCAGAAGTACGATAGATGTCATGTGACCAGAAGTACAATAGACGTCATGTGACGAGAAGGACGATAGACGTCATGTGACGAGAAGGACGATAGACGTCATGTGACTAGAAGGACAATAGATGTCATGTGACCAGAAGGACAATAGATGTCATGTGACCAGAAGGACAATAGACCTGACCTATTTACCTGTGGTACATGTGTTACCTGTGGTACATGTGTTACCTGTGGTACATGTGGTGGTACCTGTTAACAACATGAGTGTGTGTGTTGGTCAGGTTCTGTACCAGACGCTGACCGGACTGAGGAAGGATCTGTCTGGAGTTCAAACGGTACGACCACCTCTCACTCTGACTGATGGTAGTGTTAGCTTAGCTTAGCTTAGCTTTGCCGACAGCAACATATTGTAAATTTAGATATGGTCTTATTTCCCTCACCTGCAGAGAAAACCACACGGGTAACGTTTGCAAAAATAAAATGAAACAAGGAAAACTAAAGTCTAATCTTGTTCTGAATTTATTTGGTTTTGAAATTCTACAAATGTTTTAGAAGCGATTATTTGGTCATGAAGAAGAGCAGAATATTGATCGCTTTAATACTACTCATCATTCACCCATTCATACACTGGTGGGAGGAGCTAACATATGATATATTCCATTTAAATGAAAACCCGTCTTTAGGCTAATGGGTTTGATCCTCTCAGGTTCCTGCTCTGCTGGAGGGTGACCAGTCTTCATCCTCGGAGGAGGAGGAAGAAGAAGAAGAAGAAGATGATGATGATGATGATCAGCAGGAGCAGAGTGAGGAAGCCCAGATGGACAAAAAGGTATTGAACCCTCTTTATTTAGTAGAAGCAGTCTGTAATATAGTTTGTCGCCTGCATTAAAACTATATTTATTTATATTTATTAAAAATAAAGATGTTTTATTGTATTCTTTCAGGAGAAGAAGAAGATAGTGAAAGAAGCTCAGAGAGAAAAAAGAACAAAAAAAGTTCCAAAACACGTGAAGAAGAGGAAAGAGAAAGTGTCCAAGATGAAGAAAGGCAAATGAACCCCCCCCATGACCATGACCCCATAACCCTAACCCCCCTGAACCCTAAGACCTATGACCCCCCCGTAACCCTAACCTCCCTGAACCCTCATAACCCAAGACCCATGACCCCTGAACCTTCAGCAGCAAAACAAACAGCATTCACTTTAAACTTCACAAGAAACTGTTTGCAGTGAAACTTTTAATAAAATGTTTTTATCGTGTCATATGTTGTGTGTAGCTCACTTGCAGTGTGTGTGTGTGTGTGTGTGTGTATAGCTCAGCTGCAGTGTGTGTGTGTAGCTCAGCTGTAGAGTGTGTGTGTAGCTCAGCTGTAGTGTGTGTGTGTGTGTGTGTGTAGCTCAGCTGTAGAGTGCGTGTTTGTAGCTCAGCTGTAGTGTGTGTGTGTGTGTGTGTGTGTGTGTGTGTGTGTAGCTCAGCTGTAGTGTGTGTGTGTGTGTAGCTCAGCTGCAGTGTGTGTAGTTCAGATGCAGTGTGTGTGTGTGTAGATCAGCTGCAGTGTGTGTAGCTCAGCTGCAGTGTGTGTAGTTCAGCTGCAGTGTGTGTAGTTCAGCTGCAGTGTGTGTAGATCAGCTGCAGTGTGTGTAGCTCAGCTGCAGTGTGTGTGTAGCTCAGCTGTAGTGTGTGTGTAGCTCAGCTGTAGTGTGTGTGTAGCTCAGCTGCAGTGTGTGTGTAGCTCAGCTGTAGTTTGTGTGTGTGTAGCTCAGCTGCAGTGTGTGTAGCTCAGTTGCAGTGTGTGTGTAGCTCAGCTGTAGAGTGTGTGTGTGTAGCTCAGCTGTAGAGTGTGTGGCTCAGCTGCAGTGTGTGTGTGTGGCTCAGCTGCAGTGTGTGTGTGTAGCTCAGCTGCAGTGTGTGTAGCTCAGCTGTAGAGTGTGTGTGTGTAGCTCAGCTGTAGAGTGTGTGTGTAGCTCAGCTGTAGTGTGTGTAGCTCAGCTGTAGTGTGTGTGTGTGTGTGTAGCTCAGATGCAGTGTGTGTAGATCAGCTGCAGTGTGTGTAGCTCAGCTGCAGTGTGTGTGTAGATCAGCTGCAGTGTGTGTGTAGCTCAGTTGCAGTGTGTGTGTGTGTGTGTGTGTGTGTGTGTGTGTAGCTCAGCTGCAGTGTGTGTAGCTCAGCTGCAGTGTGTGTAGCTCAGCTGCAGTGTGTGTAGCTCAGCTGTAGTGTGTGTGTAGCTCAGCTGCAGTGTGTGTAGCTCAGCTGTAGAGTGTGTGTGTAGCTCAGCTGTAGTGTGTGTGTGTGTGTGTAGCTCAGCTGCAGAGTGTGTGTGTAGCTCAGCTGCAGTGTGTGTGTGTAGCTCAGCTGCAGTGTGTGTGTGTAGCTCAGCTGCAGTGTGTGTGTGTAGCTCAGCTGCAGTGTGTGTGTGTAGCTCAGCTGTAGTGTGTGTGTAGCTCAGCTGTAGTGTGTGTGTGTAGCTCAGCTGCAGTGTGTGTGTAGTTAAGCTGTAGAGTGTGTAGCTCAGCTGTAGAGTGTGTGCAGATCAGCTGCAGTGTGTGTGTGTAGCTCAGCTGTAGAGTGCGTGTGTGTAGCTCAGCTGTAGTGTGTGTGTGTGTGTGTAGCTCAGCTGTAGTGTGTGTGTGTGTGTGTGTGTAGCTCAGCTGCAGTGTGTGTAGTTCAGATGCAGTGTGTGTAGATCAGCTGCAGTGTGTGTGTGTGTGTGTAGATCAGCTGCAGTGTGTGTAGCTCAGCTGTAGTGTGTGTGTGTAGCTCAGCTGCAGTGTGTAGCTCAGCTGCAGTGTGTCGCTCAGCTGCAGTGTGTGTCGCTCAGCTGTAGAGTGTGTGTGTGTGTGTGTAGCTCAGCTGTAGTGTGTGTGTGTGTGTGTAGATCAGCTGCAGTGTGTGTAGCTCAGCTGTAGTGTGTGTGTGTGTGTGTGTGTGTGTGTCGCTCAGCTGCAGTGTGTGTCGCTCAGCTGCAGTGTGTGTCGCTCAGCTGTAGAGTGTGTGTGTGTGTGTGTAGCTCAGCTGCAGAGTGTGTGTGTAGCTCAGCTGTAGTGTTTGTGTGTAGCTCAGCTGTAGTGTGTGTGTAGCTCAGCTGTAGTGTGTGTGTGTAGTTAAGCTGTAGAGTGTGTAGCTCAGCTGTAGTGTGTGTGTAGCTCAGCTGCAGTGTGTGTAGTTAAGCTGTAGAGTGTGTAGCTCAGCTGCAGTGTGTGTGTGTAGCTCAGCTGCAGTGTGTGTTTGTAGCTCAGCTGCAGTGTGTGTAGCTCAGCTGCAGGAGGCAGCAGCTCTCTGCTTCATGAGGAAGTAGAACAAGAAGAAACCCGGAAGTATGCGCAGACCCGCGGCAGCAGCGGATCCTCAGCAGACAGTAAGCAGGTCAGACTCTAATGTTGTTTATTGGTTGTTGTTTCCATGTTGGCTCCTCCTTCATGTGCCACCTGCGCCCTACGTCACGGACCTTTAACTCTATTTCCGGTCCTGTTTGTCCTCCGTCTCCAGACCAGTTAAGAAACTGGTGTTTTATAAGCCGCTTCGTGTGTAAAGACAGCGGAAGAGCCCGGACTGCTTCCGGTGTGACACAGCGATTAAAATAAGTATTTAACACGTAACCATTTCTCTCAGTAAATATATTTCTAAAGGTGCTATTGATATGAAATGTTCACCGGATGTTGGAAACAACCCAAGTAATCATACATACTGTGGGTGCGTCCCAAGTCTCTGAACTGCGTCCCCGTTTCCCTCACTTGTCTTTTCCTTGCGTCTTAGTCCCGCCCACCAGGGAAGATGGAGAGACGCAAGGAAACCAAGCGAGGAGAGAGGACACGAGGAAATATGTTTTAAGAGACATGAGACATCCTTTCATCTGAAGCGTCACATTTCTGATGACTGCAGCGCCGATCACTCTGATCAGCTGATCAGCTGTCAGTCAGCTTTAACAGCTGGAGAAACTTTTGACCGAGTTTTTTTTTAACGTAGTTGTTTTCTGGTCCGGACAGTTTATAGCGAACAGGCCAATAAAAATCCATTTAAAAATATTGATGATCGTATAATGTTGTCAAATGATTTAATGGTGGTAAACTACTACTTATATTAATAAATACACAGTTATCATCACTGACAGTGTGGAGATGTTTTCTCTGTTTTCTGTTAAACTGCATTGAGTATGATTTACAGTGTGTATTTATTGTGTGTCCTACTTATATGCAGGTTTTTTTACCGGCGGAACGGGTCTTATTTATTCATTATTTACATCTGTATGTTTTGAAATTCTGATTGTGACATCATTATGAAAAAAACAAACAATATCATTGGTTATTTTCAACGCTGGAATTAATTTATTTAGGCTCAATGTTCAGACCAAACTTAAATGATATAACTCATCAAACCCGACACTCAGGAATGATCAGCCTCACGTGACTGATGGTTTCCTCTCTCCAGCTCTCTGATTTTAATTATATACATAATCAAAGTTATTGAAGGAAATAACAGATCATGAAAATAATCATATTTTTATAAATGAAGAAAGTTGTTTGAGGTCCTTTTGCTGTTCAGACCTACAATGAACATATTTTAACCAGATGGTGAACCAGAAAACAAATCTAATCTATAACTATAATCTGTGATCGTCTTCACTCTGGTATAAAGATCCCTGCAGACCCCTCACACCCTGGTCACCAGCTGTTTCACCTCCTCCCCTCTGGTAGGCGCTACAGAGCACTGTACGCCAAGACCACCAGACACAGGAACAGCTTCTTTCCACTGGCCGTCACCCTGATGAACAATTAATCAGACTCCCCCATCTGCACTACCTGCACTAATTGGACTACTTTTTAAAAAATATTTATCTTGCTTATTGTAAATGTGTATATATGTACAATGAGAGCTATGTGTAACCGGAGTCAAATTCCATGTGAGTGTAAACACACATGGCCAATAAAGCTGATTCTGATTCTGGTATGAAACTCCAGCGATCAGTCCGCTCAGCTGCAGCGTCCAATCACATAACAGATGAACACTGAGGGGGCGTGTCGAGAGTTAAAACACTTCCTGGAAGCTTGCTCTCGTGGCTCCTCCTCGCTCCTCGCGGATAAGAGCTTTGGCGGCGCCGAACAACTTCCGGTTCAGTCGAGGATCGAGGAGCGAGGAAATAACAATTAAGAGACTTGGGATGCACCCAAAGAAAAAGAAAACTCAACAAATACGTTCAGAAATGAAGTTATGTGTAATAACACAGAACGACACAGGGAAAAAGTATTGAACACACTTGGTACAAAGGTTTTTGTTGTGTACGTATGTATCAGAATCAGAATCAGAACCATTTATTGCCATATATGTTTACACATACAAGGAATTTGTCCTGGCGGGAAGGTGCATACATTTAACATTTAACAATACACATTTAACAGTTAACGCAATGCAATAAATGATGATGAATGAATATTTACATTGAGACAGCAGCATAACAAAATACCAAAAGTAAGATAAATATGTATGTATAGATATGTATGTATGTATACATATATGTGTATATATATGTGTATATATATATATATATATATATATATATATATAAATGTGTATGTGTGTATATATATACTGTGTATATATATAAATATTTTTTGTAATCCCAAAATGGGGAACTTCTCCCAGTGTAGAAACCCAGTTCTCCCAGTGTAACCTTTGTTATGTCATACTGTTTTATTTTGGCCTCTTCTGTTATTGTGGTGATTTTCATTGTTTAAACTGGTAGAACATTACTGGTTTTCATTGTTTAGGGGGTAGAACATGGAACAGGTTCCTTCTCCACTGATGATGTAATTTCTTTCCTTTTTATAAGTAGCTGTTCCTCCAAGATGGCCGACCTCTGGCAGAATGCTATGGATCATGCTGTTGCCCTCGCAAGAAGAGCTGGAGAGGTGTGTGTGTGTGTGGTCCCTTTTTTAAAGGACGAGGAGAGAAATGCCTACATAGAATCGTGTATGTTTCATTTAGCTGACGCTTTTATCCAAAGCAACTTACAATAAGTGCATTCCACCATGAGAAGAAACTCAGTGCTATAAGTAAGAGACATTTAAATGCTACTACGGTGCTGCTTTCTTTATTCAAGGTATAGTCGGAAAAGATGTGTTTTTAGTTCATGGAGGAAGATGTAGAGACTTTCTGATGTCCTGATGTCAATGGGGAGCTCATTCCACCATCAAGGAGCCAGGACAGAGAACAGTCGAGACTTTGTGGAGTGTTTAGCTCTCAGTGACGGAGCTACAAGGTGATTGGCAGAAGCAGTGACGGGAGCGGAGTAGTGTGGGTGAATTTAGGTTAAAGATTGACTGGTCTTTAACCTAAATTCACTGCTTCTGCTGCATTCTGGATGAGCTGCAGAGGTCGGATGGCACTTTCCTAGAAGGAAAAATAGTTCAGTAGTATTGATCTGGTGGTGATTGTATTGATCAGGTGGTGCGTGTATTGATCAGGTGGTGCGTGAGGCTCTGCAGGACGACAGGAAGGTGATGACGAAGAGTTCGTCGGTTGATCTGGTGACACAAACCGACCAGAAGGTGGAGCAACTCATCATCCAATCAGTGAAGGAGAAATTCCCCACTCACAGGTGAGAAACTCCGCCTCCCTCAGTGTGAATGGGTTAGTTAACTTTACACACACACACACACACACACACACACTAACCCAACCTTGTAAATAAACATATTACATGTACCGTATATGTATAAACAACATATTTTATTTACAGTAACAATAAGAGAAAAGTGTGTGTGTGTCTCAGCTTCATAGGGGAGGAGTCTGTCGCTGCAGGTGAAGCTTGTGACCTCAGTAACGCTCCCACCTGGATCATCGACCCCATCGATGGGACAACCAACTTTGTTCACGCGTGAGTTTTATTTTTACATTAAACACGTTTAGTGAGACACGCTGACATCTTCATCAGAATCAGAATCAGAACCATTTATTGCCATGTATGCTTACACATACAAGGAATTTGTCCTGGCGGGAAGGTGCATACATTTAACATTTAACAATACACATTTAACAGTTAACGCAGTGCAATAAATGAGGATGAATTAATGGATATTTACAAATGAAAACAGTAGCATATAAGAATATCAAAAATAAGGTAACCAAAAATAAGGTAAAGTGCATGGAATGTGCGTGACTTCTTTTTTATGAAAGTGGCAAGTGTAATGTTAAAGTGTATTTAAGTATAAGGGTGACAGAGTCATTAGAGTCAGTGGGGGACCCGGGCTCTGTTAGGGGGACCCGGGCTCTGTTAGGGGGACCCGGGCTCTGTTGATGAGCCCGACTGCAGACGGGAAGAAACTGTTTTTGTGGCGTGAGGTCTTGGTCCTGATGGACCGCAGCCTCCTGCCAGAGGGGAGGGACACCAACAGTTTGTGTCCAGGGTGAGAGGGATCAGCTACAATCTTCCTCTCCTTCAGGGTCCTTGAAGCAAACAAGTCCTGGAGGGACGGCAGATTGCAGCCAATCACCCTCTCGGCAGAGCGAATGATGCGCTGCAGCCTGGCCTTGTCCTTGGCAGTGGCTGCAGCGTACCAGACGGTGATGGAGGAACAGAGGATGGACTCGATGATGGCAGTGTAGAAGTGCACCATCATTGTCTTTGGCAGGTTGAATTTCCTCAGCTGCCTCAGGAAGAACATCCTCTGCTGCGCCTTCTTGGAGATGGAGCTGGTGTTTAGTTCCCACTTGAGGTCCTGGGTAATGATGGAGTCCAGGAAGCAGAAGGACTCCACAGCTTTGACGGGGGAGTCACACAGGGTGAGAGGGGCTGGTGGGGCTGAGATCTTTCTGAAGTCCACAACCATCTCCACTGTCTTCAGAGCGTTGAGCTCCAGGTTGTTTTGGCTGCACCAGGTCACCAGGTGGTCAGTCTCCCACCTGTAGGCGGACTCGTCCCCACCAGAGATGAGTCCAATGAGGGTGGTGTCATCCGCAAACTTCAGGAGCTTGACGGACTGGTGACTGGAGGTGCAGCTGTTGGTGTACAGGGAGAAGAGCAGAGGGGAAAGAACGCAGCCTTGGGGGGAACCGGTGCTGATGGACCGAGAGGCTGAGACGTGTTTCCCCAGCCTCACGTGCTGCTTCCTGTCAGACAGGAAGTCTGTGATCCACTTGCAGGTGGAGTCGGGCACGTGCAGCTGGGAGAGCTTGTCCTGCAGCAGAGACGGGATGATGGTGTTGAAGGCAGAGCTGAAGTCCACAAACAGGATCCTGGCGTAGGTTCCTGGGGAGTCCAGGTGCTGGAGGATGGAGTGGAGGGCCATGTTGACTGCATCGTCCACAGACCTGTTGGCTCTGTAGGCGAACTGCAGCGGATCCAGGAGTGGGTCGGTGAGGGTTTTGAGGTGGGACAGGACCAGGCGCTCAAAGGACTTCATGACCACAGAGGTCAGGGCGACGGGCCTGTAGTCATTGAGTCCTGTGATCCTAGGTTTTTTGGGGACGGGGATGATGGTGGAGGCCTTGAAGCAGGCTGGTACGTGGCATGTCTCCAGAGAGGTGTTGAAGATGTCTGTAAACACCGGGGACAGCTGATCAGCACAATGCTTCAGGGTGGAGGGGGAGACAGAGTCCGGGCCGGCTGCTTTGCGGGTATTCTGTTTTTTAAAAAGCCTGTTAACGTCTCTCTCTTGGATAATGAGGGTCGTCACTGTGGAGGGGGTAGGGGGCGCTGTGGGCGATGGTTCAGAGGCGTGAGCCCCTGATGGGCTGGGGGAGGGAGGGCTGGTGGTCTGTGGCTGGTTGGTGGGGCTGTTGATGGGGCTGTTGGGGATGGCGTCAGGACTATTCCATTGTCTTTCAAATCGGCAGTAGAACTCATTCAGCTCGTCTGCCAGGCGGAGGTTGTTCATGGAGTGGGGGGTTTTGGGCTTGTAGTTGGTGATCTGTCTGAGCCTCTCCAGACCGACGCAGAATCACTTGCTGAGAGCTGGTGTTGCAGTTTCTCAGACTACAGTCGTTTAGCGTCCCTCACCGCCCTGCTAAACCTGTATTTTGACTCTGTGTACAAGTCCTTGTCCTCACTCCTGAACGCCTGGTCCTTTTGCAGCCGTAGTTTTCTGAGTTCTGCTGTAAACCAGGGTTTGTCGTTGTTGTAGCTCACCCTGGTGCTGGTTGGAACACAGCTGTCCTCACAGAAGCTGATGTAGGAAGTCACAGCCTCTGTGTACTCATCCAGACTGATGGTAGCAGTCCTGAAGACATCCCAGTCAGTACAGTCCAAGCACGCCCGAAGAACCTCCAGAGCCTCACTGGTCCACTTCTTGAGCTTCCTCACCACAGGTTTGCAGAGCTTTAGTTTCTGCCTGTATGCAGGAATCAGGTGGACCATGACGTGGTCAGAGTGACCCAGTGCAGCTCGAGGGACGGCGTGATAGGCCCCGCTGATGGTGGTGTAGCAGTGGTCCAGAATGCTCTCCTCTCTAGTCGGGCATTTAATAAACTGTTTGTACTTAGGGAGTTCATGTCTGAGGTTTCCTTTGTTAAAGTCACCAAGAACAATAACTAAGGAGTCCGGGTAGGTCTCCACACCCCGTATCTGCTCGGCGAGGGTCCGCTGTGCCTCCTGCACGTTGCCCTGCGGTGGCATGTAAACTCCGGCCAGGATGAATGAAGCGAACTCACGGGGGGAATAGAAGGGTTTGCAGTGGATGATGGATGATTCCAGGTCCGGAGAACAGTGCTGCAGAATCACTGTCACGTCGTTGCACCAGCTGTTGTTGACGTAGAAGCAGATTCCTCCACCCTTCGCTTTGCCGGAGAGCTCCGTGTCGCGGTCCGCTCTGAACAGCTGGAAGCCCGCCAGCTGGAACGCAGAGTCCGGTATCGATCCGCTGAGCCAGGTCTCCGTGAAGCACAAAACGGAGGATGAAGAAAAGTCTCTGTCTCTCCCCACCAACAGCTGGAGCTCGTCCAGTTTGTTGCACAGTGAGCGGACGTTGGAGAGAAATATGCCCGGCAGCGATGTGCGAGATCCGCGTTTGCGGAGTCGCACGAGCGCGCCGGCCCGTTTCCCTCTCCTGCGGCGTCTCACCGCGTGAGTTAAGGTGAGCACACCTTTTACGAGAAGGTCCAGAAGTTCCACGGAAGTTAAAAAAGTTGGAAGTAAGTCCGCTGGAGTTGTTCCCCTGATGTTCATGAGCTCATCTCTGGTGAAAGAGCTCCGGGAATCGCAGCAGAAGACCGAATTAAAAACAAAAACAATACAAAACAACGAGCACCGACACACCGTCATCTTCATCATGATGATGATGCCGCCATACATTTACTGTGCACACTGGAAAAAATATTATTACACTAGGCAAGGGCGTAGGTTTGGTCTCAGCATTGGTAGGGACACTGCTTACTAAGTAATGCAGGTTTGCACTGTGTGGGGTAGTTACTACTAGCTAACTAACAACGACCTGGGCTTTTTGATAGCTACTCCTCTGGGTGAAAACACTCCGTATATCCCTTTTCTTTTTGGGCGGCATTTTCCTATCTACAAAGCACAAAAGGGTCAACAACATCAATGCTGAGACCAAACGAAATACTAATATGAGGCTTTATTATTTCCCGGTGTATTTTAGTAGTTTACCGTGTCAGATGAGTCCGACTGCCAGCTCTCATTCTGCATGTTACGTTCACGTAACTTCGGTGTTTCTGACTCCCCACTTTCTGACTCGCAGGCTCGAGGGCGCATTGGAAAACATGGACTTTTGTTTTTACTCTTCTGGGCGATGAACATAGTATTATACTAGAAGAGTGAAAAATCCACTTCCAAGTTTTTATACTATTACAGATGAGTTTGTGCAAACTTTGGACGAAAAAAAAAAAAGTTTTTTTTTTTTTTTTTTCGTATTGGTGGGGACAATTGTCTCTTTTCCCAAACTTTGGTCGTGACTAGTCCCTATGGACCCTATGCAAACCTACGCCCTTGACACTAGGGTGTTTGGAAACATTACCCATATTTTACAATTGAAGCCAAATGTTTCAGCTGTCGGCTTCAGTCTGAACAATGCTGAGCTCTAGAGGCTTGTGTTTGAGGGGTGAACCTTAAATCCTCTTAAACCAGTGAACCTTAAATCCAGTGAACCATTGAACCTTAAATCCTCTTGAACCAGTGAACCTTAAATCCTCTTAAACCAATGCACCTTAAATCCTCTTAAACCAGTGAACCTTAAATCCTCTTGAACCAGTGAACCTTAAATCCTCTTAAACCAATGCACCTTAAATCCTCTTAAACCAGTGAACCTTAAATCCTCTTGAACCAGTGAACCTTAAATCCTCTTAAACCAATGCACCTTAAATCCTCTTAAACCAGTGAACCTTAAATCCTCTTGAACCAGGGAACCTTAAATCCTCTTGAACCAGGGAACCTTAAATCCTCTTAAACCAGGGAACCTTAAATCCTCTTAAACCAGTGAACCTTAAATCCTCTTAAACCAGTGAACCTTAAATCCTCTTAAACCAGTGAACCTTAAATCCTCTTAAACCAGTGAACCTTAAATCCTCTTAAACCAGTGAACCTTAAATCCTCTTAAACCAGTGAACCTTAAATCCTCTTGAACCAGTGAACCTTAAATCCTCTTGAACCAGTGAACCTTAAATCCTCTTGAACCAGTGAACCTTAAATCCTCTTGAACCAGTGAACCTTAAATCTTCTTAAATCCTCTTAAACCATCCATCCATCCATTATCCGAACCGCTTATCCTCTTTAGGGTCGCGGGGCGCTGGAGCCGATCCCAGCTGTCATTGGGCGAAGGCAGGGTACACCCTGGACAAGTCGCCAGTCTATCCAGGGCCTCTTAAACCAATGAACCTTAAATCCTCTTAAACCAATGAACCTTAAATCCTCTTAAACCAATGAACCTTAAATCCTCTTAAACCAGTGAACCTTAAATCCTCTTAAACCAGTGAACCTTAAATCCTCTTAAACCAGTGAACCTTAAATCCTCTTGAACCAGTGAACCTTGAATCTTCTTAAATCCTCTTAAACCAGTGAACCTTAAATCCTCTTAAACCAGTGAACCTTAAATCCTCTTAAACCAGTGAACCTTAAATCCTCTTAAACCAGTGAACCTTAAATCCTCTTGAACCAGTGAACCTTGAATCTTCTTAAATCCTCTTAAACTAGTGAACCTGACAACCGAGGGATGCCTGGAGGGATCTCCTTTACATTTGGCACTCAAGGATGAACTCGCTTGAAGTCGGGGGTCAAAGGTCACCGTGACCTCACTAAACATGTCTCTGGTCATAACTCAAGACATCATATGACACACTAATGTCTAATGGCATTGAATTATGAAGTGATGCCATTTTCAACAGAGATGGATGGACTGTTTCACTTGACTGGTTGGGTGGAATCAATTTATTTCTGGTTACTATTATTAGTATTATTATTAATAATAATAATGTATTACTTACATTTTAAATGTATAATTGTCTCTTTCACAGATTTCCTTTTGTTGCTGTTTCCATTGGTTTTTCTGTCAAAAAACAGGTGAGTTCAACTAAACTCAGTCATGACCTACTGAACCAGCACTAACTATAGACCTGAACCCTTCCTAACCATAGACCTGAACCAGCCCTAACCATAGACCTGAACCAGCCCTAACTATAGACCTGAACCAGCCCTAACTATAGACCTGAACCAGCCCTAACTATAGACCTGAACCAGCCCTAACTATAGACCTGAACCAGCCCTAACTATAGACCTGAACCAGTCCGTACCAGCCCTAACTATAGACCTGAACCAGTCCGTACCAGCCCTAACTATAGACCTGAACCAGTCCGTACCAGTCCTAACTATATACCTGAACCAGTCCTAACTATAGACCTGAACTATGACCGCCAACCTTCCTCCCTCTTTCTGCCCTCCATCTCCTCTCAGATGGAGTTCGGTGTAGTCTACAGCTGTTTGGAAGATAAGATGTACACAGCAAGGAGGGGCAAGGGGGCGTTTTGTAACGGAGTCCCACTGCAGGTTTCTGATCAGGAAGGTCGGTAATCAATAACACAACAATGAGCCATAAGGATGAGTCATATCTGCAAATCATATTTAATCCAAAGAGATTAATCAAAGGACACAACTGAAATCATGAAGGCCTTTGTTTTAATCAACATGTGTAAGTAACATCTCTGCAGTAACCGCTGCTGCTCTGATCCAATCAGAGGCCCCGATCTGACCGGTTTCTATTTCACTGTCAGACATTAAACAGTCGATCATCACCACAGAGTTTGGATCCAGCAGAGACCCTGAAGCCGTAGAGAAGATCTTCTCGAGCCTGAGGAGTATTCTCTGCATCCCTGTACATGGGTAATACTGATACTGCAGTAATACTACTGATACTGCGATGATACTACTGATATTGCGGTGATACTACTGATATGCTTCCAGGGTGCGCGGTGCAGGAACTGCAGCCATCAACATGTGTCATGTGGCATCCGGTTGTGTTGAGGCGTATTATGAGATCGGGGTCCATGTGTGGGACGTAGCTGCAGGCTCCCTGCTGGTCTCCGAGGCTGGAGGAGTGCTCATGGACGTGGAGGGTAAAGTCCCATCAAAGCTCACTGCTTCTGCTGCTGATTGAAACGGAGCAGTTAGTCATTAACACCCTGTGTGCAGGAGGAGCCGTGGACCTGATGTCCAGGAGAGTGGTTGCTGCCAACAGCAGAACCATTGCTGAGCGGATCGTCCAAGAGATCGACAGCTTCAGTCCACCCAGAGACGACGCTGCCCCACCAGCAGTCTAACCCCAGCCCGCCTCCACCCGAACCCAGAGACGACGCTGCCCCACCAGCAGTCTAACCCCAGCCCGCCTCCACCCGAACCCAGAGACGACGCTGCCCCACCAGCAGTCTAACCCCAGCCCGCCTCCACCCGAACCCAGAGACGACGCTGCCACACCAGCAGTCTAACCCCAGCCCGCCTCCACCTTAACCCATTGTGGAACCAACAACAGAGATTATGTGAGACAGATGTTCACTTTGTTAAGCTTGTGAGAAATAAAGTTTGTCATAAAACAACCACGATACAAGGCTATCTCTCTCTCTCTCTCTCTGACAACAAGCAAACATCAGACATCAAGTGTGACAATGTCAAATACTATTCTATGACATACTATTTATTTCATGACATACTTTTCTATGAAGTCTTACAACAGTTATTGTGCGATGTGGATTCTGTCCTGGACCAGCTCGTTATCCTGGTCTGCTAAGGGATCATGGGAGTTTGCCAATAGACATATTATTTGTTGAAATTCCCTTTACCTCCCGACAGCAATCAATAAATAAAATGCTCCGACAGAAAAGATCTGATATCTGTGGCTGAAACAAAGCTTGAGGTTATGAAACTTTACTAAAGATGTAACGTCATCTATAACCGTGAAGAGAATCTGAAGCATGTTCATATATTATTTAATACATATATTCTCAACAGTTAAAGTACAAGAAGGTTGTGGGTTCAACGCCCATCCCAGGTCTCACATTGGCACTCCTTAAGATATTAACTATATTTTGAACGCTGACGTCTGATTGGCCGAAGTGTTATGAGTGGTTGGAGTAAGTCACTCGGCAGCAGGCGTGGAGGCGGAGCTCCAGGAGTCAGAAGATGTCGGCGGTTGTCACTGCTTCCTGAGAGGAACGCTATTGGTCAGAGTCTGAAGAGGCAACAAGATACTGAGCTGTGATTGGCCGAAGGGAGACGATCAAACATGACAAACAACCAGAGGAATATTATCTGATCAAAACCAGTCATTAGTAACAGAACACTGTATTAATGATGATGTCACATGATTATGTCACGGACCAGGCGGAGGCGTTGTATGTACACCAGTTCTGGTTCTTCTGGTTTCTTGGTCGGCATGGCAACGTGCCAGCGCTGCAGCTCTGCTCTTATTTCTGCCGGGTCGAAGAGGACCGCCGGGTCGGCGCCGCAGCGCCGGATCAGCTCCACCAGGCGCTCCTTATAGTGCAACCTGCCAGCACACCGGACCATGAGCTCACCTGTACAGGTAAACTGGAAACCATTACATTCAAACTGGGATCGGACCTGTAGTCGGTACTGGGATCGGTCATGTAGTCGGTACTGGGATTGAACCGTTAGTCTGTACTGGGATCAGACCGTTAAGCGGTACTGGGATTGGACATGTAGTCGGGACTAGGATCAGACCCATAGCTGGTACTGGGATCGGACCTCTAGCCGGTACTGGGATCAGATCCGTAGTCGGGACTGGGATCAGACCTGTAGCCGGTACTGGTGGAGTTATCACTCTGTCAGTCTGTAAGGCTGTAACTGGGAGCAGTGGTCTTACTGGCAGTATCCCCTGTATTCATCTAAAGCAGGTCGTCCACATGGCTCCTCCCCTCTGCCGCCATCGTCTCTCAGCTCCAAAATCAAACACACTCCTGAAATGAACAAACGGGTCAATCAAACTGGGAGATGGAAGATTCCACCCGACGAGCACAAATAGACCTCACCTGTCTGACT
The DNA here is from genome assembly GCA_023566465.1 of Cottus gobio. Classification (NCBI taxonomy): domain Eukaryota; kingdom Metazoa; phylum Chordata; class Actinopteri; order Perciformes; family Cottidae; genus Cottus; species Cottus gobio. Next base: position 128,992 of record CM042230.1, on the reverse strand, counting down.
GGAGTCAGGTGAGCTGCCATTGGCTGGTTCCAACCAAGTGAGAGACACTCTGTAATACTGAGACACCAGAAACACAGTCTACTTCATCACACCTCAGCAGTTCCACACATCAGCTCTGGGCTCAACACCCTCTTAGGAGGCGCTTACCTGCAACAGCAGGTGCAGCCGGGCCACGCTCCAGTCTCTCAGGTGGTACAGACAGTCTCTGGGGTGGTGGGCGTGAAGACCTTTGGTTACACAATCGGCAGAGAAACTGCAGTCCTGAAGAATAGAGGTCCAAATGATCACAGCTTTAAAATGTTCAACTTCTGGACTAACTGAAAGCAATGACTCAGGGACTCGATCACTGACGCGGTGGTCCAAGGGTCGAGGTCTTTATTAGTCGCATGCACAACAATGGCAGGTCTCAAACTCTTTAAACAGCACAGAAAACTAAAAAAGGAATGTCCCTCGCAACATGAAGTGCTGCAGGTAAACATAATTCTACTGATCGTATAACCCTTCAAAGGGAAACAATGAGCTGCTGACCACATTACATTTAGCTGACGCTTTTATCCAAAGAGACTTACATGCTATACAGTAGACCGTAGACACAGCAACGGTGAGCAATGAGGGTTAAGTGTCTTGCTCAAGGACACAACGACATGGACTGGCTGAGCCGGGGTTTGAACCACCGACTCTCTGATTGAAAGACTGACTTGCTAACCACTGAGCCACAGTCGCCCTCATTATAAACCTTTGACGTCATCGTGAGTCAAAAACAATGAAAAGTACATGATGATGAAAAGAGACGACATGAGACTCACAGGTCCGGGAGTGAAGGGCCGACTGCAGCCGCCACAGAACTGATGCCGACACTGAGTGCAGGTGAAGTGGAGACAGCCTCCTCTGGACAGACTGAAGACCACCTGACAGCTGGGACACTCTGAGGGGGAGTCAGAGGGTCTCATAGATATGTATACATATAATAATAATAATCATGCATTTGAATTGTTTAGTGCTTTAAAACGTAAAAACAAACAATAGAAGCAACAACAATATAAACAAGAGAGATGACATCACAGTAAGAAACAAAACAAAAACATCGTGAACGAGCATCACAGGTAAACCTCTTGAGCCTGTGAGAGAGAGAGAGAGAGAGAGAGAGAGAGAGAGAGAGAGAGAGAGAGAGAGAGAGGTGATGATTTGGAGAGCCATGTCATCTGATGGCATTGCACTTCACGCTTCCCTCAGTTGACGAGCTTTATGAAGATGCTGATTTCATTTAACTGGCATCACACTGCCAAAAGTACCCACACCTGGTTTCAGGACCACGTATCACTGTGCTGGATTGGCCAGCAAACTGACCTGACCTGACCCCCAAAGAGGATCTATGGGGGTTTGTCTAAAGGAAGATGAGACACCAGACCAAACAATGAGCCTCTTGGGCTTCCGTCACACCTCAGCAGAGCCACAGGCGGATCGCATTCAGGCAGTAATTCATGCAGGAGCCCCGACCAAGCATTGAGAATACTGTATACTGTACACGGGTATACTCTTCACTAGGCCAACATTTCTGTATTACAAATACTTTTTTGAATTGGTCTTATGTAACATTCACATTTTCTGAGATTAAAAGAAATAAAGGCTGAACTATATCACCCTGTGTGTAATAAAACGTTTCACTTTTTGAATTGAATTACTGAAATAAATGAACTTTTCGATGATATTCTAATTCATTGAGATGCAGCTGTAGATATCACATCCGAACAAATCAGTGTTGGCTTCATTAAAACACCAGAAATATTCAAATGACCCTTGTGGTTGAGGAGATGCACTGGTTTTAGTTTGGGTTCAACCCTGCTGTTGTGTTCGTACCGATGCTGTTGTGGCGGAGCAGGCTGCTGGTCTGCGGATCCACAGGGTTCTGCTGCTGCTGCCAGGTTCTGAACTGGTGACAGGAGAGTCCCTGATGTTGAGGGGACCACTGCAGAAACACACACAATGGTGATCACAGTTAATGACATCTTTGTGTGTGTGTGTGTGTGTGTGTGTATGTGTATGTATGTATATGTACAGTCAGGTCCATAAATATTTGGACATTGACACATTTTTCATTATTTTGGCTCTGTACACCACAACAATGGAGTTGAAATGAAAAAATCAAGATGTGCTTTAAGTGCAGACTTTCAGCTTTAATTTGAGGGTATTTACATCCAAATCAGGTGAACGGTGTAGGAATTACAACACATTCAAATGTGGCCACCCTCTTTTTAAGGGACCAAAAGTAATTGGACAAATTAATATAATCATAAATCTAATTGTCACTTTTAATACTTTGTTGAAAATCCTTTGCAGTCAATGACAGCCTGAAGTCTGGATTCCATAGACATCACCAGACGCTGGGTTTCGTCCCTGGTGATGCTCTGCCAGGCCTCTACTGCAACCGTCTTCAGTTCCTGCTGGTTCTTGGGGCATTTTCCCTTCAGTTTTGTCTTCAGCAAGTGAAATGCATGCTCAATTGGATTCAGGTCAGGTGATTGACTTGGCCATTGCAGAACATTCCACTTCTTTGCCTTAAAAAACTCCTTGGTTGCTTTCGCAGTATGCTTCGGGTCATTGTCCATCTGCACTGTGAAGCGCCGTCCAATGAGTTCTGAAGCATTTGGCTGAATATGAGCAGATAATATTGCCCGAAACAGTTCCGAATTCATCCTGCTACTTTTGTCAGCAGTCACATCATCAATAAATACGAGGGAACCAGTTCCATTGGCAGCCATACATGCCCACGCCATAACACTACCTCCACCATGCTTCACTGATGAGGTGGTATGCTTTGGATCATGAGCAGTTCCTTTCCTTCTCCATACTCTTCTCTTCCCATCATTCTGGTACAAGTTTATCTTCGTCTCATCTGTCCATAGGATGTTCTTCCAGAACTGTATAGGCTCTTTTAGATGTTTTTTGGCAAACTCTAATCTAGTCTTCCTGTTTTTGAGGCTCACCAATGGTTTACATCTTGTGGTGAACCCTCTGTATTTACTCTGGTGAAGTCTTCTCTTGATTGTCGACTTTGACACAGATACACCTACCTCCTGGAGAGTGTTCTTGATCTGGCCAACTGTTTTTCTTCACCAGGGAAATGATTCTTCTGTCATCCACCACAGTTGTCTTCTGTGGTCTTCCAGGTCTTTTGGTGTAGCTGAGCTCACCAGTGCGTTCTTTCTTCTTAAGAATGTACCAAACAGTTGATTTGGCCACACCTAATGTGTCTGCTATCTCTCTGATGGTTTTGTTTTGATTTTTCAGCCTAATGATGGCTTGCTTCACTGATAGTGACAGCTCTTTGGACTTCATATTGAAAGTTGACCGCAACAGATTCCAAACACAAATACCACACCTGAAATGAACCCAAGACCCTTTTATCTACTCCTTGTAAATGAAATATCGAGGGAATTACACACACCTGACCTTGAAACAGCTGATCAGCCAATTGTCCAATTACTTTTGGTCCCTTAAAAAGAGGGTGGCCACATTTGAATTTGTTGTAATTCCTACACCGTTCACCTGATTTGGATGTAAATACCCTCAAATTAAAGCTGTGTGTGTGTGTATGTGTGTATGTCTTACAGGAGATCTGCACTGACAGCAGGTACTATTCTTACAGCTGGGACAGTCCATCCTCAACCTGTCAGCTTCATGAAGCATGCCGAAGGAACACTGAAAAAAAAACACCCACACACACACACACGTCAGAGTGTCGCTCTGTAGAACACTATTGTCTCAACAGGACCTGGGGCCTCATTTATAAACGTTGCGTACGCACAAAAGAAGGCGTACGCCGCTCTCTACGCAATAATTGGTATTTATAAAAAGCAAACTTGACGGAAAAATGTGCGGTCCTTCACGCAAGCTCGGACCCATGCGTACGCACAAAAACGGGTGAAATGAGAACCGTCGGCAAATGCAAGAAACTCTCAAACGTGTGTGAAAGTGTGTAAAACTAGACTGTTGTGTAAAAGAAATGCCAATACTGCCTCTCATAAATAACACGAACACCCGTTTGATCGATCTGCAGAGTAAAACAAACAGAAATGCAAATTAACACATTTTCAAAAAGAAAAGTGAAATATGTTCTGCAACATATGTTATGCAATTCATCCTCAAAACACAGCTGTTGCTTGTCAGATGCAATCAAATGGACGGTAATAAAATGCCATGAATAAACTGTAATTGTGTAGCCTACATACATGTGACTTGACTGCATTCATTTGACTTATTCCACTTAGCCGTGTCATCCGGTGCGTCAGTGTCCCCCTCCGCCTCAGTCACCACTCCACTCAATAGCGATTCCCCAATCATTGCCGCCAGTCTCTCATCAAGAGGGGACAGCTCCGGTGTCCCCTTTGCCCACCCGTGGCAGACACACTTTGGCGATGGCGCGCTAAACGCTTTTTTGCATCCACTTGGATGTCAGACCATTTTTTCTTTATTTCGGCCACGGTCCGAGGTTGTGAGGCTGCAGCGTTCACGGCCTCTGCAACCTTTTGCCACTCAAGTGCCTTTTTGGCATTAGTAATGCCCATACTGTGCCCTCCAAAAAGCATTTTACTTCTCCTTTCCACCTCGCCAATGATTATTTCGACTTCACACTGAGTGAAGTTACGTTTCTTCGTTTTCCTCTCAGTGTTTGCCATGATTTCGCAATCGATGAATATTAATTTGTGGGCGTTCCACAGACTATATATGGGCAACTATGGGCGTGACATGAAGCCGCAAAAGCTGCGCTGCATTTAGAATTGATTGTGATTTATTAAGGGAAAACTGCGTAGGACGTGCGTGCGCACGGTTTTATAAGTCTGAATATTTCTGTGCGTACGCACGTCCTATGTTTCATCCGTACGCCACTTCTGGCGCAAATCCTACGCAAGGTTTTATAAATGAGGCCCCTGGTCTAGTCTCATCAGGACCTGGTCTAGTCTCAACAGAACCTGGTCTCGTCTGAGCTGGACCTGGTCTAGTCTCATCAGGACCTGGTCTCGTCTGAGCTGGACCTGGTCTAGTCTCATCAGGACCTGGTCTCGTCTGAGCTGGACCTGGTCTAGTCTCAGCTGGACCTGGTCTAGTCTCAGCAGGACTGCCACTGAGTCCCTCTTACATGAGCACACCAGCAGAAGTTGGGCATGTCCTGCAGAGCTCGATCTCTGAGCTTTCTCTGAAAGAGTTCATGGATCTGAGGAGGCAGGAAGTGACGGATCTGCACACACAAACAAACAAACAAACAACTGATTATCTGGATGAACCAAACACAGATACAGAAGCAGGATGTTAAGGCGCCTCATATTCAGTGATGCCGTGAGAAGGGGATAATGCAGGACTTCAGGTGACCTCTGACCCCTCACCTGTGTGTCCAGCAGGTTGAAGTATTCCATTCCACCCTGACCTCTGACCTCCGGTCGGCCACACTGAGGACAAGCCAGCTGATCGATGCTCTTCTCTTTAATGGCCGATAAGAAAAATCTCTTAAAACATGTCTGACACAAGAAACAGGAGCAGTGGGTCATGGTGATGATCTGCAGGAAATATAGAAACAGAAGAAGAAACAGGAGCAGTGAATTTGTCCCCAGTCTCTTAAATGCATCCTTGTTCCCTCACTTGCATCCTAGTCTTGTAGGAAATCTAACCTGAAGTCTAAATACTGGTAATAACACCCTGCAGGACGGGGACACACACACACACACACACACACACACACACACACACACACACACACACACACACACACACACACACACACACACACACACACACACACACACACACACACACACACACACACACACACACACACACACACACACACACACACACACACACACACACACACACACACACACACACACACACACACACACACACACCTTGCTGAAGGACACCTGCTCCTGACAGATGGGGCAGCAGTGGGTCAGGAACCTGAGGGCTGATGGGAGATCTCTGCTGAGTTGGACCGCCTCAATGACATCAGAGGGGCTGAAGCCCCGCCCCTCCATGTTAACCAGAGACTGGAAGCTGGCCGCCTGGTCTGGAGGGAGACGAGCCGCCATCTGTAAGAGGACAAAGACACAGCTGAGACCACCTGAGCAGACCTGCTGGACTACTGAGACCCAGTGGGCGTCCTCACCTTGATGATGTCCACTCCAGCAGCTGGTCCAGAATCAGGAAGCAGAAACACACAACGTGTGATGTTTCTGTCTCTGGCTGCTTCTGATTGGACCATCTCAACAGGTGACTCACGCTGCTGGTCTCTGCTGGACTCTCCATCCAGCCTCAGAGCCCCCATCCTCCTGCTGAGGGAGTCTGCAGGGGTCACACCTGCAGAGACCATACAGACTGTAGTACTGTAGTACTCCTGTACAGTACAGGATTACTCCTCAGCGGAGAGGTAAGGAGGCCAGCCTCACCTGAGGAAGGGGAGCTCAGGAAAGGGTTGTTGGAGGAGGAAGAGGAAGGAGGAGCACTGAAGTCAATCCCAAGCAGTTCCTCAGTGTACGACCTCCCCCTCACCTCCCTGCCCTGCTCCCATTGGCTTGCTGAAACAGAGGGGGAGGGGCTTCGTCAAGTCACAACAGAGACTGTGGTCCAGTCCCAGTGTCCCCCCTAGGGCCTCAAACCCTGAACCTTCAGGGACTCACTGAGGTCGCCTGGTTGAGTGTGAGAGGCTTTAGGGATGATGGAGTTTGCTGCAACATATCATGTTACCATGACTACATAAACAATATTGTGTATTGTGGGTATATATTTTATACTTTGTATTCCTGATATAACGTCTTCAGGCTCTTTCCTCACGAGATGAGACGTCATTTAAATAATATATTTACTGTTTTTATCAAAACTGCTTCAATAACAAAACTAAATATTTGATGAATAAATCTGTGTAATACACATACATATATATACATACATACATACATGCATGCATTTCTGCTTGTATTCCTCTGATTTCACGTGTTTTATGTTCCATCTTTAATCTTAATGTTGTGTACATGAACACGACATGCCTCTTTGTTGACCTTTTTTTTTACATCTCCATGCTTCCATGGTAACTGTGTGTTTCTGTTCATGGTAACATTGCTATGAATTATGGGTAATTCTCTTGGGCAAAGTCTGCATCTAATAGTGACCTACGGAAAGAGGTTCATAAAGGACTCAAAATGTCTGAGAGACTCAAACCCTCTACGATGTGACAGAGACAGAACTAAACTTTTATGGAGAGGGAGGAGCCTCCACAGAGGGAGAAGCCTCAACAGAGGGAGGAGACTCCACAGAGGGAGGAGCCTCCACAGAGGGAGGAGCCTCAACAGAGGGAGGAGCCTCAACAGAGGGAGGAGCCTCAACAGAGGTGGAGATGGAGATTGGGCCAAACACACATTAGTACAGTTAGAACAGGAAGTAGTTTACCTTTCTGTCCAGACAGGTGGGGCGAGGTCAGGGAGAGATAATGGCTCCGTGGAAAGGAGGAGGAAGAGCAGGAGGAGGGATGATGGATGCTGCAGGAGGAGAAAACTGAAATATAATAACTCTGTTTTCATGTGTCACTGACAGCAGACGTCACAACAGGATGATTGAACTTTGACCTTTGAGCAGACACCTGCACACCTGCAGGGGGCGGGGCTTGTGCAGGAGACCTGGCGTACAGGGGCGTATCCCTCTGGAAGGCCTGCCTCATCTCTGATACGAGCAGTGACAGGTTGGACTCGCCCTGACAGGAAGTGACATAGACAGTGTTATTATAATATTGACTGCTCATATAAGATCTAACTCTAGAGCACCGGAGGTCTGAGGGGGCTCAGGGGTCCTCTAGGGGTGGGAATCCCCAGTGGACCCACAATCCGTTATTATCACGATACTTAAGTCACGATGCAATGTTTATATATATATATATATATATATATATATATATATATATATATATATATATATATATATATATATATATATATATATATATATATATATATGTGTACACATATACATAGGGGGTCTTAAGTGAGTCCAGGTGCTCTGGGCGGGCTCAGGGGGTCTTACCTGAGTCCAGGTGGTCAGTCCGTCCAACAGGATGTTGCCAGAGGCGTCCACGCAGGAACAGGACGGGTTGATCACCATGGAGACAGAGGGACAGATGAAACAGCGAGGTCTGGACACTGGGTGGGTCTCATGAAGCCAGATGCACACTGGGTAATTATACTCACTTCCTGGAAAGACATACATGAGTCCTCAAAACTAGACCAGGTTTGATATAGTGACTCAGTGAAGATGATGAGGATCAGGAGGACAGAGGAGAGGAGAGGAGGAGAGAGGAGGAAAGAGGAAAGGAGGAGAGAAGAAGACAGAAAGAAGTGCAGAGAGGGGGAGGAAAGGAGGACAGAGGAGAGATGAAAGGAGAAGAGGACAGAGGAGGGGAGGAGACAAAGTAGAGGAGAGAGGAGAGGAGACAGGAGGACAGAGAGGAGGAGAGGAGGATGAGGTTCTCTATGTTCATGTGATGATAAATACAACATGAGGTTCTTAGTGTTCAAGAAGAGGAACCTTCATAGCGAACAGGAACCGTTCCAGACAAATAAACCAGCTTCTTCTCTTTTGTTGGAAAACCTGTCAGAGGAGAACAAACATGAATCTTCAGATTCATGAATCAATAATTCTCTGTGAGTTTACTGATTTGGTTCACTGGTCAACTATACACCTGTATATATATATATATATATATATATATATATATATATATATATGACCCCCTGGTCACCACCTGATGACCAGCTGGTGACCAGCTGGTGACCACCTGGTGACCAGCTGGTAACCAGCTGATGACCAGCTGATTAGTTGTAAAAGCTTCATGACATCATGTATTAGTACTGTACTTGTCTTGTATTTGCATTGTACTTGTATTGTACACTGCTCAAAAAAATAAAGGGAACACTTAAGCAACACATCCTAGATCTGAATGAATGAAATAGTCTTATTAAATACTTTGTTCTTTACATAGTTGAATGTGCTGACAACAAAATCACACAAAAATTATCAATGAAAATGAAATTTATTAACCCATGGAGGTCTGGATTTGGAGTCACACTCAAAATTGAAGTGGAAAAACACATTACAGGCTGATCCAACTTTGATGTAATGTCCTTAAAACAAGTCAAAATGAGGCTCAGTAGTGTGTGTGGCCTCCATGTGCCTGTATGACCTCCCTACAACACCTGGGCATGCTCCTGATGAGGTGGTGGATGGTCTCCTGAGGGATCTCCTCCCAGAACAGGACACAGTCTGTGGTGCAACGTGGTGTTGGTGGATGGAGCGAGACATGATGTCCCAGATGTGCTCAATTGGATTCAGGTCTGGGGAACGGGCGGGCCAGTCCATAGCATCAATGCCTTCGTCTTGCAGGAACTGCTGACACACTCCAGCCACATGAGGTCTAGCATTGTCTTGCATTAGGAGGAACCCAGGGCCAACCGCACCGGCATATGGTCTCACAAGGGGTCTGAGGATCTCATCTCGGTACCTAATGGCAGTCAGGCTACCTCTGACGAGCACATGGAGGGCTGTGCGGCCCTCCAAAGAAATGCCACCCCACACCATTACTGACCCACCGCCAAACCGGTCATGCTGGAGGATGTTGCAGGCAGCAGAACGTTCTCCACGGCGTCTCAGACTCTGTCACATGTGCTCAGTGTGAACCTGCTTTCATCTGTGAAGAGCACAGGGCGCCAGTAGCGAATTTGCCAATCTTGGTGTTCTCTGGCAAATGCCAAACGTCCTGCCCGGTGTTGGGCTGTAAGCACAACCCCACCTGTGGACGTCGGGCCCTCACACCACCCTCATGGAGTTTGTTTCTGACCGTTTGAGCAGACACATGCACATTTGTGGCCTGCTGGAGGTCATTTTGCAGGGCTCTGGCAGTGCTCCTGCTGTTCCTCCTTGCACAAAGGTGGAGGTAGTGGTCCTGCTGCTGGGTTGTTGCCCTCCTACGGCCTCCTCCACGTCTCCTGATGTACTGGCCTGTCTCCTGGTAGCGCCTCCATGCTCTGGACACTACGCTGACAGACACCGCAAACCTTCTTGCCACAGCTTGCATTGATGTGCCATCCTGGATGAGCTGCACTACCTGAGCCACTTGTGTGGGTTGTAGACTCCGTCTCATGCTACCACTAGAGTGAAAGCACCGCCAGCATTCAAAAGTGACCAAAACCTCAGCCAGAAAGCATAGGAACTGAGAAGTGGTCTGTGGTCACCACCTGCAGAACCACTCCTTTATTGGGGTGCCTGTCTTGTTAATTGCCTATAATTTCAACCTGTTGTCTATTCCATTTGCACAACAGCATGTGAAATTGATTGTCAGTGTTGCTTCCTAAGTGGGCAGTTTGATTTCAGAGAAGTGTGATTGACTTGGAGTTACATTGTGTTGTTTAAGTGTTCCCTTTATTTTTTTGAGCAGTGTATTTGTACTCACAGTAGAAATCCACATAGAGATGAAGATCTGAGAACTGAGAGCGAACCTTCTGGAGATCAGACCTGGTTTCACCTGGATAGCTGTACTGACACTGAGGAAGAGGAGGAGAAGAGGAGGTAGAGCAGGAAGAGGAAGACAGTAAAGGGTTCATTCTGATTGTTTTTAGCAGCTAACTCATTAAGCTGTGGAGGAGGAGGAAGAGGAGGAGGAGGGGGAAGTGGCTCCTCTAGCTCCTTACCACCTCCTTTGCTCCTCACCTCCTTCAGCTCCTTACACCCCCTTTAGCTCCTCACCTCCTCTAGCTCCTTACCACCCCCTTTAGCTCCTCACCTCCTCTAGCTCCTTACCACCCCCTTTAGCTCCTCACCTCCTCTAGCTCCTTACCACCTCCTTTAGCTCCTCATCTCCTCTACTCCTTACCACCTCCTTTAGCTCCTCATCTCCTCTAGCTCCTTACCACCCCCTTTAGCTCCTCATCTCCTCTAGCTCCTTACCACCCCCTTTAGCTCCTCACCTCCTCTAGCTCCTTACCACCTCCTTTAGCTCCTCATCTCCTCTACTCCTTACCACCTCCTTTAGCTCCTCATCTCTAGCTCCTTACACCCCCTTTAGCTCCTCATCTCCTCTACTCCTTACCACCTCCTTTAGCTCCTCATCTCTAGCTCCTTACACCCCCTTTAGCTCCTCATCTCCTCTAGCTCCTTACCACCTCCTTTAGCTCCTCATCTCCTCTAGCTCCTTACCACCTCCTTTAGCTCCTCATCTCCTCTAGCTCCTTACCACCTCCTTTAGCTCCTCATCTCCTCTAGCTCCTTACCACCTCCTCTATCTCCTCACCTCCTCTAGAGTCCGCATCTCCTCTTCTGCGCCTACTCTCGGCATTACATCCAAGATTTTTTTCTGTTTGTGATGCCCTGCTATCGGTCTCGCAGGCTAAAAGACTAGCAGGCTAAAGGACTAGCAGGCTAAAAGACTAGCAGGCTAAAAGACTAGCAGGCTAACAGACTAGCAGGCTAACAAGCTAGCAGGCTAAAGGACTAGCCGGCTAAAGGACTAGCCGGCTAACAGACTAGCAGGCTAACAGACAAGCAGGCTAACAGACAAGCAGGCTAATAGGCTTGCAGGCTAACAGTCTCGCAGACTATCAGGTTAACAGGCTAGCCGTCCAACCGGATGCCGTTCAACCCAACCACTTCCGCTTCCACATAAAAGCCGGGAGATAAATAAATTAGACATCAAAAAAAAAATGTTTTAAACAATCAGAAGATATTGAGCATATAAAATGATATCCACCTCTATTGAGGAGGCTCTTAGTCCGTTTGGGTTCAGGGTACAGGAACCCAGAAGGGACAAAGCAAACACTGTGACGTCGCCGTGGTGTCAGCTGATAACATCAGAACATGATTGCACGGTCTCTCTCTCTCTCTCTCTCTCTCTCTCTCTCTCTCTCTCTCTCTCTCTCTCTCTCTCTCTCTCTCTCTCTCTCTCTCTCTCTCTCTCTCTCTCTCTCTCTCTCTCTCTCTCTCTCTCTCTCTCTCTCTCTCTCTCTCTCTCACACACTCTCTCTCACACACTCTCTCTCACACACACTCTCTCACACACACTCTCTCACACACACTCTCTCACACACACTCTCTCACACACACACACACACACACACACACACACACACACACACACACACACACACACAGGTCAAAGGGCTGGGCTCACTGGGTGTGTTGTTGTTTCTTTCCTTCAACGAGACAGAAAGAGTCACTAAATGTATTGTTTACATTGGTAATAGTTTTGGCCCAAAAAGAAGAATTACTTACTTAATTACTTGTGTAGTCAAAGTCTCCACAGTGTCACATGCTGGGGAGAATATGTCATGATGGTCAAGATGACCTCACTGCATGGCCCAGTGCATGATGGGAAAAGCCTGGCTGTCTCAAACATCAGAGAGCTGATTGGCTCTTAGATTTGACAGAAGTTGTAGAACGTTCTTATTTTATCTGTAGTAGATTGTTGAATATTAGTCTCATGTTTAATCTGAAGACATATCTTGTGTGGTTGATAATAATAAAGCTTATTTATATAACATAAAAAGAACAAAGTATGCAGATAAACACACATTTCTACATAAGTATATATTTACAAACGGCTTGATAAAGATAACGCTATATTCTAAAGTTATAAGTTGACGAGGTGGCGAGGCTATGGGACATGAAGCTGACATTTAGACTTATAACATTGCTGCACCATACGTGTCCATTCGTGTTTACGTACTTTAGCATTTCAAATGTTTGATGAAGTATGAAGCGCGGACCGGTATTTAATGTAACGTTGCACTTCCTGGTTTACCGCGGAGCATTTTGGGAGATGTAGGTTCCAGCTGCTAGCAGAAAACACTGCATGCATCTTGACTAGGCTTTGGTAGGACTTGAATGGTGCATAATGTTTAAAGTGTGAAGCGTGTACATGAAAATTGTTATTATTATTATTATGGTATATTAATAATAGTATTTTGTATTTGATTAATGTTATTTATTGTTGCTTATTATTTTTATTGGGCTATTGAGATAAAGAACTGGGGAGTTGTGCTGTTTGTAGTATGCATATGAAAATTGAAATGTTGCTTTTCTTATTATTTCAGGTTTATTACCTGGTCACTCTCATTTGAAATAAATAAACAAACAAATGTGGAATACCGAGTAGTATCCTTATGCTTTGTACACTGGGTTGCCCTTTCCGTGGGGAGAACACGGAACAATATGAATAAATACAAACAAGGTCTGTAAACTACAAGTCTAGAGATCTAACATGATGATGATGATAGTGATGATGGTAATGATGATGCTCGATCTCGTCTACTTTCCAGGCGAGAAGCAGTTCATCTCTAACGAGCCTAGTGAGTCAGGAAGGGTGGAGGTTGGGTCAAAGTCATGTGACGCTCCCCTTTGTGACTGAAGACGTCTAGCAGCCATGTGACACCATGTGACAAATGACAGCAGAGCAGGAAGTGACAGTGATGCTTTATTGTGATGTCATTCAACAAACTTCAGCTGATCAGATTTATTTACATGATTATTTAAACTCAAACTCCCATCAGCCCCGACACAGGAAGTCTCTTCAGATGGGTGTGGCCCTCCACTCCTTGCCCTCCGTCAGCGCCCTCGGTTGGTGGATGAACACGCTGTATCGGACGCCCTGATTGGCGGCCGCCCTGACAAACCGGTTGTTTGCCGTCATGGTAACGGCCCTCAGCGAGTCTCCGGTGCCGAAGATCAGGAGCGAGCGGCGGTTGACCTTGGCGCTTGGCGTGAGGGTCAGCGAGCGCGCCGATGGCTGGTCGTCCACCTGCTGGAGGCGAGCGAGCAGCGCCCGGGCACGCTCCTTTTCGCCCGTCCCCCCCAACGTGTCCAGGATCAGCTGGAAGTCGCGGACGGCGGCATGGCAGGCGAACAGCTGCTTCCCTCGCAGGAAGTCGTCGAGCAGTGGCAGCACCGGCAGGCTGCGCTCCTGAGCTGCCTGCTCCGTCAGCACCGGCTCCCGGAAGGAGAGGTGGCATCGCCCGTGACTCAGCGACGACACATACGTGATCAGCGTGGTGATGTCCAGGTTCACACGTCGACACTCCTCCACCTTCACCTGCGCAGGAAACGCCAAGCGGGCCACCACTGTCCCCCGGTCCACTCTGGTAAGCTCCTCCTCGTTATGTTCAGCTGGCCCCGCCTCCTCCTCGTTATCTTCAGCTGGCCCCTCCTCGTTATCTTCAGCTGGCCCCTCCTCCTCCTCGTTATCTTCAGCTGGACCCTCCTCCTCCTCCTCCTCGTTATCTTCAGCTGGCCCCTTCCCATCCTTGTTCTCTTCGGTTGGCCCCTCCTCCTCCTCCTCCTCCTCCTCCTCCTCCTCCTCCAGTGTCACGCTGTTGACGGCAACAATATCCCCGCGGACGGCGATGTCCATGTCCTTGAGGCATTGGGCCATGGGGCAGGAGACCCCGTTATAGAAGGCAAAGACAATGTGGGGGGGCGGTAGTGGACTTCCTGCTGGCGGCTGGCCTGCAGGAAGTCCCCGGCCTGGCTGATGATGCTCTTGTCTCCATACTGGCCCCGCCCCTGCCAGATGTTGTGGAGAGCCTCCGCCTTCCTGCCCACCGCCTTCACCCAGGTGTGTCCCCCGTTCGCCACCACGTCCACCACCAGTGTCTGTCGGTGGCCGGTGGCATCCAGGTATGTAAAGACGCGAAGCAGAGCGACCACGTCTTCCAGACTCACCGCCGACTCCACAATGGCTGTCAGGTGAGTTAGGTTGGTGCTGTGCAGGTGAGACTCACGGACCTGCAGCTCTCCAGCCTCCACCCGCCGGAGGAAGCGCAGCTCAGCCCGCAGCTTACCACACAGCTTCTGATGGCCCTCCACACCTGGAACCAGAAGCTCCGCCCTCTGCAGCAACACCTGGGCAGAGGTGATCCTCTGCTGGAGTACCATCTGAAGAGACATGTCTCCTACATCACACCTGAGGACAGAACCACATGTTAATGTGAAGCAGCAGATGAACTGGACATAAACACCATGTAAACAACACGTAAACGACATAAAAACAACGTAAACATGTAAACACAACGTAAACACCACGTAAATGGCATGCTAACACCACGTAAACGACATAAAAAACAACGTAAACACCATGTTCCAGGTCCTTCTGGGTTAAAGGTCTAAAAGTTTCGTGTTTTTAACGGTCTGACTATGAAGTGACGTCAGCTCGTTAGCTCTGATGCTAACTATGTGACGTCAGCCAGTTAGCCTGAAGTTCATCACGTTTTATTTCCGGTCGCTTAAAACAGTTTAAACAATGATAACGTTCAGAAAACGCGCGACGTCGACTTACGGCAAAGTGACGTGTGAACTTAAATCCGTAGGGTCGTGTCCAGATATCAGCTAGCTCCTTCTTCTTCTACTACCCCTAAAGCAAGTAGTAACGAGGCTTCCTCCTCCTCCTCCTCCTCCTTCTTCTTCTTCTTCTACTACCCCTAAAGCAAGTAGGAACAAGGAGGGTATCTCCTACTTGTTCTTCTTCTTCTTCTTTATAGTTTATTGGCGGTTGGCAAACAACTGTTTGGTGCATTACCGCCACCAACTGGTATGGAGTGTGGATCAGGATGTCTAGTACTTTCCCTATAAACAAATAACCATACTAAATAAAATAACAAATAAACAAATAAACCTAGGGCTCATATTCTGTCAATAATCCTTGTTATCCCAAAATACTGCAATAGTGCTTTATAGCACCCGCTCGGGTTACCTTGCAGCACACCACCATATCCAACCCTAACCTACTAGCTGCTCATATTACATTACATTACATTTAGCTGACGCTTTTATCCAAAGCGACTTACATGCTATACAGTAGACCGTAGACACAGCAACGGTGAGCAATGAGGGTTAAGTGTCTTGCTCAAGGACACAACGACGCAGACTGCCAGAGCCGGGGATCGAACCACCGACCTTCTGATTGAAAGACCGACTTGCTAACCACTGAGCCACAGTCGCCCCTATATCCCCTCATATCTCTTGACGTTGTAGAATGATGTTCTATTGTTTCTTCCTGCCCACAACTGTCACATCTGCCTGTGTCTTGTTTCCCTATTTTCCGTAGCATGCTGTTCAACCCAGTGTGTCCAAATTGTGTGCCTTCAAATGATGGTTTCTTCCCTCCTGCACATCTCATTTCCCCCACTTTCCTCTGGAAAACCATTGCCCTTTTCGGTCCTCCTCCCATTGCTTCTGCCGCCTTTCCTTTAATCTCTTTTTAATAAAAACCTTGGTCTCAGTCTTACTGAAGTTGACTTCAACTGGGTTAGGTTCAAGCCTCCTCACCACCCGTTCGCCCTCCAGTGGGCCCACTCCTCCAAACTGACCCAGGACGATAGTGTAGAAACGTAGATCAGAAGATAAAGATGTAATAAATGATTTGAATTTGTAGAATCAGCATACACGTTATAAATGTGTTGATCGTAGATATAATCACTATACAAGAAAATAAAAAATAGATCATGTATAAACATTTAAATGTTTCAGCAACAACTGACAATGGAAGACAAACCGCAGGAGATAATAAATACTTTATTGAGTAGTTTAACAGAGGTTGATTGACAGCATGCTGTATGAAGTTAAGGCACATGAAGCTATGAGGTCAGAGGTCAGGTGGGTTAAAACTAATTTCCTGCTTCCTTTGACACATTAATTATAAAACACCTGAGAAGGTGAGACACCACGTGACAAATAAAAAAAAAAATTCTGTCCAATCGGGAGGGAGCTCACCTGGAGAGAGAAATACAACATTGCTGACATTTGACAGGTCACACAGTCGTTCACCTGTCAGGTGATACACCCATCAGGAGGTCAGAGGTCACAGCAGTAGGCGGCGAAGTCAGGTCATTACCTTCAATCAGCTTTTAGCCTGTTTCTTTTTCTGAACGAGCTCCGCTAACATCTTATAACGAATCATACACTCCTCCTGAAAAAAAACACAAAAAACCCACAGATCAGTTCAATATATACAAATATAATTAACAATCCACTAGCTCATCACAATGCAGTGTGCATGCTGTGGGTCACCTTGCTCAGTGTGGTCAGGTCTTTAATGTTAATGCTACAGCACAGAGACAGCGCTGGTGAACATTACTAATGATCCTCTACATCCCATAATGCAGTGGTCACCAACCTGTTTAAGCCCCAGATCCCTGACCTTTGCCTTGGTGACAGGCAAGATCTACCTATCGAGGGTTAGAGAGAACTGTGGGGCTCAGTGGTTAGCAAGTCTGTCTTTCAATCAGAGGGTCGGTGGTTCAAACCCCGGCTCAGCCAGTCCATGTCGTTGTGTCCTTGAGCAAGACACTTAACCCTCATTGCTCACCGTTGCTGTGTCTACGGTCTACTGTATATCATGTAAGTCGCTTTGGATAAAAGCCTCAGCTAAATGAAATGTAATGTAAAAAGACGGTCCAGCCTTTTTATTTGGCCTAATTGTAATTGAATGAAATCAAACACTGTGGTCCAGCTTTCAAATTGATGTGACCAAGAACTTAATAATTAACTAACCCTTAACTTAAATCGACTTAATTTCAGTGCAACATAAAAAAATATTTGTTAACCGCACACTATAAACAAGAAAAAACATTTGCAATGAGCAGCTGGATGAACTACCAATATGTTGTATTGATCAGCTGAAGTTACAGCACAACACTGACAACATGCTCAGTCAGTGAACTAAAGTAAGTTCAGCTCTGTGTCCCATCACGATGACATCAGAAGTCATGTGACTCAAGTCAGTGTGATGTCTGTGACTGAACACCGTCTGTGACTGAACACCGTCTGTGAGCCTTGTAGTTCAGCTCATAAGCACAGACAGTCTGTCAGTAAGCCGCTCCTGTACTTTTATTTGGTGATTTTCATCTGTGAAAATGTCATTTCAGAGGTAAGTTGATCCAAAGTAGGCACTCACTGTTAGTGCACATGAACACACACACACACACACACACACACACACACACACACACACACACACACACACACACACACACACACACACACACACACACACACACACACACACACACACACACACACACACACACACACACACACACACACACACACACACACACACACACACACACACACACACACACACACACCTCACCTTGGTCTTCCCAGGGACCACCTTGGCAATGCGATCCCAGCGCTCTGCTGTTCCTCTGGGAAACTGTTGCAGAGCGAGTTCCAGCAGTTTCTGTTGGTTTTGAGTCCAGACAGTGGGGTCCGCCTTCTCTCTGTTCCCCTGAGGCTCCGCCTCCTCCTCCTCCTCCACCACCACCACCTCCTCCTCCTCCTCCTCCACTGCCGCAGCTGGGTCAAAGTCTCTCTGGCGATGGCCTCTAACTTTCACCTCCCTGTCGTCTGCTGCAGCTGACTTCCTGTTCCTTCTTCTGACAGATGGAGCTGCTTCGTCTTCCACCTCCACCTCCACCACCTCCTCCTCCTCCTCCTCATCATCATCATCATCATCATCGTAGTCCCCTCTCTGAGTCATCAGTCGGTCAGAAACAGGAAATGACCTCACGGGAAGAAGATGTCCCTTCAGATCCGACAGCTTCACCAGACCTAAAACACAGACAGCAAGATTAACTAGACCCAATGGTGGAACCTGGCAAGAACCTGATTGTGACAGTAGAACCTGATACTGACAATAGAACCTCAGCTGAACATGATACTGACAGCAGAACCTGATACTGACAGTAGAACCTCAGCTGAACATGATACTGACAACAGAACCTGATACTGACAGCAGAACCTCAGCTGAACATGATACTGACAGCAGAACCTGATACTGACAGTAGAACCTCAGCTGAACATGATACTGACAACAGAACCTGATACTGACAGTAGAACCTCAGCTGAACATGATACTGACAACAGAACCTGATACTGACAGCAGAACCTCAGCTGAACATGATACTGACAGTAGAACCTCAGCTGAACATGATACTGACAGCAGAACCTCAGCTGAACATGATACTGACAACAGAACCTGATACTGACAGTAGAACCTCAGCTGAACATGATACTGACAACAGAACCTGATACTGACAGCAGAACCTCAGCTGAACATGATACTGACAGTAGAAGTAGTAGTAGTAGGGCGACTGTGGCTCAGTGGTTAGCAAGTCGGTCTTTCAATCAGAGGGTCGGTGGTTCGATCCCCGGCTCCGGCAGTCTGCGTCGTTGTGTCCTTGAGCAAGACACTTAACCCTCATTGCTCACCGTTGCTGTGTCTACGGTCTACTGTATATCATGTAAGTCGCTTTGGATAAAAGCGTCAGCTAAATGTAATGTAATGTAATGTAGAACCTCAGCTGAACATGATACTGACAGCAGAACCTCAGCTGAACATGATACTGACAACAGAACCTGATACTAACAGTAGAACCTCAGTTGAGTTTACCTGAGGTGTGGCTCACATTGTTTTTCACATGTTTGACTTTAGTCGTCACCTGTTGAAGAGAACAGAGTCAGTCAGTTTCTTATGTTTTAATATTTGTTCTGTCAGAATTAGATATTTCTTCAGCAGCACCCGGCTCCCATCAAAACAGAAACCATCAAAAACTCCTATTCTGTTCTGATTAGCACATTGGATCTTGTTTACTGACGTCTTTGAGAAGTGAAACCAAATCCTGGTACCCGGGAGCCGTGTTAGCAGTTACAGCCTCATGCTAGCTCAATCAGAACCTGAACCGGACGCATATTCTGACCCTTTCTATGGGACCTCATATCTATCTTGGTATCTCAACCAAACAGAGGATTCAAACTGGTTTTAAACCAGTATTAACAGGCTTACATCAGACACCGATCTTCCAAGTTCATGAGCAATCTTCTCCCAACGACCCGGAGATCCTCCAGGGAATTTACCCATCAACCTGCTGAGGAGGCTGAGCTCGTCCTCCGTCCAGTCTGCAGCCTGAGTACATGAATAAAGAGACATTGACATCCTCCAGTCGTCTGTACACCTGTAGCTCAATTGTCTGCAGCCTGATGACATGTATGAGATCAGTGATTAGAATGTTTGTGCTTCATCAGATGTTCTGTTTTGAATCTCACTGAGAAGACCTGACCAGACCTATCAGAGTAATACCAGACCTTCTTCCTTGCAGCTCCACGGTCCTGCAGCCAGTCGTCCATCTGGTCTTCAATCTCCTCGATGGACGTGGCCTGGTCGTAACCCTGGCAGGTCAGGTTCTCCGACGACAGCTCATAAACAGGAAACTCCACCTTCGGCTTCTTGACCTTTGGCCTCTTCTCTTCTGAACAGACAAAGGAGTTAAATGACACCCTTTAGTGCCTGGATGACACCCTTTAGTGCCTGGATGGCACAAAGCAGCGGTATTTGAGGGCCAACAGGTTGTTGCTGTGTGTTTTTGTGCGTTTCAGTATTTCCCTTGCTATTCTGTTGTGTGCAGTGCTGCTATTTGGGCGTCAGTTCGACCGCACATGTGTAGAGACACATCGCTACACATGTGCCACCCCAAAGTTTTTCCCTCAACAGGAGTGTGAGGGGAAAAACAACAGGAAAATGCAAAGTACTAGTATATGTCAAGGTTTATTATTTTGAAAGGTAAAAACGGTAGATCTGATGTACACTGCCTTTGTCAAGGCTTTAAGGAGTAACAGAGTTTACAGTCACGGTTCAGACTACAGAGCCTCCAGGTTTACATAGATAAAAACATTAAAATAAATATAGGTGCAACTTAAAACTGTTCTGCACACTATTGGTTGATGTCTTGATTCGTGGTGTGGAAGCTCACATTCTGTGTAAAAGCATTAATGAAAACATGAAAAGAAATGGAAGCTGCTTGAAGCAAATTATGTAAAGGGTATTTACTTATTACAACTTCCTGTTCAGCTTCAGCTTCTTCTCTCTGCTGCCGTTTCATCTGCTGGTAGTCCTCATAGTACTGCTTTACCTCCTAAAACACAGGGAAACTCCAGTTACCAAATCCGAAATCAACCTGGAAATAGTTGCAGCTGGATCTGCCTCACACGCCAACTTAAAGGTCAACACACCATAAAAGGTCAACACGGAGAATGTTGAATTGGCCAATGACAAAAATAGCAAATTAATTAAAAAATGACTGACTTCCTGTTGAGTTTCCAGTCTCCACATGATACTATGCCTACCAAACTTCATCTAGCTGGAATTATTTTCAAGACATTTCTTCACAACTGAGCCAAGACCCATAAAATGATGCACCAGTTCTGATACAACATTCTGCCTGAGGATATAAGAGATGCTGAAAGGACGTACATTTAAAACCTACTATTGACTTGTTAACTTGCTGAATTGCTTTTGTCTTTTCTGTCTTCATGGTCCACACATGTTCTATCCATCCTGTTTTTGTAGTACCTGGATGGTCTGTGGCATGTTTTTGATGGACAGGGGAAGTACCTGGATGGTCTGTGGCAGGTTTTTGATGGACAGGTAAAGCCAGATGCTCAGCTTCAGTGGGAGGATGTCCTGCCAGTGTGGCCGATCATGAACTCTGATAGAAAAAGACACAAACAATAACAAACACAAACAAACCAAATAAACCGTATGTCCAGTGTAGTCATAGCTGTACCGGTCGGTGCGATCCTGGCCAATACACCTGAGCTCCTCTGCAGGTCTGGAACTCAGCTTCTTCTTCTTCTCTTTCTTCTTCTTACTCAGCAGCTCGTCCTGGAAACATGGGAATTTCATAATCATATCACATGCCCAGGACTACTTTGATGGGGTGGATGAGTGCCTACTGTGTCTCACCAGCTGTTTCTCCAGATATATGGACCAAATGACAGCGTAGTGTCCCACAGTGAGGATGAGGAAGAGGAGGAAGGCCAGCTCTGCATTACTCATCTTCCTCACGCGTCTGTAGTAGAACACTGGCTGCCGCCAATCAGGAAGCCCGTTCACCAGGATATCATCGTACCTGCAAAACATACACACTATATGTATATAGAACTAACTACAAACACCATAGCTAAAGAGGTCTACGGATTAGCTACAGAGGTCTACGGACTAGCTGCAGAGGTCTAAGGACTAGCTGCAGAGGTCTAAAGAGGTCTACGGACTAGCTGCAGAGGTCTACGGACTAGCTGCAGCAATCTAAGGACTAGCTGCAGAGGTCTACGGACTAGCTGCAGCAATCTAAGGACTAGCTGCAGAGGTCTAAGGACTAGCTGCAGAGGTCTACGGACTAGCTGCAGCAATCTAAGGACTAGCTGCAGAGGTCTAAAGAGGTCTATGGACTAGCTGCAGAGGTCTACGGACTAGCTGCAGCAATCTAAGGACTAGCTGCAGAGGTCTAAGGACTAGCTGCAGAGGTCTACGGACTAGCTGCAGCAATCTAAGGACTAGCTGCAGAGGTCTAAAGAGGTCTATGGACTAGCTGCAGAGGTCTACGGACTAGCTGCAGCAATCTAAGGACTAGCTGCAGAGGTCTAAAGAGGTCTATGGACTAGCTGCAGCAATCTAAGGACTAGCTGCAGAGGTCTAAAGAGGTCTATGGACTAGCTGCAGAGGTCTACGGACTAGCTGCAGAGGTCTAAGGACTAGCTGCAGAGGTCTATGGACTAGCTACAGCGGTCTACGGAGGTCTAAGGACTAGCTGCAGAGGTCTATGGACTAGCTACATCGGTCTACTGAGGTCTAAGGACTAGCTGCAGCAATCTAAGGACTAGCTGCAGAGGTCTAAGGACTAGCTGCAGAGGTCTAAGGACTAGCTGCAGCAATCTAAGGACTAGCTGCAGAGGTCTAAAGAGGTCTATGGACTAGCTGCAGAGGTCTAAGGACTAGCTGCAGAGGTCTATGGAGGTCTAAGGACTAGCTGCAGAGGTCTAAGGACTAGCTAGAGGTCTGGATGCAGAAAAGTGAGACTCACTTGCTTCGTCTCTCCTCATCCTTCAGGACTTCATAAATGGCCACCAGCTAAAAAACAAAGACAAAGACTGAATCATCTTAACCTTAAGTTCTGTTTTGATGAGATGCTTGAATAAAGAAAGTAGCACCGTAGTAGCACTTACTTATAGCATTTTGTAGTTTGGCTTTCTGGAAGAAATTGTACGTTCTTGATTCTTGTTGTTCTGAGTTTGTACTTATGGTTGAATCACTTATTGTAAGTCACTTTGGATAAAAGCATCAGCTAAATGAAATGTAATGCTTCAGAAACACTTTGTTGTCAATTGGTTATTGAACGGTTGATTCATCAAAATCTAAACAGTGATTGATTACTGACAGCAGTAGTTTATATTTTGGCTGGAACACTTTGTAGATTTAAGATAATTAGTGATACTCCTGGTAGTCTCGTCTAGAGTTGTGTGTATTGTATTGTAAATTGTAGAAAACATCGTTAAGAAGAAGAGAAATGTTTCTCACTTGTCTGAACTGAGTTTCGGCATTTTCATCTTTGTTCTTGTCAGGATGCAGAGAGAGAGAGAGACGTCGATACGCCTTCTTTATCTCAGCTGCTGAAGCATCCTGAGGCAGACAGACAGACAGTTTTTCTTGCTGTCAATAAAAAAAATCTCAGATGGGAAATATCTTCAGCAGATTAATTTAAACATTTGAACAAACACTGAGTCTGTCTGCTTACAGTCAGTTAACCTGCCGCTCTTTACCAACCATGGCCCAGTGCATGATGGGAAATGCCTGGCTGTTGCCACATAAGAGAGCTGATTGGCTCTTGGATTCGACCACAAACATTGTGTTTTGGAGAATTTGACAGTGGGGTAGACAGTGTGTAGTTGTAATATGTAAGGCCTAACGATAATCAAGCCTTAAATATTACAACTACACAGACAAATTCTCCGAAACATTGTGTTTATTGTCAAATCTAAGAGCCAATCAGCTTGTGTGGCTGATAATAATAAAGCTTATTTATACAACACTTATCCAAACGAGAAGCAAAGTGTCACATAAAAAGAACAAAGGATGCAGATAAACGCACATTTCTACATAAATATATATTTACAAACATATGAATCCGAACAAGGTCTGTAAACTACAACTAGCCTATAGATCTAACAGGAAGTCGCTGTTTATGTGACCTCCGTGTTTTGCTCCGCCCCCTACAGGAGACACGAGTCTCGTATCTACAACTACATCCGGGTTCCCCAGCTGTTAGCCTGAGCTAACCGTTAGCTCCAACCACCAGTCTAACTGGTGAACTGGGATCACTGGTCTGTTCCAGATGCTAACTAGCTTAGCTACTCTGTGCACGTGGCGCCCGTAGCTAGCTACTCGTAACCATGGAGACCGTTAGCAGACCTGGTCCAGGGACAGGAACTGGTAGAAATTCTGCGGTATCTCCTCCACCAGGTCCAGCAGCTCCAGATCCGCGTCCCAGGCTGCCAGAGGGGGGACCGCAGATACCAGCAAGACCAGACAGATCAGCAGGGACCCGCACGGACCCGCACAGACCGCCATCACAGAGAAACCGCTAGCACACAGAAAGCCTGATCCAGATGTCGACCAGCAGCTCAGCGACCACCGGAAGTACTGCCGGTTACATCCGGGTCACACAGCCCTATGGAAGCCTCACAGGGTCAAAGAAAAATGGGAAGGAGTCCCCCTAAGACCTCCAACCCTGAACCCTCAGGGACTCGCTGAGTCACCTGTTGAGAGGCTTCAGGTTTAGGGCGTTAAATGGTGTAAATATGACATATCAATAATATGATGCATGTCGGGTATTTATTTTATACTTTTACTCCCTGATATGAACGAAATGTTTGATAAATAAATATCTATTTGTGTTTTTATGGTCCATCTTTCAGGGTCAACGGTCAGAGGATGTTGTATGTATACAGATTGTAAAGCCCTCTGAGGATTTATAATGAGTTATTTGGGGCTATTCAAAATAAATTGAATTGAAATGAACACACACACACATGTTGGGGGGCGACTGTGGTTCAGTGGTTAGCATGTTCATCTTACAATTAGAGGGTCGGTGGTTCAAACCCCGGCTCAGCCAGTCCGTGTCGTTGTGTCCTTGAGCAAGACACTTAACCCTCATTGCTCACCGTTGCTGTGTCTACGGTCTACTGTATATAAAGTAAGTCGCTTTGGATAAAAGCATCATAAATGTAATGTTGCTTTCAGTGAATCGAAGACTAAAAAGGCAGATGTTATGTTTCCATAAGCAACTTTATTAGTTTTTGATACGAACAGTTTTCTTTGCTTTTCAAAATTCATTCACTGACCACATTTTCTAAAATCCATGAACTCTTTTCACCTTAAAACTCCACAACCTGAACAAACCTTCTGTTTGCAATAAAATGCTCCAACCCCAATGAACCCTAGAGGGTTTGTTATTATCATTAACTGTAATGACACTGACTCCAGTTAACCACATGGTGGCACTTTTATTAACATCCACAAGAGACCCTGAAACACCTTGAAGAGGGGGCCGACAAACGATCAATATAAAACTCAGGATATGATTCAGGATGATCTTGAACCACACGTATTAAAACACTCAATAGATCCATCACGTGCACATCTGTCCAAACATGCTGAATGTTTTGGATGACACTGTTGAAACACGTCCTGAACAGCTGTTTGGGTGACTGGATGGCCTGAGGGAGCAATGCCTGACAGGTCATGTGAGGAGGAAGTAGCCTTTGATTGCTGCCCTTTCTTCTGGAGGCAGAGAACTGGCTGAAGAGACTTTGGGGAGAATGTAGCGGAGCCACTTCCTGTTGCTGAGGGGAGTGTTTATGTATTATTCTCTTGTTGTCTGTAGCGGTTCTTTTGTTCTATTGCGTCTGGTTGTAGTTCAGGGTCTCTTGTGGTTTGCTTTCAGGAGGTCTGCAGCCGGCTGAAGAGTTTCCCAGGGATCCTGCAGCATCGACGGACTGAAATATTTCTCCACTGAAGCTTCACCCTGAGACACAGACAGACACACACATTAAAACCAGCATGGAGTCTCTCTCTAGCAAAGTCCTGCTGAGAACTAGCATGATGCCTTCAAGCTCTACTCAGTAAACATGAGTATTATAACCTTCTCATGTGTTCAAATGTAATAGTGTAAAATTTAGTGAGAAACTTGAATAAATCCAGTTGTTTGAAGGAGAGGATACAGATGTTTTGCTCTTAAACAGCATCCCTCTCAACGTGTTTGCACTTCATCAGAGTTAAGGAACATTTGTTCAGGCACGGTTCTATTTAAGCTCCGCCCCCTCAGGCCTGGCTGGTAACTGGGTCCACTTCTAAATACTAAATCAAATAAAGTAAAATAAAAGGCCTCCGGACCAGAGCTGAACAAAAATGTTAAAATATGTGTAAATATAAACCAATGACCTACAATGGAAAACAAAACATCCAAATAAATGGTGCATAAACACAGACTGGTTCTAGAGCCAGGACACGCTGGAGGGATTATATCTCCCAGCTGGCCTGGGAACGCCTCGGGATCCCCCAGAATATTGTTCTTTCT
>CM042230.1:45000-100000 GCA_023566465.1 Cottus gobio | reverse complement strand
TGATAAAGATTATCGTATAATGTTTTCAGATGATTTAATGGTATTAAAATACTAATAAAGACACAGTTTGTGGTATTTATTATGTGTGTTTCCTCTCTCCAGCTCTCTGATCTTAATTATATACATTACATTTCATTTAGCTGAGGCTTTTATCCAAAGAGACCTACATGATATACAGTAGACTGTAGTCACAGCAACAGTGAGGGTTAAGAGTCTTGCTCAAGGACACAACAACATGGACACGACTCCTGGAGCCAGGGATTGAACCCCCGACCCTTGAACCCCCGACCCTCTGATTGAAAGACAGACTTGCTAACCACTGATCCACAGTCGCCCCTGCATAATAAAATCATAATAATAAAAGTTATTGAGGGGAAATAACAGATCACGAAAAGAGAAATATTTTTATAAATGAAGAAAGTTGTTTGAGGTCCTTTTATTGTTCAGACCTACAATGAACATATTCAGAAAACAATCAAATATATAACTTGAGTTTAATCTGATCGTCTTCACTCTGGTATGAAACTCCAGCGATCGGTCCGCTCAGCTGCAGCGTCCAATCACATAACTGATGAACACTGAGGGGGCGTGTCGAGCGTTAAAACACTTCCTGGAAGCCCGCTCTCGTGGCTCCTCGATCATGGCTCCTCCTCACTCCTCCGAGCAGAATAAGAGCTTTGGGACGACCGTCAATATGGCGATGCCGAACAACTTCCGGTTCAATCGAGGAGCAAGGAAACGACAATTAAGAGACTTGGGATGCACCCCTAGTGAAGCCTGGGGGTCAGAGAGAGAGAAAGAGGCGGCTCGTGATGTGGGTATATGTGGTGGCCCGAATTCATTGGGAACCAAGAAGTAGGCCTACCCAGCCTTACAGTAGGCAAGGAGCAGTTCCAAGTCAATATATAAGTTAAAAGTCAAAAGTTAAACTCTTGGTCAGTTAATATAATGATATTCAATGCATTTATATATCTTCAAATCATTACAGATGTTATCTCAAGGCCCTTTCCATCTATAGTAAGTCTAACCCATACTCTGCTGTCGGCAGCCTGATGGAAAGGTCATCTCCAACTAAATCTTTCATTTTAATCTCTTATATAAATCAAAGAGCTGACTATTAACAGGTTGTTTTTTCACATCAAATATGTGTTGATGCAATATGATAAGCAATATCAGAATACCGTGTAAGGTCATCGATCTGCTCGGATTGGAAAACACTGAAGGGACAGCCGACCAATCTAACTTAATGTTTCACGATAAACAAACGCATTATTATCTAAACGCAATAAATTGCATTGCCATATGATTTTCTGTCTTCTGTCCTCAAAGGAAGTAGCCTGTATTTGCCGGTATGAGAATTTTGCTGAAATTAAAAACATTTACTGTTTGCTCTATACTAAATCCGTCTGCTCCTCTCCTGATGAATATGAGTCATCTGTCGCTCTACTCTGTGGGCGTTTGGACAAACTGACTCTTTAGTGAAGCCAAAATAAAGTGAGAAAAAAAAGACCATCTGAATGATAACAGCAGAGTCAATGTATGAAAGAAGATAACCTCTTTAACTAGTCCCTGTAAATCTGTAACTAGTCCCTGTAAACCTGTAATTAGTCAATGTGGCAGTGGCTCAGTGGTTAGCAGGTCTGACTTTCAATCAGATCACTAGTTCATGTCAATGTGTCCTTGAGCAAGACACTTAACCCTAATTGCTCACCGTTGATGTGTCTACGGCCTTTTGGATAAAGCGTCAGCTAAATGAAATGTAATGTAATGTACACCTGTATCTAGTCCCTGTAAACCTGTAACTAGTCCCTGTATATATGAAACTGGTCTCTGTAAACCTGTAAGTAGTCCCTGTATATATGAAACTGGTCTCTGTAAACCTGTAACTAGTGCCTGTAAACCTGTAACTAGTCCCGGTATATCTGAAACTAGTCTCTGTAAACCTGTCACTAGTCCCTGTATATATGAAACTGGTCTCTGTAAACCTGTAAGTAGTCCCTGTATATATGAAACTGGTCTCTGTAAACCTGTAAGTAGTCCCTGTATATATGAAACTGGTCTCTGTAAACCTGTAACTAGTGCCTGTAAACCTGTAACTAGTCCCGGTATATCTGAAACTAGTCTCTGTAAACCTGTCACTAGTCCCTGTATATATGAAACTGGTCTCTGTAAACCTGTAAGTAGTCCCTGTATATATGAAACTGGTCTCTGTAAACCTGTAAGTAGTCCCTGTATATATGAAACTGGTCTCTGTAAACCTGTAAGTAGTCCCTGTATATATGAAACTAGTCCCTGTATATATGAAACTAGACCCTGTATATATGAAACTAGTCTCTGTAAACCTGTAAGTAGTGCCTGTGAACCTGTAACTTGTGTTAGCACCTGGCTCACGGCTGGTAACAAAAACAGAGTTCCCATTCCGCTGTCAAACAAAGCCTCACAAAGATACGCACGAGAATGTAATTTCTGTCCAGCAAAAAAATGTAAATTGACTTACTTATGGCTGAAATATTACATTACATTTCATTTATCTGAGGCTTTTATCCAAAGAGACTTACATGATATACAGTAGACACAACAACGGTGAGCAATGAGGGTTAAGTGTTTTGCTCAAGGACACAACGACATGGACCAGCGGAGTCGGGGATCGAACCACTGACCCTCTGATTGAAAGACAGACTTGCTAACCACTGAGCCACAGAATATGAATATTCCGGGCCTTCCTGCTACCTACCGAGAGCTATGGCCACGTAGCAACCGGATGTTGTGAAACGAGATGGATTACGCCAGGAGAAGGTATGGCCTGGTGAGAGTTGAACTTTTTTTTTGTTGAACCCTAACCCTTATGTGAAGCACTTTGAATCACCTTGTTGTTGAAATGTGCTATACAAATAAATTTGCCTTGCGTAGCCTTGCCATCCTTAGTAATTAAGGAGCAGTTGGCTGCTGAGAAGCACCCGGGGAGCAACTGGGGGTTCAGGGTCTTGCGAACTATGGGGAGACCAGGGATCGAACCGACTACCTTCTGGTTTCAGGAAAACCACGCTCCCCATGAGCAACAGCCACCCCCAGATTAATGGTCAGACAAGCCCAGGCAAGACAGTCAAACAGTGCTCGGATGCGTTGGAGATGATTCTCTCAAGTGTCGCTGTAAATCACCACATCATCCAAGTACACACACAGCACGCCCGACCAACCCAAACACCACCTTGTTCATTAGGCGCTGGAACGTGGCTGGAGCATTACGTAAGCCAAACGGCATAACTGTGTAGGAAAACACTAACCCTAACCCTTTGAGTCATCGGAAGACTAGAAAGTCGCTATACAGGTACAGTTCATTTACCATTTAGATCATCTTGTCCCCAGACCTATACGACCACAGGTGAGATCCTGTTTAAAACAACAATGGAAGCCAACATGGCAGCAAGAGACCTGTTTTCAATAGTAAAACATTATTATTCATGCTTTCTTTTTTGTTTCCAGAAATGTTTGCTGTGTCTTTGTACTACATTCTATTTAGAATATGTTTACCTTGAGTAGGTCTCGTGTCTGTTTTTGATCAATATATTCTTGTATTTTACTCTTGTAATAGATCTAACAAAATCAAACCCCAACTTTATCATTAGAGAAGTAGAAATATGAGCACAACAGTGTGTTCAAGGAGAATCAGATTGTATGAACCGTGTGCCATACCGTAACAAGATTAGCGTTTATAAACTATTGTAGAGTTTTGAATTGAATTAAAATCAAACACTTACAAGTGTTTCACAAGACCTGCAGTGTTCTGCTACTTGCGTGTGTGATTGTGGGAATTAGTGTGTAGTATTTTGAATAATTTGCCTGGTTTTCAAAAGATTTAATTTATCTTTGAATTTTGCCATTGTTTATGGGTTCTTGGTTATTTGAAACATCTTGAATCAAGTGATTTAAACTGGTGACAGAATTTGAGTGAAAGTCATTTTCACATTCAACAGACTCTTTAAGATGTACTTCAGTGTTGTGTTTTCATAATGTCATGTGAATTATTGGAGACACAGATGAGCTTACTGGCGTCCTGACGACTGAACTCAGATCTAATTCAGAAGCAGTAGAGTGTGAGTAAAGCTGTGGGTGTGAATGTCTTTGAATAGCAGCTCACTGTGCTCAGCGATGGAGGAGACGTTTGTAGTGGAGGTGGTGTGGAGGTTAGCAGGCCTTCCCTCAGCTAACAGCACTGACGTATCCACAGCTTGCCCACACACACAAAATAGATCCTTCAGTTTGACTCACATGACGATCCTCCACCTCTCATTACGTTTCGCTGGACGTCTTCCATCCTCACAGTACTTCTGCATGTTCACAGCACTTTGAATGTTTCATCTTCACACAGAAAAACAGCTCACCTGTAAAAAATAAACCTGATCGTTACAAACTGTTCTTCACAGTGATGTCAAAGGTGATGTTAGGCCTGTGATTGGCTCTTTGCATGAAAGACTGTTTGTATGTTAAGTCTGTTTGTGGCGACTTCAAAGGAGACTTTAAAAAACATGTTATTTGGCTTTTTCAAAGTAAAACAATTCATAAAGGAGTAGACCAAATGTAACTAATAGAGGAAGGGTAAGTACTCAGAGAGATGACGTGTACGTAGAGGTGTAGAGAGAGATGATGTGTACGTAGAGGTGTAGAGAGAGTGATGACGTGTACGTAGAGGTGTAGAGAGAGGGATGACGTGTACGTAGAGGTGTATAGAGAGTGATGACGTGTACATAGAGGTGTAGAGAGAGGGATGACGTGTACGTAGAGGTGTAGAGAGAGATGTGTACGTAGAGGTGTAGAGAGAGTGATGACGTGTACGTAGAGGTGTAGAGAGAGGGATGACGTGTACGTAGAGGTGTATAGAGTGATGACGTGTACGTAGAGGTGTAGAGAGAGTGATGACGTGTACGTAGAGGTGTAGAGAGAGACGTGTACGTAGAGGTGTAGAGAGAGCGATGACGTGTACGTAGAGGTGTAGAGAGAGTGATGACGTGTATGTAGAGGTGTAGAGAGAGGGATGACGTGTACGTAGAGGTGTAGAGAGAGTGATGACGTGTACGTAGAGGTGTAGAGAGGGATGAGGTGTATGTAGAGGTGTAGAGAATGATAACGTGTACGTAGAGGTGTAGAGAGAGGGATGACGTGTACGTAGAGGTGTAGAGAGAGGGATGACTTGTACGTAGAGGTGTAGAGAGAGATGATGTGTACATAGAGGTGTAGAGAGAGGGATGATGTGTACGTAGAGGTGTAGAGAGATGATGTGTACGTAGAGGTGTAGAGAGTGATGTGTAGGTAGAGGTGTCTCTACCTACACATCACCTACCCTACCTACCCTCTCACATCAGAGAGGGATGATGTGTAGGTAGAGGTGTAGAGAGAGTGATGACGTGTACGTAGAGGTGTAGAGAGAGGGATGACGTGTACGTAGAGGTGTAGAGAGAGGGATGACGTGTACGTAGAGGTGTAGAGAGAGTGATGACGTGTACGTAGAGGTGTAGAGAGAGGGATGACGTGTACGTAGAGGTGTAGAGAGAGTGATGACGTGTAGGTAGAGGTGTAGAGAGAGATGTGTACGTAGAGGTGTAGAGAGAGTGATGACGTGTACGTAGAGGTGTAGAGAGAGTGATGACGTGTACGTAGAGGTGTAGAGAGAGGGATGACGTGTACGTAGAGGTGTATAGAGTGATGACGTGTACGTAGAGGTGTAGAGAGAGGGATGACGTGTACGTAGAGGTGTAGAGAGAGTGATGACGTGTACGTAGAGGTGTAGAGAGAGATGTGTATGTAGAGGTGTAGAGAGAGCGATGACGTGTACGTAGAGGTGTAGAGAGAGCGATGACGTGTACGTGGAGGTGTAGAGAGAGGGATGACGTGTACGTAGAGGTGTAGAGAGAGGGATGACGTGTACGTAGAGGTGTAGAGAGAGTGATGACGTGTACGTAGAGGTGTAGAGAGGGATGAGGTGTATGTAGAGGTGTAGAGAGAGGGATGACTTGTACGTAGAGGTGTAGAGAGAGATGACGTGTACGTAGAGGTGTAGAGAGAGGGATGACTTGTACGTAGAGGTGTAGAGAGAGGGATGACTTGTACGTAGAGGTGTAGAGAGATGATGTGTACATAGAGGTGTAGAGAGAGGGATGATGTGTACGTAGAGGTGTAGAGAGATGATGTGTACGTAGAGGTGTAGAGAGTGATGTGTAGGTAGAGGTGTCTCTACCTACACATCACCTACCCTACCTACCCTCTCACATCAGAGAGGGATGACGTGTACATAGAGGTGTAGACAGTGATGACGTGTACGTAGAGGTGTAGAGAGTGATGACGTGTACGTAGAGGTGTAGAGAGTGATGACGTGTACATAGAGGTGTAGACAGTGATGACGTGTACGTAGAGGTGTAGAGAGTGATGACGTGTACGTAGAGGTGTAGAGAGAGGGATGACATGTACGTAGAGGTGTAGAGAGAGGGATGACGTGTACGTAGAGGTGTAGAGAGAGGGATGACATGTACGTAGAGGTGTAGAGAGAGATGATGTGTACGTAGAGGTGTAGAGAGAGATGTGTAGAGATCCATTTTAACCAGTGTACTAACCTCCAGTTAAACCAGGGAAGTGTTACGGTCTTTGAAGTGTAACAAATATTACCTTAATATTTCCGGTTACCCTAACCTGTTTACCTAACCCTAACCCTTAACCCGTTTACCTAACCCTTATCCGGCCACCAGGTGAATGAACTGTGGAGAACTCGTGTTTGTTCTTCCTCTGGTTTTCTGTCCTACGAGCACAGTGAACTGTAGTGAACTCTGTGTTTGTGGAGCTGATCTATGGTCAGGTTCACCTCCGATCACAGACACAGTTCACTGTTTTAAATGTTGGATGGGATGATGATGCATATTTTAAACCTCTACAGCTTTTGAAAACGGGCCCCCCATCAGGCGCTCCTTATTTTTAGTATTAAAAACTATTGTTAGTATTAATAAATACAATGCGGACAACAAATACAGTTGCATTGACAACAAAACAATATAGTATTATTGAAATGTGTTAAAGCTATAAGGTGATCAATAACAGCTCTCATAAATGTGAACCAGTCAGTGGTGGTGCTCCCAGACAGTTCACCAGTTCAGACGTTTTACCATTTTGACCTCTCATATCTGAGCTGAAGTGGCAAAAAGACACAGACTTGGGAACACATGGTTAAAACACACTGGGAGGCGTGGGTGATAAATCAGGGGTGGGGCAGACAATGACAAAGGCAGGCAGTGAAGTGAACGTCAAAATAAAACAGTAAACAAACAAAATCAAAACCAAGATCATGACCCATTTGACTGTCAGTGCTCTGATTGCAGACCGCCCCGTTCATTTTAGGTCCTCCAATAAATCCCCATGTTTACATGGGGGAGGGGATTGTGTGTCCTGTGACCCAGGGAGGTGTGTGGTCAGCGACGATGGGTCCTGTTGGCCCTTCCAAAGCAAAGTGGTCTCTTCTATGCAACTGTAAGGGTCATAGCGGGAAGGAGGTCTTTCAGGCCGGGCTGTCCCAGGACTCTCAGGGAACAGCAGACAGATGCAGAAAGCTCTGGACCTTGTGGGGTTGCCTTCGCTGACACATCTCTTCAGTGTCGCATGGAGGTGTTTGTGGAGTGGCATAGCAGCGTGGTGGTCTCCATCTTTAAAAAGGGGGACCAGCATGTATAATCCAAGCATCACAATGCCCAGCCTCCCGAGCAAAGCTTATTCTAAGGTGCTGGAAAGGATCCTCAGCTCCAGCTGCAGCAATGTGGATTCCATCCAGGACGTGGAACAGCACTTTACTCTAGTAGGACTGGTAGAGCCATCTGGTCTTCGTATGACCAAAAAGAGCACCGTGTCTCGGCACACCTCACAACACGAGCAAAGCAAAAAAATGACTTAAGAGTACAGAGAAATGTACAATAAAGATATTACAGATTTAAACACCACATTCCCACCCTGAGGTATCAAGTAGTTTGTGTACTCCAGTGCATGCTTTGTACCTCCACAGTTCTTACGAATGGCTACTGCTTTCTACATACTGGACTGTAGCATAGAGTAAACGTATCAGCCCTTTTGTAAAAACAGGAGAACAAACGGGATCCAGACTGTCTCGCATGTCCAAGTAGTCCTTGTGTTCCATTATCAAATTACATTTAGCTTACACTTTTATCCGAAGCGACTTACATGATATACAGTAGACCGTAGTCACAGCAATGGTGAGCAATGAGGGTTAAGTGTCTTGCTCAAGGACACAACAACACAGACTGGCTGAGCCGGGGTTTGAACCACCGATCCTTTGATTGAAAGAAGGACCTGCTAACCACTGACCCACAGTCGCCCCATTACCAAATTGCTATGCTGTGAATGCAGCATAACATAACTCATACAGCCATCTCTCTTGAAAGCAGGAGGGACCAAACTGCCTGTGGACTTAAGACCATTTGGAGATGTCAGTTTTGATATGAAAGATATCAGTTTTGATATTAGTTTTAATGTTGAGTTGTATTTTGGGCTGTTTCAGGAAGTGTTTGTCAGGATGTGCTTCAGTAGCCAGAGTGCTTTGTGTTTGCCTCAGCAGCCGTCTTTTGTGTTCCTTAAATCAACTTGTCAACTCAGTGATGAGTTTGTAGGTCAGCGAACAAACAAAGCGTTGCCGTACCAACAGGCTCTGGTTGACCGGCTTCTCCTCAACCTGCAAAGGTTTAACTTAACCCAACATCAGCAGCCGCTCAGTCCAGATGGCAAATAGAGGAGGAAGTGGAAGGGCCTCTGTCTGCTGGCCATCGCTCCAGTTTTACCTGCAAACAAAGAGCAAAGTGTTGGGTTTCTATATCACTCCGATTGCCTTTGTGCAAGTGTGAAAGCAGAGTGGAGCTCAGACTCATCTGATCTCACCTGAACAGGAGGCAGAGAGGCCAACTGGCTTCAAACATACCAGCAAGAGTCAAACTGGATCAGAAAATCACAAATAACGGCTCTTCACCAGCAGAACAAACATCAACTGACCTTAAAACACCACCTGCTCTGAGCTTCAGATTTTACCAGAACCTTTCTTCTGGTTTCAGATTATGAAACATTTGCTAAATTGACTGAAGACTTAAAGGGAAAATATGACACATTTTATGTGGATGTCCTATCAGTACTAATAGTAAATGTAACATCCACCTCATCAACTCAGTCACTCTCACCTGTTTGCCACACCCACCTCATCAGCTCATTCACTCTCACCTGTTAGCCACACCCACCTCATCAGCTCATTCACTCTCACCTGTTAGCCACACCCACCTAATCAGCTCATTCACTCTCACCTGTTAGCCACACCCAGCTCATCAGCTCATTCAATAGGCTCGTTCTAAAGAGCTGCGCTTCACCTGGAGTCCAGATGAGAGCAGCGGCAGCAGCAGGGGGCATTGACAAAAAACTGGGGTCAAGTCGAACCGTTTTCCGCTGACTTCAAAGTGTACACAGGAAGTCACAGAAACACTGACTTCCTGTTATTTCCGATCTGTAGTCTACTTGTAGTTTACAGATCACGTTTGGAGTTATTCATATGTGTTTATAAATATATATTCATGTAGAAACACTGCATCCTTTGTTCTTTTTATGTCTGCCTGTGACACACATTACTACTCGTTTTGGTATGTGTTATATAAATAAACTTTATTAGTATCAACCACACAATTGTTGACTAATAGTCAACAATTGAGCGTTAAGTATTACAACTTGGTGTTTGCTGTCAGATCTGAGAGCCAATCGGCTCTCTGATGTGGCGAGAGCCAGGCGTTTCCCATCATGCAGTCGGTGGAGAGCTGCTGTGGCGCCTGGCTCTAAAATCGACGTTCGCCTCGCTCTCGTGAGATTATCGTTGACCACGTGTTCATGACGTCAGAGCAAGTCGGGATCAAGTCGGACTCTCTTTGATCCAAATGAACGTGGTGTCCACATTGATTAGCTTCTTCAAATCTTTCTTCATCTGAGGTACCGTAGGTATCGCTGACTATGGATGAAGATAGAAGTCATCATTGTGCAAAAACTGTCAGGTAATTTTTTTTAAAGAAGGGTTAGGGTTAGGGTCAATAGCATTTTAACGCTAAAACACACATACTTCAGCCAAAATTGAATGTTCATATTTAACTCTACTACTGATCCATCTCCGACAGACTGTGGAAGATATACAGTACATCTCGAACAGTTAATTCTATAATAATTCTAGTGAAGCTGAATGTAGTCCATCCTCTGAGGACCATCAATGTGCTCAGTAAGAAATCTGATTCAGCTGTTTGAAGGAAACTTATTTTCGCAGAATAAAGAGACTGTAATGATGATTGAATGTTGATAGACATCATTGTTTAATGATGAGGCTAAAAAAGGCACAAAATGCAAATAAATTAGATAAAGTTGGCAATAGCATCACTTTTTTCTTTTTCAGAATGAAGTAATGGTCAAAGACTGATGAAAGCATTTGCAGTGGGCTTCTGTTCACCAAATAATGTATACTAATAATACTCACAGCTCGTTAACTGACACAGTCTAGTTAATTTACTCACAGCTCGTTAACTGACACAGTCTAGTTAATTTACTCACAGCTCGTTAACTGACACAGTCTAGTTCATTTACTCACAGCTCGTTAACCAACACAATCTAGTTCATTTACTCACAGCTCGTTAACTGACACATGGTCTAGTTAAGCTCGTTAACTGACAAATAATCTTATGTATACCTCAGTGAACCAAACTTTCGTCTTTGGCTTCCTTCTGAATCTAAATATCTACCAGGAATGTGAGGAACAATCAAAGTTCAACTTATATAATAATAATAATAATAATATAATAATCAGAATCAGAATGTTTGGCTCCAGCAGCCAGTTGAACACATTTCTTTCAAGTATTTCAACAGCATCAGAAATCTTTACACAGGCTGAACCTAAGAATAGAAAACAATAGACAAACACACACGTAAATGCAGACGCAGAAGGTTTGAGCTGTTGCATAGTATCGTCAGGTCGTTCCAATGTGGAAAAGAGTCTTCCCAACAAGAAAAACAATGGCTTGTCACTAAACATAAATACTTAATCTTTACTGGGAAAGTGCTGGACTGATATTGTTCCTGCAGAAAGCCGGAAGTGTTTCTACCGTCTTCGTGAGCGTTTACGAACAGCCGCACTCGTCCACGATCATGTCCTGGATGTCCTTCTTGATGATCTTCTGCTCTTCGTTGTAGTACAGCATGGACATCGCTCGCAGCCTCGTGGGCACGCAGCACGATCTCATGTTCTGAAACGGGCTGTAGCCCCTCATACGGTAATGATTGATGACCGTGGAATGGAAGGACAGGGATGAGCCGGTGAAGCTCGCCATGTGGTTTGGACAGTCGCCCTCGCAGTAGTTGGCATGGTAACCAGATGGAGCGATAATCCAGTCATTCCAGCCAATATCTTTGAAATTCACGTAAAACTGTCGTTTGCAGCAGACACGTATTTTCCCGTCGCACTCCAGACCTCGTTTGACTCGTCGCTGGGCCGCTTCTTCTTCAGCTCGCAGAGCCACCATGAGGAACGGCCGGTGAGACTGGTCCCTCCCGCCGGGCACGAGGACCGGTGAGGCTGCGGCCCCGGGGCACAGCGGGCAGGAAACCCGTAAGCGGAGCGAGTGGCTGCTGCCGTCCAGCAGAGTCTGAACACTGCGGGAGAGCGCAAGGGTGTGCCAGCCGCTGCGACGGGTGTCCACCATCTTCTCTGAAACACACTCTTCCTTCTCATTGTCATCCTCATGATGAAGCTGCAGCAGCCGCAGTGTCACTTTGCCTTTCACTCTGTTGGCCATT
The DNA here is from genome assembly GCA_023566465.1 of Cottus gobio. Taxonomy (NCBI): domain Eukaryota; kingdom Metazoa; phylum Chordata; class Actinopteri; order Perciformes; family Cottidae; genus Cottus; species Cottus gobio. The sequence goes on along the minus strand of CM042230.1, from coordinate 88,150 downwards.
GACATCTTCAGGAAGATCCAGACATTCGCCTGTTCCACCACCGAAAAGCCGCTGCCCTCCTTCGAAATGTCAAAGGTCACCGTGTCCAGAGAGTCTCCTGCCGCAGAAAGCACAGAGAACATGTTAGCAGGGGTTTAACAAATCCATCAGAAGGAATAAAACATCGACAGTGATGCTGTATATATATATATATATATATATATATATATATATATATATATATATATATGTGTGTAACAGAAGGTCTGTGCTAGATTGTAGTGGGTTCTACTGGGAACACTTCCACCGAATCCACTGTTCGATCACCATTTATTATCGTGCACCTGAATTAAAGTTTGGGTTTGTACATGACCTCTGACCCCAGCGTGATAGTCTTGCTGTTGGAGAACAAGAAGCTCACAGTTTTCTTTTCATGTGGAAATACACATAAATAAAACAAAACATTTAGACATCAGGAAAACAACAGCAAGTGCTCACTGAGAAGCTTCGTTCTAAACCAAAAAACCCCAAAGTTTGAACGAAGACATGAATAAAATAATTTGAACCAGCTGTTCTTTCTGAAGTAAATGATTGGCAAGCAAAAGGAACTCTGATCCGCTGTCTGAACCCCCCTCTTCTGTCTTCCTGTCATTCAATGAATGAACAAAGAAAATGTCATTGACAATAAATGCATGAATGGAGCCACCTCTAAATATACTCGATATGAGCAGAGACACTAAAAAAAGAAAAGCTCTGTTGATCACACACACACACACACACACACACACACACACACTCTCTCCCTCTCTCTCTCTCTTTGTTTCCTGCTGCAAAATAATTACTGAGGCCTAGATTTGTCTGAATGGAGAGATTATTTACGGCCTGAGACCACTTGGTATGTCCCCCCCCCCACTCGTTACTGTCCTCTAATTTCGAGCGGCCTTTGAGCGACATTTTTAATTAAAGATTCCTCTCAAAGAAAAGACTATTTATAGAACAAAGCCATTCTGTACATTTATGTAAGCAAACAAGAGACAGGACAATGTGATTGGTCACAATCTGGTTCACGTTCATGAACACAAAACTTCACAAGTGTTTGTGATCATCAACAACTTTAATGAGTGGATTTCAAAAAGACTCATTTTAGAACCAGATAATTTGTTCAACATTCAGTTAGAGTTCACAACTTGTGATTATTCACCTGATCAACCTGATCAACACTCAGCGGTCTACATTGTTTAACTCGTCGAGTTGCTCACTCAGACCCTTTGTAAGGGTTAGGGGCTAGGGTACAATGTGGCAGGCAGGCAGGCAGGCAGGCAGGCAGGCAGGCAGGCAGGCAGGCAGGCAGGCAGGCAGGCAGGCAGGCAGACAGGCAGGCAGGCAGGCAGGCAGGCAGGCAGGCAGGCAGGCAGGCAGGCAGGCAGGCAGGCAGGCAGGCAGGCAGGCAGGCAGGCAGGCAGGCAGGCAGGCAGGCAGGCAGGCAGGCAGGCAGGCAGGCAGGCCTCAGTGGTGTCTGAGTCTCCGGACTCTATTGGCTCACGAGATAGATATTTAGGCTATATGTAGATAATCAGCTCACATTTATGTGGCTCTTGGTTTCCTCTCTTTTCAGATTTGGGATAAAACGTGTTCCTGATCAACCAATCAGATTGCTCAATGGTGTGAGCAGAGACATAAAACAATCTCTCCTCTGTCCTTATCCTTCTGGACCTTTCTGCTGCCTTTGACACAGTGAACCACCAGATCCTCATCTCCTCCCTCCAGGACCTGGGTATCTCAGGCACTGCGCTCTCCCTCCTCTCATCCTACCTCAGCGATCGCACCTACCGGGTAACCTGGAGAGGATCTGTGTCTGAGTCTTGTCCTCTCACTACTGGGGTCCCTCAAGGCTCGGTTCTCGGTCCTCTCCTCTTCTCTCCGTACACCAACTCTCTTGGCTCCGTCATTCGCTCACATGGCTTTTCCTACCATAGCTATGCTGAAGACACCCAACTGATCCTCTCGTTTCCCCAATCGGAAACACAGGTAGCAGCACGAATCTCGGCCTGTCTGACTGACATTTCACAATGGATGTCCGCACACCACCTGAAAATTAACCCTGACAAGACCAAATTACTTTTCCTTCCAGGAAAAGTCTCCCCCACTCACGACCTGACGATTACTTTCAACAACTCAGTCTTGGCCCCGACCCCGACTGCCAGGAACCTCGGTGTGACCCTGGACAGTCAACTCTCCCTGACTGCCAACATTACCCCAACAACTCGCTCCTGTAGATTCATGCTGCACAACATCAGGAGAATACGTCCACTTCTCACCCAGAAGGCGGCACAGGTTCTTGTCCAGGCTCTGGTCATCTCGCGCCTAGACTACTGCAACTCCCTCCTGGCGGGTCTACCTGCTGGTGCCATCCGACCTTTGCAGCTCATCCAGAATGCTGCAGCTCGACTGGTCTTTAACCTCCCGAAATTCACCCACACTACTCCGCTCCTCTGCGACCTTCACTGGTTACCAGTGGCTGCCCGCATCCGCTTCAAAACACTGGTACTGGCGTACCGTGCTACGAACAGATCTGGTCCAGTCTACATCCAGGACATGGTAAAACCTTACACCCCAACTCGTGCGCTCCGCTCGGCTTCTGCCAATCGCCTTGTAGCTCCGTCACTGCGAGCTAAACACTCAACAAAGTCTCGACTGTTCTCTGTCCTGGCTCCTCGATGGTGGAATGAGCTCCCCATTGACATCAGAACAGCAGAAAGTCTCTACATCTTCCGTCGCAAACTAAAAACACATCTTTTCCGACTATACCTTGAATAAAGGATGTAGCACTTTAGTAGCACTGAAATGGCTCTTACTGATAGCACTTTGTAGTCGAACCTTTGACGAAATTGTACCTTCTTGATTCTTGTTGTTCTGATTCTTGTTTGTAACCGTAGAATGCACTTATTGTAAGTCGCTTTGGATAAAAGCGTCAGCTAAATGAAATGTAATGTAATGATGTGTAATAATAAATTGCCATTGAGGGATGGACCATATGGCGGTCGTCCAGAGGCTTATGTTGACTTCATGATCCAATACTGTTTTTATAATTGTTATTATTATAGCTCTCAATCATGCAGATAATCTCATAATTTGTAATTTATGTTAAATAAATTGTTTTTTGCCTGAACTTAATAAGTGAACTTTATGACCGTATAACTATAACTCTCTCTCTCTTTCAATTATTTTATTTTTAGTTTATACCGGCTACACGCTAACTAAAACAAAAACAAAAATACAAAATAAAATTTATAATACATAACACAGCATAACGATCAACTATACGAACAATCAGACTTGGACAAAAAACATACAAGAAAACATATACTAACTATGACTATAACACTCTAACTTTAACTCTGACTGTAACTCCTTGACCTTTCAACTTTAACTCAGTGACTTTAACTACATGACCTTTTAACTGTAACTTCATGACCTTTCAACTGACCTCATACCTATCAACAATGGTTTCATCGTAACTCTGTAACTGTTTCACCGTAACTGTAACTTTGAAAGTGTAACTCTGTAAGAGTAACTCTATATCTGTAACTCTGTAAGTGTAACTCTGCAAGTGTAACTCTGTAAGTGTAACTCTGAAAGTGTAACTCTGTAAGTGTAACTCTATATCTGTAACTCTGTAACTCTGTAAGTGTAAGTCTGTAAGTGTAACTCTGAAAGTGTAACTCCTCCTGCTGCTTTCTGTTCAGATCATGGCAACTGCAGTTAGTAAATTCATATTGCTCCGGGTATCAAGCAAAAGTCACCACAATGAGAAAAACACTCTCAGCAATGCATTGAAAACAATTACAAAAATTGGTTTCATCTATGACCTTTTAAATGTAACTGTGTAACATTGTATCTGTAACTCTGTAATGCTCTACATGTAACTGTAAGTACATCAAAAGAAGTCATAACTTAAACTTATTTTAATCGCCACATACATAGCATACATATATGGAATTTGACCTTGGAATAAGCCATCCTTAGCATTTAGAAGCAGTGACCGAAACACTGCGCTAACTCCTAGCCGTTAAAACTAAAACCTGACATTGTGATTGGTTGTCAGACTGACCTGGCTGTGCAAAGGTGATCATTTCAGATGGTGGTTCAGGTGGTGTCGGCGCCCAGGGGCCCCGGCCCTCTTCCTGGATCTCCACGCTGCCGTCTTCAGCCACACGGCCAACATGCAGCTTTTTGATGGCATTGAGCAATGCTGCACGAGGGACTGGCTGTGTCAGGTTGGGGCGAGTGTTCAGGTGCAGCATATTGAGAATGTGACGCTTCACAGCCTCCACCATGTCGCTCTGTCCTCCTGATGAAGACAAGTTCTTCCTCATCTGAAGCAGAGAGCAGGACGGACATTCTAAAGACGGCGCCCCCTCCTGAAGCCGAGATGCCACATCAACCTCCGGAGCAGGAGAGACTGTTGGAGAGGCGTCGACGAGAAGACCAACAGCCATGAAGAAGAACACAGAAAATGGAGAGGACATGATGCTTTAACAGTCTCACAGTAGAGACAGTATCAATACAGTTGGTAAGTCAGTATCTGAGCGAGAGACAGTCGGTCTAGATTCAGAAACAGGAAGCAGCTGGTGAACAGTTGAAGATCCTTTCGTTTAAGACCTCAGAAGTCTTTCTAATGTTTGAGGTGAGTGAGGAGATGCAACAGAAACGAGGTCAGCCGAGTTCAAAGAGGAGCAGTAGACTGGTCTTTGAATCTCTAAGGTGTTGCAGACCTGGTCCTAATGTATCCTGATGGTTCTGGTCCTGATAGTTCGGTGGTCTGAGCTGAATGAACACCGTGTGCAGGGTCACTCTACTCTCCCTCTCTGCTCTGTTACTGTAATTATACCTCTCTCTGTTTAATCCCTCCCCCATCCACAGAGGTATTCCCTGTGATTCACACACACACAAACACACACACACACACACACACACACACACACAAACTGGGAGTAAAGTCTCAGAATATCTCAGGACTCTTTGTGGTGTTTCCTCCTGAATGAACGTCACGACAGAAGAGGAGGAGGAATTAGAAAAGAGTAGGAAGAGAGTGTCCCTGATTCATTCATACCACACACACACACACACACACACACACACACACACACACACACACACACACACACACACACACACACACTCAAACACACACTGGTGACTCAGCACATAATCATCATCACCTCACGTGGAGGAGAAACTCTGTTGGTGTAAAATACATTTTTAAAGGAGTTTGTTGTTATAGTCCTGCATACAGCAGATAGAGAAGCTCAGAACAGACGTGTGACGCACACACACCCGCACACACACACACACACACACACACACACACACATGCACACTCACACACACACACACACACACACATGCACACTCTCTCGCACACTCTCTCTCTCTCTCACACACACACACACACACACACACACACTCACATGACATACTGTGACATCAGCATGCCCTCTGCTGTTGGAAGACAGGTGTTACAGTTTCCTCAACTAAGTCATGTCCTCTTCCTATCTGACCCAGAAACATAAAGACACTAACTGGTTGTCCATATATATATATATGATTAGGAAATACTATAAATATGTATTTATTGATATAGACATACACGCACACATCCTCAGATCCTTGTTTTCAGTATATTAACCATTTTTAAAACAATTTTGAACAGTCTAAAACTTTGACCTATAAATAGTCGTCGTGTGTAGGTCTGTCGCCATCTAGCGGTGAGGTTGCAGACTGCAACCAACGGTAACTTCTCTGTTGTGCCGAGCATGTAGAACTACAGTGGCTCTCTCTCGCCCAGTGGTATGTTTGTCCGTTCTGGGCTCCTGTTGAAACATGGCACCGACGTCATGTGTGTGTCGGTACTGCAGTGTCTTCGTGTCGGTACTGCAGTGTCTTCGTGTCTGTACGACAGTGTCTTCATGTCAGTGCTGCAGTGAATAGATGTCATGTGACCAGAATGAACATATTCAATGACTATTTACTGTATTATAGTATGTATTTATACTGTATATATTTACATTTAAAGGGACACTTCAGCCTGTGTATTATTCATAATTAATACATTTACATTTAAAGGGACACTACAGCCTGTGTATTATTCATAATTAATACATTTACATTTAAAGGGACACTACAGCCTGTGTATTATTCATAATTAATACATTTACATTTAAAGGGACACTACAGCCTGTGTATTTTTCATAATTAATATATTTACATTTATATTTATTTACATGGGCTGCACGGTGGCATAGTGGCTAGCACTGTCGCCTCACAGCAAAAGGGGCCGGGGTTCCAATCCCGGTCTGGGCGGGCCTTCTGTGTGGAGTTTGCATGTTCTCCCCGTGTCAGCGTGGGTTCTCTCCGGGTTCTCCGGCTTCCTCCCACAGTCCAAAGACATGCATGTTAGGTTACTTGGACTCTAAATTGCCCATAGGTGTGAATGTGAGTGTGAATGGTTGTCTGTCTATATGTGAGCCCTGGATAGACTGGCGACTTATCCAGGGTGTACCCTGCCTTCGCCCAATGACAGCTGGGATTGGCTCCAGCGCCCCGCGACCCTAAAGAGGATAAGCGGTTCAGATAATGGATGGATTTATTTACACATATAGTGTTTGACTGAAACAATCCAATCAGCTGACTTGTCATTGCTTTAAAACCCGCCCACTTAAAACACACACGAACACACACACACACACACCTCCCCCTCCCCCTCCTGTCAGCGCGTCTCTTTCTAGCTGATAATCCGCCTCTCTCTCTGCAGTCATCATGGCGGAAATCAAAACGGGAATCTTTGCTAAAAACGTGCAGAAAAGGCTGAACCGCGCGCAGGAGAAGGTAAGACGAAGAGGATGATGATGATGGTGTGATGATGTGAAGATGAGGGGTGAAGCAGCTGGTGACGGTGGGCGGCAGATGGAGGGCGACGGAGACATGGAGGCTGCAGGCCCGCAGAGCCTCGTGAGGCTGTCGGTCCTTTCCGATATTCCCGTTATTCTGTTATTATCAGATATTGATCCGTGACGTCATGATGTTGTACAACTGTGGAAACATCATAAAGTGGCGGAGCGTTTGATGGCGGAAGCAGACGTGGATTAACATGATTGTATCGCTCTGCTATGACGTCACGCATGTATTTCACGTCTTTAAATAAATGACGTGAGGTGTTTTCCTGCTCCAAGGTCGCAAAGGAGGGGGGGGGGCCCGTCTGTTGCGCGATGACGTAATTTCTGACGCAGACTCAGTTACCTGCACGTTATTTATAGGAGCCGGTTGATTGAGAAATATATCCATTATTTATATATACACACACACACACACACACAGAGTTATTGTAGTCATTATAGCTTATGTCCAACAGTGGATATTATTTCTTTCCAAGACAAACTGCCGGCTCTGGATGGGAATGGACCAGGAAGCGAGGCCTTTAGCTCATTCATTCCTTGCACTATTCTCTGAGATGACACATAACATTTCCAGTGAAGAATGAAACCGTGTGTAACTGCATAACTCCAACGTACAAACATCTTGAGTTGCACGACCAAATCATAATTATTCTGGTTTACTGCGGCTTCCTTATGTGTCCAATGTTACACTTGAGTCTTCGTAACTTTTTGCACACAGCTTTTCAGACGTGACGGTGACAAATATATAGTGATAAATAAAATCACTATTTACATGTCTAAGGATTATACAAAGAAAGACAATTGTTTTTAGAGGTTTTAGAAACAGGAAGTCTTAAAAATCTACATTCCAGTAAATATTTAGCAGCCAAATAAAATAGTTTACAGGATATTCAACCGTTGTTTCTTTATAATACTTTTAATACTTGATTTAGGAAGACAATAAAGTAGTCCATGCATATGAGATATGAGTTTTAGATAATTCCTCCTCTTTATAGTGGAGTCGGTGTGTCACAATCTCTGGTCATCTCTCTCTTTTTGAATCTTCAGTTCCTTTCTTTTGTACGTCCTCTGGCTTTTCGGACAATAATGCAACATCAGCGCATTGAGCATTCACTCCGCTTGTGCGTGCTCGGAGCTCGCAGAGGCTTAACTGTTGTGTTGGCTTATTACATTACATTACATTACATTTCATTTAGCTGACGCTTTTATCCAAAGCGACTTACATGATATGCTTATAGTTATAAAAAAAAGGGAAATGTAAATCAGAAAAGAGGAAAATTGGACTCAGTTGTGAAGGCAGAGGCATGAATGGTTCAGGGAGGACGTCCTCCCATGGAGGGACTTTTCACACGTTTTGGCCAATCACAGATTAGCATGAAAAACCGAAGAATTCCATTGAAGTGTTCCATTGAGTGATCAGTACGGGACGGTACTGCAGACAGCCAATGAGATCACAGCATGCTGACATTTGAAAATGAGTCCAGCCAGGAGACAAGAGGTCTGTCACACTGTGTGTTGATGAAATCCGTTTCTTACAGATATAACAAACTCCAATGTGCTGCCTTCAGGGATACACTCAGCAGATTGATCTGAGGTGTTGCTGGTGTTCGTTCAGAAAAACAACCCAGAATCTGAATAAACTGTATAAATACAGAGCACATTTCATGGTCAAAATTGATTAAATTACAGTATATAATTCTTATTAAATGTTTAACTCGTGGGAAGAACAACATATTGTGTTAAAACACAATCAAAACAAGTACCTTTCAGGTTAACTGGTAAATTTAGATCATTTGTAACTTATGAAAGTATCTACAGGAATGCACCATCAATGATGATGCATTATATTAGAAAATATTATGTACAAAAATGCAATAGTATTTAAAATGATGTATAAAAATGCAATAAGTACATTATATCAATTGAACATTTCAATTGAAATAGTAGTTTTTAAAGTGTTCATTGGACAGTGTGAAAACAAGTATATACATAAGATTACATAAAAAAAATCTTAATTTAAAAAAACACAATGTATAAACAAGTGATATTTTATTTAGGAGGAATTCATATAAATTTAGGCTTCCCTTTCACCCTGAACATTTTACAGCTCATTCTGGGGGACCCCGAGGTGTTCCCCGGCCAGCAGGGAGATATAATCCTTCCAGTGTGTCCTGAGTCTTCCCCGGGGTATCCTACCAGTTGGGCCGATAAACCAGGAGGCGTCCACGAGGCATCCTGATTAGATGCCCGAACCACCTCAGCTAACTCCTTTCGACACGAAGGAGCGCCTTACCCTCTCTCTAAGGCTGAGCCTTACGGAGGAAACTCATCTCCTTACCCTATCTCTAAGGCTGAGCCTTACAGAGGAAACTCATCTCATTACCCTATCTCTAAGGCTGAGCCTTACGGAGGAAACTCATCTCATTACCCTATCTCTAAGGCTGAGCCTTACGGAGGAAACTCATCTCCTTACCCTATCTCTAAGGCTGAGCCCTACAGAGGAATCTCATCTCATTACCCTATATCTAAGGCTGAGCCCTACAGAGGAAAATCATCTCCTTACCCTATCTCTAAGGCTGAGCCCTACAGAGGAAACTCATCTCATTACCCTATCTCTAAGGCTGAGCCCTACAGAGGAAACTCATCTCCTTACCCTATCTCTAAGGCTGAGCCCTACAGAGGAAACTCATCTCATTACCCTATCTCTAAGGCTGAGCCCTACAGAGGAAACTCATCTCATTACCCTATCTCTAAGGCTGAGCCTTACGGAGGAAACTCATCTCCTTACCCTATCTCTAAGGCTGAGCACTACAGAGGAAACTCATCTCCTTACCCTATCTCTAAGGCTGAGCACTACAGCGGAAACTCATCTCCTTACCCTATCTCTAAGGCTGAGCACTACAGAGGAAACTCATCTCCTTACCCTATGTCTAAGGCTGAGCCCTACAGAGGAAACTCATCTCCTTCTCTACGGCTGAGCACTACAGAGGAAACTCATCTCATTACCCTATCTCTAAGGCTGAGCACTACAGAGGAAACTCATCTCCTTACCCTATCTCTAAGGCTGAGCACTACAGAGGAAACTCATCTCATTACCCTATCTCTAAGGCTGAGCCTTACGGAGGAAACTCATCTCCTTACCCTATCTCTAAGGCTGAGCCCTACAGAGGAAACTCATCTCATTACCCTATATCTAAGGCTGAGCCTTACGGAGGAAACTCATCTCCTTACCCTATCTCTAAGGCTGAGCCCTACAGAGGAAACTCATCTCCTTACCCTATCTCTAAGGCTGAGCCCTACAGAGGAAACTCATCTCCTTACCCTATCTCTAAGGCTGAGCCCTACAGAGGAAACTCATCTCATTACCCTATCTCTAAGGCTGAGCCCTACAGAGGAAACTCATCTCATTACCCTATCTCTAAGGCTGAGCCTTACGGAGGAAACTCATCTCCTTACCCTATCTCTAAGGCTGAGCCCTACAGAGGAATCTCATCTCATTACCCTATATCTAAGGCTGAGCCCTACAGAGGAAAATCATCTCCTTACCCTATCTCTAAGGCTGAGCCCTACAGAGGAAACTCATCTCATTACCCTATCTCTAAGGCTGAGCCCTACAGAGGAAACTCATCTCCTTACCCTATCTCTAAGGCTGAGCCCTACAGAGGAAACTCATCTCATTACCCTATCTCTAAGGCTGAGCCCTACAGAGGAAACTCATCTCATTACCCTATCTCTAAGGCTGAGCCTTACGGAGGAAACTCATCTCCTTACCCTATCTCTAAGGCTGAGCACTACAGAGGAAACTCATCTCCTTACCCTATCTCTAAGGCTGAGCACTACAGCGGAAACTCATCTCCTTACCCTATCTCTAAGGCTGAGCACTACAGCGGAAACTCATCTCCTTACCCTATCTCTAAGGCTGAGCACTACAGAGGAAACTCATCTCCTTACCCTATGTCTAAGGCTGAGCCCTACAGAGGAAACTCATCTCCTTCTCTACGGCTGAGCACTACAGAGGAAACTCATCTCATTACCCTATCTCTAAGGCTGAGCACTACAGAGGAAACTCATCTCCTTACCCTATCTCTAAGGCTGAGCACTACAGAGGAAACTCATCTCCTTACCCTATCTCTAAGGCTGAGCCCTACAGAGGAAACTCATCTCCTTACCCTATCTCTAAGGCTGAGCACTACAGAGGAAACTCATCTCATTACCCTATGTCTAAGGCTGAGTCCTACAGAGGAAACTCATCTCATTACCCTATGTCTAAGGCTGAGTCCTACAGAGGAAACTCGGTACAAATCACTATTCTGTCCACTCCATGGCATTTCTTCACACAACAGTTTCCTCATAAAAATGTAAACCTATTCATAACACTGTAGTTTAACTTTCAACTCTTTAGTTGTATGTTTCAGCATATTTGCATTTTCTCACACAAAGTAGTTTTACAACATTGCAAATAATTATATTTACCCCTACTTAAAGTTGCCCGTTAACATAATATCAATAAATAGGAATGTATATAAGCTGAGATTGAACCTTCACATCATGGAGGGAATGTAGGATAAGATTATGCTGGTTGACATAGCTGTGCATTTCCGTGAGCTTCAGAAAATGCAGGCAAGAGTGAGATACGTGGTGTTGGAATTGACAGTTCAGATTTAGTACCCCTTCCTGTGTCCACTTCGTGGAACTAGAGGAAATATAAATATGCTCGACTGAGGACGTTCGCGTTCTTTTTTCCTGGTTGGATTGCGTAACACAGGAAATTATTCTTTGCAAATACTTCACCAGTTCCTGTTTCCGGCGTGTGGCGCTAGATGACATGCTCAACAACATGCATTATCGTTCCCAACGTCAGTATTTCTCAAACTGGGGTGGGCGCAAGATGAAATGCAGATTTCTTTTTTATTTAAAGAAATTGTTTGAGAACTTCACATAATGTTTACGTTACACCGTTAACATGTTGTGCTTGCAATACGGCGAAGACATAATAGTGAGTGGAGTGCAAAGCTTTATTCAGGCAGAACACAACACAGGAAACAGTCAGGTAACAAGGCATGAATCTCAGGGTCGGGTGGTGGTTACCGGGGCAGAGGCAATGTGGAGAAGTCCAAACGGGAAGGGTCGTACTCTGTCAGAGGCAAGGTGGATGGGGGTGAGGCAAGGGGAAACAGTCCGAGGGAAAAGTGCTGGCCGGTCTGGCATAACATGGAGAAGGATCTGGCAGGGAGTTTGTGTGAAGCTGGGGCTTATACACTAAAGGGAGTAGGTGCAGCAGATTGGACAGGTGAGAGTGATTGAGCTGACAAGGTGGGTGTGACTAACAGGGGCACTGAATGAGATGATGAGGTGAGTGGCAGGAGAGATGGGAAGCTGAACTGTGACACTGTGATTCTTGTTTGTAACCGTGGAATGCACTTATTGTAAGTCGCTTTGGATAAAAGCGTCAGCTAAATGAAATGTAATGTAATGACACTGGAAGCTGCTTTCAGGTCTACTGAAATAGTAGACAATAACAAAGTTATTGATGTTTTCTGATGCTTCTTATTGTTTTTATATCATCTTGCACTTAGTCACATGTATGGAGATGATGTTTAGGGGGAACCGAGATAGAATGTTATCTGAATAACTGTCGAAATGTAATGCATTGTTGTTAAAAAGTGACTGTTTAATTAGAAAAGTTGCAGTATTTTTTGTCAGCATTCATAAATGTGGATAATATGGGGATTTTTCAGGTGCTGCAGAAACTGGGAAAAGCAGATGAGACCAAAGATGAGCAGTTTGAACAAGTAGTTGTGAACTTCCGGAGACAGGAGGTGAGCGATGTTTACCCACTGTGAAATATATTTTTCAGCCAAGTAAGCCTGACCAGTGCAAAGCATTTATAGATTTAATATAGAATATATAAAATTCAGTTCATGAAGTTACATTTATATTGCATTTAATATTTATTAAATAACTATTTTTAAAGTTTTTTTTTTAAATGGATGCTCATTTATATAGATGAAGGCATTCTAGTACCCACTAGAATGCCTTCATCTACCCACAGGGGTACATGTACCCCCATTTGAGAACCACTGCCCTAAAACCCCCTATTGCATTGATACGTGTGGTAACCAGAAAAGAACATTGAAAGAATTAGTCAAATCCATGTAAATAGTAAAGGTCTGTATCTGTAAAGTTTGTATTGAAGTCGGTTTAGAATTTAGTTTATATTGAAGTCGGTCTGTAGTTTACAGTGTCTGTGGTGATGCTCAGCTCTCCATCAATGAGGTTTCCTTAGCTGTAGTCCAGTTTAGTTCATCTTTGACAAATTCAATTCAGTTTATTTTGTATAGCCCAAAATCACAAATTACAAACTCCCCTCTGAGGGCTTTACATTCTGTACACATAGACTTCCTGTCCCGGGACCTCACATCGGATCAGGAAAAACTCCCCAAAAAATAGTAAAAACCCTTTCACAGGTAAAAAAGGGAAGAAACCTTCGGGAGAGCAACAGAGGAGGATCCCTGTCCCCAGATGGACAGAAGCAATAGATGTCATGTGACCAGAATCAACGTAACAGAGTTACAGCACATTAAATGAATATGACAGAAATTATTAATATAACATCTTACAAACATGATCCTGACTGCAGATTCACCCTTCAACTCATCAAATACTAGAAAACTGTTCTGCAGGAAAACTGGAAGACATCACGATTCCCTAAAGTTGACAGATGTGTGTCTGTTGTGTCAGTCTGAAGGTTCACGGCTGCAGAGGGAGATGAAGGCCTACATGTCTGCCATTAAAGGTGAGAACAAGTCTTTTTTTGTTCAGTCCCATAAAATCACCTTCAGTATATCATACATCATGTATAAAACAATCAGCATGTATAAAATGACAATGTCTGTCAGCTGACTGTTTTTGTCCCTTCAGGGATGCAGCAGGCCTCCATTAACCTGACGCAGTCTCTGCATGAAGTCTATGAACCAGACTGGCATGGAAAAGATGACGTCATGGTCATTGGGAAGGTCAGAGTCATAAAATCACCTGCATTACTGGACAGGTGTCCCGTTATCAGGGTGACCCGAAGCATTTTCTACCTGGGCCTTCTGATATCGTATACATAAATACGCGCATGATGGGACGCTGCGTCATTAACAGACAATGCATGTAGTCCATCAACAAGAACCAGTCACATTTAGTCATAACAAAACATGACAAAACAATCCAACAAAACTACGGCACTAAAACACTAGACACTAAAGAGCACAAGCCCCGATCAGAAGGAACGATATTAACTATAAATTAAAAACAGCACCAGAGACACATCAACACAACGCTACCGCAAATGTAAAAACACAAACATCAGTTCAGTCACCAGATGCTGTTCACTTAAAGACAAGGTCCATCTGCCTCTTTGTTAACAAACAGTTCAATGACGGTTGTAAAGTTTATCATTACGGTTCAGTTCCAGTACCAGGTCCTTCTCGATGGCCATGGACCAGTGAGGACAGCCGAGCCTCCCAGTTGTGTTTCTGGAATAAGTTTCCATGCGTTTTAGGGCTGAAAATGTCCGCTCGACAGTAGCAGTCGATTTTTGAATCGTCACTGCCAAACATGCCCATAACCCTTCGTGAGAAAAGCGTTGTCAGTAAATCCACCACCAAGTCCATTTCCCCTTCTCCTTCAGCCATTGAGTGTTAAATAAACTACACCAAGCAAAACACTAAAAATGTCATAACTTCTCTTATGTTTCAGCCTGAACTGTTCTTACTCCTCCTGAGTCCTGCTAGCAGCTAGGTAGCTTTCTGTTGACTAAAGTCATGCTGGCCGACTGACCAATCACAGCGCATGTTAATGCTGACGCCAGCTAGCAGGCCGTGGCACGTCAAAGAATACGCCCAGCATGTCAAACTAAAGATCTGATTGGTTGAAGTCTATGACAATTAAGGATACCATCCTCATGTACTTTAATCTGAAAGGTCAGCTAGATGGCCTCTGGCTGCTCTGCTTCCATAGAGACATAGAGGTGAGATCTGATTGGATGAGAGCTCTCCTTAACAAGCTGGAAGCAGAGCAACAGACGTAGACAAGAGCTGTGCAATGAGAAAA
Organism: Cottus gobio; assembly: GCA_023566465.1. Lineage (NCBI taxonomy): Eukaryota > Metazoa > Chordata > Actinopteri > Perciformes > Cottidae > Cottus > Cottus gobio. Next base: position 73,115 of record CM042230.1, on the reverse strand, counting down.
TAAGCTAATAGGGAAAAATAATTATAATACATGTAGTGTATTTGTAAAAAACAAAATAAATGATAAAATAGCTATAACTTTGTGATTCTGTTTAGGCCAGCAGAGAAGGCTTAGCTGGCCCTGACGGCCCACCACAGCACACAGGTGTCCTCACCAACTTAACTGGAACACTGGTTGTGATTTTCAAACAAGTTTTAAACATATTTCTCCACTGGGAAACAACAATATACTCAATAAATACTGTATTCTTATCTGAGTCTACATGTTACTATGTTTGTGTTAATCACCAACACTTATTTATGATGAACTAGCTTTTCTCATTTACAGAGCGTCAGATAAATACGCTTTGTCACGGCACTCAACATCATCATGAGACACACCAAGCTCTCTAGTGACGATTACAGTGACGATTTACAGTGTCGTCACTAGAGAACCTGGTGAGTACCAGTGCTGAGTCATTTTGAGATTATGTTTATGTTACGTTGTTAGGTTTTATTTAGTTATGGCAGTTATTTTAAGCCAGACTCTAATGTTTTTCCTAAAACCCTGTGACCCTGGGAGCTGTGCTGTTGGTGGCCAGAGATCCTCCTCCAGGGTCTCCTAAGCCAACTTGGAGGTCACAGCCAACCGGAGCTATTCACTGCCAGAACCCAAACAAGACATGCTGATCCCTGCCATTATAGATCTTACAGAATCATTTAAAAATCTTAATGTGTTGCTATGATAACATGAGTTATGTGATTCCTGCAGGACTGTGATGCAATGTGGGAAGACTTTCACAACAAACTGGTGGACTCGTTGTTGCTGAACCTGGACGAGTACCTGCTACAGTTCCCTGACCTCAAAGTAAGAAACACTTAGTCTTTTAATGAAATTGACAGTGTTGATGTAGAAAGTCATTCATCTAAAACCTGAAACCGTGTGACATTTCAGACTCGTGTGGCCAAAAGAAGTCGTAAACTCATTGATTATGACAGTGCTCGTCATCACGTGGAAACTCTGCAGATGTCAGGAATGAAGAACGACCGCAAGATGATGAAGGTGAGTCCTTGTGTGGTTAAAAGGGGAAATTAGAACTTCACGTCACCTGTTCAGGCTCTGGATGGAGTTCATTTTATTAAACAGACTTGTTATTGTTTAAAGGCAGAAGAAGAGTTGAAAAAGGCTCAGAAAGTGTTTGATGAATTGGACATCGGTCTGCAAGATGAACTACCGACTCTCTGGGACAGGTGAGTCAGATCTCATACACACCTGCCGGATAGGTGACGTAATATTTAGCTTTGTTTATGTGAAACAGGAAGAAAGAACTGGACACTGCAGTATGTGGAGTTTGATTACTTGTTTCTATAGAAACAAGAAGTGAAATTCACATCGCAGACCATAATAATAATGGTCTATATCCAATAATCCAGCATCTTGTATTCTCGCAAATACAAGCATAGCAGCTGTAAAGAACAATACTATTAAAACAATTTAATCAGTCATAACTTTTCTACTATCATAATGCTGTTATTGGTGCTACTACTGCTTTTACTACACCATATGTATAATTCATATATATATATATATATATATATATATATATATATATATATACACACACACACACACACAAGCTGCAGCATTCTGGATCAACTGGAGAGTTTTAAGAGACTTATTAGAACAACCTGATAATAAGGAGTTACTGTAATCCAGTCTAGAAGTAACAAATGTGTGAATACATGTTTGAGGTGTTCTAGGCCTAGTAAAAGTTTTGTCAAGACACGCTTGAAGTTTAGCGACCTGGTTGGTTTCATCTGTCTTGATCGATAGATATAATTGAGTATCATCCGCATAACAATGAAAGCTTATGGAGTGTTTCCTGATAACATTGCGTAAAGTAAGCATATATAAAGGTGAATAAAATTGGTCCAAGCACAGAACGTTGTGGAACTCCGTGATAAACGCTGGTGTTCATCAAGCTTCATCGTTTACATATACAAACTGAGATCGATCCGATAAATACGACTTAAACCAGCTTAGTGTGGTACCTTTAATGCCAATCAACTGATCTAATCTCTGTGGCTCAGTGGTTAGCAGGTCTGTCTTTCAATCAGAGGATCGGTGGTTCGATCCCAGCCTCCGGTAGTCCATGTCGTTGTGTCCTTGAGCAAGACACTTAACCCTCATTGCTCACCGTTGCTGTGTCTACAGTCTACTGTATATCATGTAAGTCGCTTTGGATAAAAGCGTCAGCTAAATGAAATTTAATGTAATAAGATGTCATGGTCAATGATGTTGAACGTTGCACTAAGGTCAAACAAGACCAGAACAGAGACAAGTCCTTTATCAGCACTAAGGTCTAACAGGACCAAAACAGAGACAAGTCCTTTATCAGCACTGAGGTCTAACAGGACCAGAACAGAGACAAGTCCTTTATCAGCACTAAGGTCTAACAGGATCAGAACAGAGACATGTCCCCTATCTGATGCAACTCTCCGTGCTATGATGCTTTTTAAATTCTGACTAAAAGTCCTCATATAATGTGTGTCAATATAGGCTCCTTGTTTACCTCTAGCATCAGGTTTCAATGTGTCAATATACACTCTTTACATGCAGTGTCTTTTCTTTACTCTTTTCACTGTAGACTGGAAACATATTTAATAGTGAGTTCATTCAGTCAAATCAACTGACAAAGGGATGATGTGGGCTGGTTTTCTGGTCCAGTGTTTTCAGTTGAGCCTGAATTTATTCTTTGACAACTGCAGAGCATAGTCCTGTGTTTTTTTGTTTCCTTCCATCTGACTGCAATTATTGACACATTTTATACAGAATCAAACAATCCTCCCTGATAATGTATCTGAGTCAGCGTCTGGTTACACTAATAGTAGAATTAAAGCATTTCATTGAAAGTCAAACATCTCTGATTGGCTTAGTTGTCGAGTCTCAGAATCAGAATCAGAACCATTTATTGCCATGTATGTTTACACATACAAGGAATTTGTCCTGGCGGGAAGGTGCATACATTTAACATTTAACAATACACATTTAACAGTTAACGCAGTGCAATAAATGAGGATGAATGAATATTTACATTGAAACAGTAGCATATCAAAATACTAAAAATAAGATAAAGTGCATGGAATGTGCATGAGTGTAAGTGTTGTGTGAAAGTGTCAAGTGTATTTAAGTATAAGGCTATGTGCAGGGGAGTGTCCGGTGGGAATTGTCTGGGGGTGACAGAGTCATTAGAGTCAGTGGGGGACCCGGGCTCTGTTGATGAGCCCGACTGCAGACGGGAAGAAACTGTTTTTGTGGCGTGAGGTCTTGGTCCTGATGGACCGCAGCCTCCTGCCAGAGGGGAGGGACACGAACAGTTTGTGTCCAGGGTGAGAGGGATCAGCTACAATCTTCCTCTCCTTCAGGGTCCTTGAAGCAAACAAGTCCTGGAGGGACGGCAGATTGCAGCCAATCACCCTCTCGGCAGAGCGAATGATGCGCTGCAGCCTGGCCTTGTCCTTGGCAGTGGCTGCAGCGTACCAGACGGTGATGGAGGAACAGAGGATGGACTCGATGATGGCAGTGTAGAAGTGCACCATCATTGTCTTTGGCAGGTTGAATTTCCTCAGCTGCCTCAGGAAGAACATCCTCTGCTGCGCCTTCTTGGAGATGGAGCTGATGTTTAGTTCCCACTTGAGGTCCTGGGTAATGATGGAGCCCAGGAAGCGGAAGGACTCCACAGCTTTGACGGGGGAGTCACACAGGTTGAGAGGGGCTGGTGGGGCTGAGATCTTTCTGAAGTCCACAACCATCTCCACTGTCTTCAGAGCGTTGAGCTCCAGGTTGTTTTGGCTGCACCAGGTCACCAGGTGGTCAGTCTCCCACCTGTAGGCGGACTCGTCCCCACCAGAGATGAGTCCAATGAGGGTGGTGTCATCCGCAAACTTCAGGAGCTTGACGGACTGGTGACTGGAGGTGCAGCTGTTGGTGTACAGGGAGAAGAGCAGTGGGGAAAGAACGCAGCCTTGGGGGGAACCGGTGCTGATGGACCGAGAGGCTGAGACGTGTTTCCCCAGCCTCACGTGCTGCTTCCTGTCAGACAGGAAGTCTGTGATCCACTTGCAGGTGGAGTCGGGCACGTGCAGCTGGGAGAGCTTGTCCTGCAGCAGAGACGGGATGATGGTGTTGAAGGCAGAGCTGAAGTCCACAAACAGGATCCTGGCGTAGGTTCCTGGGGTGTCCAGATGCTGGAGGATGGAGTGGAGGGCCATGTTGACTGCATCGTCCACAGACCTGTTTGCTCTGTAGGCGAACTGCAGGGGATCCAGGAGTGGGTCGGTGAGGGTTTTTAGGTGGAACAGGACCAGGCGCTCAAAGGACTTCATGACCACAGAGGTCAGGGCGACGGGCCTGTAGTCTCTAGTACTTTTTCTGTTTTTGTTAGTTTGTCTCGTTTCCAGCTCTCTCCCTCTGATCACATTCAGTAGGGAGGAACTATTAAACTACCGTCAACAAACTGGTCAAACTTTTCCACCGGTTTTCATTGAACCGGAAAACTTTACAGAGCTTTTAGTTGGAGGAGCAGCGGCTCTTCTCGGACTTTACCGGAGACACCGACGTGGGAAGCGCGCTGGAGCGCTTATTAAACTGCGCCAGCGGAGATTTCGTACTGCGCTCCCGTCAATCCATCTGGCAAACGTCCGCTCTCTGGCGAACAAGATTGACGAGCTGCTACTCCTCAACAAAGACAACACGGACTTTAGCAGATCTGCCGCCCTGTGCTTCACCGAAACCTGGCTCGGTGCGCACATCCCGGACAGCGCACTACATCTGGCGGGCTTCCAACTCCACCGAGCGGACCGCGTAACGGCGCTGTCGGGGAAAACAAGGAGCGGCGGAATCTGCTTTTATATCAATGAAGGTTGGTGTACAGATGTCACAGTGCTAATGGAATCCTGCAGCCCTCACTTAGAAACTTTGTTAATAGACTGCAAACCATTTTATTCACCGCGGGAGTTTTCCTCATTCATACTGGTCGGTGTTTACATCCCACCTCAGGCCTGTGTGAGTGAGGCGCTCCAACACCTGGCTGAGCAGATAACCACCACGGAGCACAAACACCCAGACTCCCTGCTTATTGTTCTTGGGGACTTTAACAGAGCAAACCTCAGTAAAGAACTGCCAAAATACAGAGAACACATCAAGTGTAGCACCAGGGACAAAAACACACTGGACCACTGCTACACTGTGCTAAAGGATGCATATCGCTCAGTCCCTCGAGCAGCTTTGGGACTCTCTGATCATTGCCTGGTCCATCTTCTCCCGTCCTACAGGCAGAAACTAAAATCTGCTAAGCCTGTGGTGAAGACTGTGAGAAAATGGACTAATGAGGCTAAGCTAGGGGCGACTGTGGCTCAGTGGTTAGCAAGTCGGTCTTTCAATCAGAGGGTCGGTGGTTTGATCCCCGGCTCCGGCAGTCTGCGTTGTTGTGTCCTTGAGCAAGACACTTAACCCCTAATTGTTCACCGTTGCTGTGTCTATGGTCTACTGTATAGCATGTAAGTCGCTTTGGATAAAAGCGTCAGCTAAATGTAATGTAATGTAAGCTGGAGCTACAGTCCTGCTTTGACTCCACTAATTGGAGTGTCTTTGAGGCTGCTGCTACAGACCTGGACGAGCTCACTGACACTGTGACATCGTACATCAGTTTTTGTGAGGACATGTGTGTGCCGACAAAAACCTTCTGCACATACAACAACAATAAACCCTGGTTCACTGCAAAACTCAGGCAGCTTCGTCGGGTTAAAGAGGAGGCCCACAGAGGTGGGCACAGGATTCTCTACAACCAGGCCAGAAACACACTGACGAGGGAGATCAAGGTAGCTAAGAAGAGCTACGCTGAAAAGCTGCAGAACAAGTTTTCAGCCAACGACCCCTCGTCGGTTTGGAGAGGCCTGGAAGTACTCACAAACTACAGGAGACCACCCCCCCCCCACTGAGGACAACCACCAACTGGCTGACGACCTGAATGGCTTCTATTGCAGGTTCGACAAGCCCACTTCCACCCCGCCCAATTGCCCCATCACCAAACAGACACCTTCACCCTCTGCCTCCTTCTCACCTCTCCCAATCAACCCCCCACCGGCACTGAGGATCTGCGAAGAGGATGTGAGTCGGCTCTTCCACAGACAGAAGATCAGGAAGGCTCCGGGCCCAGACGGTGTGTCCCCCTCCTGCCTGAAAGTCTGTGCTGACCAGCTGGCCCCCATCTTCACGCAGATCTTCAACCGATCACTGGAGCTATGTGAAGTCCCCTCCTGCTTCAAGCGCTCCATAATCATCCCGGTCCCCAAGAAATCCTCCATCACAGGATTGAATGACTACAGACCCGTCGCCCTGACGTCTGTGGTCATGAAATCCTTTGAGAGACTGGTGTTGACCCACCTGAAGGACATCACAGGGCCCCTGCTGGACCCCCTGCAGTTTACCTACCGCGCAAACAGGTCGGTGGAGGATGCAGTCAACATGGGACTGCACCATATGCTGCAACACCTCGACTCCCCAGGGACATATGCAAGGGTTTTGTTTGTGGACTTCAGCTCGGCATTCAACCCCATCATCCCGGCGGTACTCCAACCAAAACTCTCCCAGCTCACCGTGCCAGCCCCCACCTGTCACTGGATTACAAACTTCCTGACAGACAGGACGCAGCAGGTGAGGCTGGGAAAAATCACCTCCAGCACCCGGACTATAAGCACCGGCGCCCCCCAGGGATGTGTGCTCTCCCCACTGCTCTTCTCCCTCTACACCAACGACTGCACCTCAGGGGACCCGTCTGTTAGACTCCTGAAGTTCGCAGATGACACAACGGTCATCGGCCTCATCAGGAACAGTGATGAGTCTGCGTACAGACGGGAGGTTGAACAGCTGGTCCTCTGGTGTGGTCAGAACCACCTGGAGCTGAACAAGTCCAAAACTGTGGAGATGACAGTGGACTTCAGGAAGAGCCCCCCAACACTACCCCCCCTCACCATCCACAACAGCACTGTTTCTGCGGTGGAGTCCTTCAGGTTTCTGGGAACCACAATCTCACAGGACCTGAAGTGGGCCTCCAACATCAACACCATCCGGAAAAAGGCCCAGCAGAGGTTGTACTTCCTGCGCCAGCTCAGGAAGTATAACCTGCCTCAGGAGCTGCTGATCCTGTTTTACTCCGCCATCATCCAGTCTGTCCTCTGTAGTTCCATCACTGTATGGTTCGGATCGGCCACTAAACAGGACAGAGGCAGACTACAGCGGATAGTCAGGTCTGCAGAGAGAACTATTGGTTCCAGCCTGCCCTCCATCCTGGACTTGTACACCTCCAGAGTCAGGAAGCGGGCTGGAAAGATCACTGCAGACCCCTCACACCCTGGACACAAGCTGTTTCACCTCCTCCCCTCTGGTAGGCGCTACAGAGCACTGTACGCCAAAACTACCAGATACAGGAACAGCTTCTTTCCACTGGCCGTCACCCTGATGAACAATTAATCAGACTCCTCCATCTGCACTACTTGCACTAATCGGACTTCTTTTTTATCTTATTTATTGCTTATTGTAAATGTGTATATATGTACAATGAGAGCTATGTGTAACCGGAGTCAAATTCCATGTGAGTGTAAACACACATGGCCAATAAAGCTGATTCTAAGGAGTGCGGGTAGGTCCGCTCCACACCCCGTATCTGCTCGGCGAGGGTCCGCTGTGCCTCCTGCACGTTGCCCTGCGGTGGCATGTAAACTCCGGCCAGGATGAATGAAGCGAACTCACGGGGGAATAGAAGGGTTTGCAGTGGATGATGGATGATTCCAGGTCCGGAGAACAGTGCTGCAGAATCACTGTCACGTCGTTGCACCAGCTGTTGTTGACGTAGAAGCAGATTCCTCCACCCTTCGTTTTGCCGGAGAGCTCCGTGTCGCGGTCCGCTCTGAACAGCTGGAAGCCCGCCAGCTGGAACGCAGAGTCCGGTATTGATCCGCTGAGCCAGGTCTCCGTGAAGCACAAAACGGAGGATGAAGAAAAGTCTCTGTCTCTCCCCACCAACAGCTGGAGCTCGTCCAGTTTGTTGCACAGTGAGCGGACGTTGGAGAGAAATATGCCCGGCAGCGATGTGCGAGATCCGCGTTTGCGGAGTCGCACGAGCGCGCCGGCCCGTTTCCCTCTCCTGCGGCGTCTCACCGCGTGAGTTAAGGTGAGCACACCTTTTACGAGAAGGTCCAGAAGTTCCACGGAAGTTAAAAAAGTAGGAAGTAAGTCCGCTGGAGTTGTTCCCCTGATGTTCATGAGCTCATCTCTGGTGAAAGAGCTCCGGGAATCCAATCTATGTCTAGTAGTCCTGACCGTTTACATTAGATGTTCATCAGCTGACTAACCAAATATAAACCCTCTAGCACTGCTTCTTCCTGCACTAGTGACACTTCATCTGTTGTAAAATGGAGGTCCACAGAAGAAGCATTTAAGAAGCAGATGAGTTTAATCAATGCTATGATCATCTGGAGAATAACAATGACATCAAATCACTAACAATCACAAACTAACTGTTTTTCCTTCTCTTCTGTAGCCGGGTTGGTTTCTACATCAGCACCTATAAGAGTGTAACCAATTTGGAGGCCAAATTTCACCGCGAGATCTCTCTGGTGAGTAGGAGGGGTTAACTTCTTTGTTTTACAACAGTAACAAACATGTTTGTCTGAGCCAATGGGGCCTCACCCCGTGTGACAGCACATTGGGAGAGGTGAACTGGGCTCAACTGTCTTCTAACTGGTACCCTACAGGTATGCAGGCAACTGTATGAGGTCATGACCAAACTGGCTGAGCAGCACTCTGATAAAATGTTCACCATCCAAGGAGCGCCAAGGTCAGTTTTCACTGTGGAACCAGTTTCACTATTCATTTTTAAACATTATCATAGTTTTGTAAAATATTTGAAATTTGGTGGAGATGTTTTCAGTTAATCTCAGTGTCCTAGGTCACATATGTGTGTGTTTTGATTTGATGATGTGAAGTTATGGAGATGTTTGTGTATAAAACATTAATGTGTTGCTACAGATGCAATCACCATCTACTGAGTCTTGCTTGTTAGATCTATTGTTGAAAGCGTATGCTCAACATCACAGAAAGGGTTCCAGTTCTTGTTTCCATAACCAATGTTAAGTTTAGGTCTGTGGGACATCTAAAAAGTAATTTCACAATGAACTTGTTCATTAAGATAAAATTCAAACAAATTATATTTGTAACATCTGATACTGGCCATCCGATCATAAGATTCTGATACCATGTGATTATGTGAATTCGGTCTTGTCCCTCAGTGATTCAGGACCCTTGCGACTTGCCAGAACACCATCACCACCAGAAGATGAGAGTCCACCCGAGAGTCCAGAAGCCACTTCTAATCACATGCTCCGTCCTGTCTCACCTGGACCACCTCGGCCCAAATCCCCTATACAGGTACATCTAATGCTTAATCATTCCAGATTAACAGTTATTATAAACAGTAATTATGGACCCAGACCCCCATAATAAGAAGATCTAGTCCTAACTGGATTCTGATCTCAATCACAGGGAGATGTTACCATGATTGTGCACAGAGCTAAGTAACAATTAGATCTAATCCTAATGAGATCCAGATCTCCATCACAGAAGATCTACTCCTAATTATATACAGATCTCCATCACAGGAGATCTAGTCCTAATTATATACAGATCTCCATCACAGGAGATCTAGTCCTAATTGGATCCAGATCTCCATCACAGAGAGCTCTAATCCTAATTAGATTTATAATAAGACAATTTAACAGTGATTGATAAATTACCATTTTGTAACTTTTGTACCACCAGACAGTGTTTCTATATATTTCCCTTTAATCTGATCTGTTTGTTGGTAAAGTCAACTGTTGGAACTTCACAGTAACTTCATGTGACTGTTTTCTTTGCTGCCCCCATTTTGTCTGTTAACTGGTGAGTGAACATGTAACATTTGTCTGTTTTACTGTATGTGCTGAGTGAATATGTAACACTGAAGGTGTTCTATACAGTAGAGTTGATGGCTGAGATTAGATAGCTTTACAGCTACAGATTCAATAGCGTTTTCATGTTTGTCAAATGCATTTGGACGTGTGTGTGTGTGTGTATATAAGTGATGTGTTTATATGTGTGTTGCAATAAGAAGGTGTGGTAAATTGGTGTTGCTTGGCTGTGGAAAACCTTTTAACAAATGTTGAAGAAGCCAGTTGATGGTCAGGAGTATGTTCTAAAAGGTGTCATTTATTTACCAAAATTAGGGATGGGGGGTCGATACTGCGTTAAAATACTCGTACTCGTATCGATTTCAATTGTCGATACCAAGAACCGATACCACTCAACAGTATTTCGCTACAACAAACTGGTCGCGCTTTGTGGAGAAAAAGATTTGTTGTCCTACCTGACTTCAACGTCTAGGGCAGGGGTCGGCAAACCGTGATCCAGAGCCGCATACGGCTCTTTCGTCGCTCTCTTGCGGCTCTTGCAGCAAGGTGTGTAGAGTAATGTGCGTCGCGTTCACACAGTAAAAAATGACTGCCGTTCCGCCGGTGTGAATCAAACGGCTGCTGGTCCGCCAGAAGTAGCGCTGGCAGCGGCCACATTCAGACGCTGTTGTGCGGCTACGGATGATATTATTGTAGCCGAGTGTCTGTTGTGTGTCTATATTTGTAATTCTAATAAAATGAAAACACGCTGCAAGGTAACTTGAACCACTTTTTTATCTCCTTCACACACGTATATCCCACAATTCCACTCCTTTTCCTTTCCGTTTCTCCCTCCACAATAAAAGCACCGGAAACATAACTTGGAACACAGCTTCCTATATAATTGCTCGATACCTAATATTATCGCTTACATTATGAACCCGGACACGGGGGCGTTTTATGGTCCGACATTAGAGGGACTTCCACGAGAAGTTTAAAACTTGGGATAGCCTTCTGTTAATTTTGTACTATAGGCTTGACATAATCTGCAGAGGATAAAATAAAATCTGCCTCCAAATTAATTGCACTTTCATGGAGACCAAATCTAAGAAGTATCTGTATCGGCAAGTACACAAATAAAAATACTCGTACTCGTATCGGTTTGTAAAAAGTGGTATCGTTGCATCCCTAACCAAAATCAAACAAAATATGTTAAATTGAAGCAAAAAAAAACAACACATTAACAAAAGCTGCACACACCCCAGTGAACTGGAACTAACTGAACTAAGGATAGGGTGTTATGAAACAACAGTAACACAATCAAGTTAAACAAACCTATGTTCATAATTAATAATGTAATGGATAAACTGAAACATTAAAATATTTTTTGTATATTGTTAATGTTGGGTAACAAGACAGACTAATATGTGTATGTGTAAATATGTTATGTATGTGTGTACAGTGACATCCTCTGTCATTAGACCCTCACATCGAATAAGACAAAATTCTTAAAAAAAACATTAACAGGGAAAAGGAGGAAGAAACCCAGGATGGACAGAAGTGCAATATAGGTCATGTGTACAGAGTGAACAACATAATCAAAAATTACAACATAGTCAATGCATATGAAATAAATTATACATATAATGAGACTAGTAATAGCAGTAGTAGGGTTAGGTTTAGGTAGGGTTAAGGGTTAAGCTCTCTAGTGGGGTAATATGGTACTATGGGCTCTCTCATTACATTACATTACATTTTGGGGCGACTGTGGCTCAGTGGTTAGCAAGTCAGTCTTTCAATCAGAGGGTCGGTGGTTCAAACCCCGGCTCAGCCAGTCCATGTCGTTGTGTCCTTGAGCAAGACACTTAACACTAATTGCTCACCGTTGCTGTGTCTACGGTCTACTGTATACTCTATATCCTGTAAGTCACTTTGGATAAAAGCGTCAGCTAAATGAAATGTAATGTAATTTCATTTAGCTAACGCTTTTATCCAAAGCGACTTACATGATATACAGTAAACCGTAGACACAGCAACGGTGAGCAATTATGGTAATATGGTACTATTAGCTCACTAGTGGGGTAATATGGTACTATGAGCTATCTAGTGGGGTAATATGGTGCTATAAGCTCTCTAGTGGGGTAATATGGTGCTATAAGCTCTCTAGTGGTGTAATATGGTACTATGAGCTCTCTAGTGGGGTAATATGGTACTATGAGCTCTCTAGTGGGGTAATATGGTACTATGAGCTCTCTAGTGGGGTAATATGGTACTATGAGCTATCTAGTGGGGTAATATGGTACTATGAGCTCTCTAGTGGGGTAATATGGTACTATGAGCTCTCTAGTGGGGTAATATGGCACTATGAGCTCTCTAGTGGGGTAATATGGTACTATGAGCTCTCTAGTGGGGTAATATGGTACTATGAGCTCTCTAGTGGGGTAATATGATACTATAAGCTCTCTAGTGGGGTAATATGGTACTATTAGCTCTCTAGTGGGGTAATATGGTACTATTAGCTCTCTAGTGGGGTAATATGGTACTGTAAGCGCTTAAGATATGATGGTGCATCACCAATTACGGCTTTGTAGGTGAGAAGAAGGATTTTAAATGTGATTCTTAATTTTACATGGAGTCAGTGCAGAGCAGCTAATTACAGAAGTAATGTAAGCGCTCTTCTTTGGTACACAAGCTGCAGCATTCTGGATCAACTGGAGAGATTTAAGAGACTTATTAGAGGAGCCTGATAATAAGGAATTGCTAAATCCCATATTAGCCTCACAAGGAACAGGAAAAGAATGAAGATACCTTAGGGAGAGCAACAGTGGGCTCCCTCTCCAAGGATTTACAGAAGTGTGATAAATGCCATGTAGTCCAGAAGTAACATCTGCAGAATCCATTAGTCCTCTTTCATGTCAACTTTAAAGAGTATAATGGAAGAAATTCTAAGGATTAAAGAAATACTGCGTGATTAAATCTGCTGATTTGATAACCTCATCTTTTTTTTGGCAGCTTAAAAAGGGCCCGCCGGTGCCTCCACCACCAAAAGCCACACCGACTAAGGAGGTGGCAGAAGAGCAGATCATCGACCTGTTTGGAGGGGATTTTTTACCAGCACCTTCACCATCGCAGGTCTGTAGAGTTCTCTTCTGTTTTAATGAACAATTCCTAAAACAAACAGATGCAGCTAATTTGTGTGTTGTGTGTTGTGTGTTGTATACATGTGCTTACCTCTTTTTGTTTTGTTGTTGTTGGTGCCCACAGCCCAATGAAAGACCAGGAGAATCTCTTCTCGACCTGGACTTTGATGTTTTTCAGCCAGATGAAAGTGTTTCTCCGATACCACAGGTTCTCTTTAAACAGCAGGATATGAACATTCACATTTCACTTGCAACAATTTGAACCAGAGTGTACCCAAGAACGCTTGAATATGTTTGATTGGACAAAGCAATGCCAGAACCACAAGTTGCATCACAAAGTGGTGACTAAGAGACTGAAGTAGATCACAACTAAACACCTGCTCTCAGCATATTTCATCTCACACAGACACACATAGCCTCAGGTATACAGATCACCGATCACTTGATGATGTCATCAGTTGAGTTGTGTGTTCAAATGAGAGTTAATCTCTCGATGCTGTAGCAAAATATCAAAAATAAGTAAAACATAGACAAACATCATGAATATATTCATTTCTAAATGTCTGTGGACTACATGAGTGTGTGACGGTATGGTCAAAGTTAAAATCCCAGTTTATCATTCAAAATCCATCTGAGTTGGTACAAACATTTACATTACATTAAATTTCATTTAGCTGATGCTTTTATCCAAAGAGACTTACATGCTATACAGTAGACCGTAGATACAGCAACGGTGAGCATCGAGGGTTAAATGTCTTGCTCAAGGACACATCGACATGGACTAGCGGAGCCGGGGATCGAACCACCGATCATCTGATTGAAAGACGTACCTGCTAACCACTGAGCCACAGTCGCCCCTATTTCTATATTTATCTTGTTAAAATGTGTTTATAATCTGAGACTCATGAACATGTACTCTGCCTATTTCAGACCGCTGTTCCTTGGGATATGTGGTCGGTAAGTGAAGTCTTCGGTCTTAGTTCTAGTTGTTAAAAGATATGATTTTACACTGCACGTTACCTAATCTTTTATGATGCGAAAATATTTAAAGTTAGATATATTTACAAATCAAACAAATCAATGAATGCCATACAGTACACATATCACAGTAGTTGTCTCTTAACCATTTTCTAACCCTTCTGATTTGTTTAGGCAAACACCCAAACAGCTCAACCTGTAAGTATAGACAGTTACACACTTTTTTATTATCATCATAATCATCATCATCATCACTAAAACACAATAAATCACTGATGAAGAGTGAGTTGTAATTTCAACTCAATATCCCTATGCTGATGATATTCACCCTACAGAACATCAATAAATGCACATGTTCACTCTAGGACATCAGTGAAATCACATGTTTATTTTGTAGAACATCAGTAAAATAAAATGTTTACTTTGTTAAACATCAGTATAATAAAATGTTTACTTTGTAGAACATCAGTAAAATCACATGTTTATTTTGTAGAACATTCGTAAAATAAAATGTTTACTTTGTTGAACGTCAATAAAATCAAATGTTTACTTGGTAGAACATCAGTAAAACCAATGAAAGGTTTCTACTCAAGGCAGTCAGGAACTCTGCAGGTCTATAAAGCAGAAAACTGAGTCCTGCATCTCTTTGTTAGAATACAACTATGATCAGTCTGTCTATGTGCAACCTGTCTCTGGATTCTCACATCATTCCTGTCTTGGTCTTCAAAAACACACTATGTGTATTTGCATGCACCGGCTCTCCAGTTTGAATCAGAACTGTGGGTTTAAAGCAGGATGGTCAAACTTTAACACTACAATCCCTGCCTTTCCCAAGCAGGCTGCAGACACCAGCTTCGTCGCCGACTGGTCCGCTGACTTTGGTTCATTGTCAGCAAATGAAGATGCTGCTCCAGGAGTTGAGGCCCCTGCTCTAGGGCCGGACGGGGCACAGGGTGGGGCACAGGGTGGGGCTAAGGACTTGCCCCAGATAGACGGCTGGCAGCCAGGTGCAGACACAGCTACACCTCCTCAGGACAGTGAGGTAGCCACAGCAGCTGAAGATGAGGTTAGCAGCTGGAACTCTCAAACTAACTCCAACCTTCATTCCTCTGCAGCTAGAGGTGATGAAGTTGAGACAAGGCAGTCAGACTCAGTGGGAGATGCAGGGCTGGAGGATCGCAGGAAGTCCACCCCAGGACTGATATTCACCAATGAGTATGGTGAAGAGATTGAGGATAGTACAGAGGATAGAGGGGACATATGGTCCAAGTCTCCAGATGGGTCTGGGTCTGAATATGAGACCGCTGAGGAGTGGGGAGATGCAGGTCAAGGGGGAGGTTGGGCAAGTGCCGATGATGAACTTCCGTATGAAAATTGTCCTTCAGTCGATGTCTCGGAGGGGTTGGGATGTGGATATGATGGTGTAGCGGCAGATCGGTCTCAAACAGTAGAGCAAGCTTCCCCAGAGAGCAATGCAGCTGATAAAAACGGTTCAGCGGAGGAAGAGCTGACAGGAAAAGAATATGATCTCAAATCAGTTTACAGAGATCCCTTTGCTAAAACACAGGGAGGAGGTGCGTTTGATTCAGATCCTTTTGCTGAAACACAGGGAGGTGTGCTTGATTCAGTTCCTTTTGCTGAAACACAGGGAGGAGGTGCGTTTGATGCAGATCCTTTTGCTGAAACACAGGGAGGTGCGTTTGATGCAGATCCTTTTGCTGAAACACAGGGAGGAGGTGCATTTGATTCAGTTCACTTTGCTGAAACACGGGGAGGAGGTGCGTTTGATTCAGTTCCGTTTGATGAAACAAAGGGAGGAGGTGCGCTTGATTCAGTTCCCTTTGCTGAAACACAGGGAGGAGGTGCGTTTGCTGCAGATCCTTTTGCTGAAACACAGGGAGGTGCGTTTGATGCAGATCCTTTTGCTGAAACACAGGGAGGAGGTGCATTTGATTCAGTTCACTTTGCTGAAACACAGGGAGGAGGTGCGTTTGATGCAGATCCCTTTGCTCAGACACAGTTTGGAGACAAAGGGGTTGGTTTTGAACTTGCTGCAACCTCTGGAAAAGGTGGACTTGTCTCCACTGGGGATGGAAGAGATGGGTGGGATACAGACCCTTTTGCCAACACCTTCCCAGCAGCCTCTTCAGGGACTGAGGGTCCGGCCTCCAACACAATGTCCTGGCAGGAAGTTAGTCACAACAGTGACTTTGACTCCACTGTAACTCAACAAAACTTTGCTTCTGCTGCTGTTACCGGGACAGCAGAAGGAATCAAAGTTGTAGTTGTTACCAGAATTCATAAAGAACCAGAAAATTCAGACATGTCCGAAGATGAGTCTGCAAACCGGCGATTTGGGAAGTTGTACCAAGAGCTAGATACAGAAAAGGAAGAGGTACTTGACTTCCTCTCATCTTCATTGTGGTAGTTAGTATAGGGTAGAATAGACCCTCCCATAGTTTGAGAACCAAAGTGAAAGTAGTTGTCCTGAAACCTGGATCCCAGCCTGAGCTCCTCCCACTTCTCCTCTTGCCTGCTTTGTCTGCTTGTTCATTCCATACTTTCATTCTCATATTGAGTCCATGATTACAGCTCATCTTAGACTTGTTTTACATGGAAGCTTCAAACACTAATTTGTGTATTTGTAATTCAATTTAGGTGAACAATGCATTAAATGGATTTTTACAGGTAATTTTTCAAACTACAATTGACAGTGACGAAACATGGAAATGAGCAGTTTGCACCCTAACCGTTCTGATTAGAGCATTCATCACATATTTTAATTGCAGCTTGTTCATAGCTATTTCAGTCCTCAGGGACTTCTGATATTAGTTATTTGTCATTTTTGCTTTTATCATTCAGCCTTTCAGCTGTAAGTTTAAATTGTTCAGATGTTCGTTAACTGTCAGTGGCCAGGTTGAACTACTAAACTTATCTATTTCCTCTTTGAGTCTAACAAAGACGTTGCTGCAGAGGTTGCTGCTGTTGTTTGCTTTAATGTAGACATTGACCCTAACTGCATGCTTACATCATCAGACCCTCAAAAGTCTTATTCCTTGTACATCCTGTATCTTCGTATTTTCTAAAAGACTCTTCTTCTCTTCTCTGAATGCAAAATAATCATGTATTTCCAGATTGTCAGTTGTGACTCTTCTTCTTCTCTACTTTTGACACATGCTCCCTGAAGGATGCCACTGCCCCATCATTCTTTGCTGATTTTGATAAGATGGTGAGTTTGAAATACATCTTGTGACTTGGAATGTTGTTTTCCTTTCTTTTATGTATTCTTCTGTTCAGCAGTTCTATTCTTTAATCAGTTTTTTTGCAATAGACATATGTTTTGCCTGCATTTGTGCTAAATGTGTGTTTTCATTTTTTTATTATTTTACCTTTATTTAACCAGGCAGATCATTAAGAACAAGTTCTTATTTACAGTGATGGCCTGACAAAAAGAAACAACACAAACACGTGATGACATAAAAACATACAAAGACATAAAAACAGGGTTAAAAGAAACAAAACAAGGATTGAATATATAATGACAAATATAATTAATTAACACCATTAAATCAGCAGGCATAGATGTATAAACCGGACACTAAGCGAAGAATTAAATGGAGGGGAAACATTTGCAGGAATCTGTGAGATGGTGTGAGATGGTGTGTTTGAAGGCCGGGATGGAAATGAATGTGACCAGTTTGAGGTGTTTTTGTAGTGCATTCCAGTCAATGTGTCAGGTTCCCTGGTAGGGAAGGTTGGTGGCTCGGGCCCAAGTGCCGGACAGAATCAGAGAGAGAGAGGTCAGTGCACAGTAGCTCAACAGGTTTATTTCACAACAAACAAACACTCGTCACTGGCGGCGACGTCGGGCGCTCCTCTTGCCGATCGCTGGATGACGTGGCGTGGATCTCGTGTGCCGCAGCTCGTGACAGGAAACTCGTGACTCGTGGTTCGTGCTCGTGGTGCGTGCTCGTGGTGCGTGCTCGTGCTCCGTGGCTCGTGACTCGTGATCCAAACTTATCCCAAACAAGGATAATGGTTGTCGGTCTCGTAGTGTGCTGGTATCTGCAAGGACAGTAGAAGCAATCTCGCGACGCCGCTGTCTGGGTTGTTGCCCCTCTTATGCGCCGCGTGAGTCTTGATAGGCTGCAGCTGCGCGCGGTGGCGTGCCTCTCCCCTCAGCTGTTCCACGTCGACCTGATTGCCAGAAGCGAGAGAGAGAGAGAGAGAGTGCAGGAGAGAAACAGGAAGATAGAGGGAGAAGAGGAAAAGGAAGAGGGAGAGAAGGACACTCCAACACCAACCCTCACACAATGGCAGCAGCTGACTGGAAAGATGCAAGACCAAGTGTGGATCTAGTTTGAGGGGTTGTAAGCAGGATGTTGAGAGAGGACCGGGTGTTATATGTGGTGGGTAGCCTATGCAGCAGGCGGGATAAATAGGGGGGTGTCTGATGAAGGATGGTCTTGTAAATGAGAGTGAGCCAGTGAATATGACGACGAGTTTGAGCCATAGTGCTTTGTAACCTCAAAAATATAATCTGATCGGCATAATCAATATTGCGGACAGAACTTTGTCACAGCAGTTTGGTTCTGTATTATGTGCATCAATCTGATATACCATGTATTGGCTGTAATCCCACACCTAGACGGTTATATGCACGGTTAAATACACAAACTGGGACAGCCAAAGCTGGTATATAATACAAAAATATTTAGATTCAGATTCAACTTTATTGTCAGTGCAAGTACTCGGACAACGGAATGTAGTTTAGCATCTGACCAAAGTGCAAAAGAAAAGCACTAAGACATTACATTCTGTTTTTGCATTATTTATAAATAGTAAGCTAGTTCTGATATCACCTCTCAACCATTCGGCTGACATTTAAATGTGTTACTTTGTATGGTACAGAGAAACTGTGTTCAATTACATTTGTTTCTATAGCCCAAAATCACAAACTCTCCTCAGAGGGCTTTACAATCTGTTACCATACGACATCCTCTTACCTTTGACCCTCACATCATCTGAAGTTTGACCTTCACATCCTCTTACCTTTGACCCTCACATCATCTGAAGTTTTACCTTCACATCCTCTGACTTTTGACCCTCACATCAGAAGAGGAACAACTCTCCTAAAAACACCTTTTAAGGGAAGTAAAGCGGCAGAAAGGAAAGCAACAGAGGAGGATCCTCTATCAGGATGGACAGAAGTACAATAGACGTCCACTGACCAGAAGGACGATATATGTCATGTGTACAGAATGAACAACATAACAGAGTTGCAACACATTCAATGCCGATGACAGGAATTCTTCATATAATGAGATTACTAGCAGCAATAATGGCAACAAAAAAGATGACTAGTAATAACAGCAGCTGTGGATACAATATTATAATAATTGAAGCAGTAATATTATTAATGAGATTTACAGAGGTTGTGTGCCTTTGTGTTTGCTTCTCTGCTCTCCTTACTTTTCACAAATTTACATTTTGATCCAGTTTTAGCCACATTTTATGCCAAACTTTTTCAGATCCTGGCTGTTTTAATCCATATGTCTTAACATAGGCATATGGTGTCAGCCAACACGTACAAGACCCTTTAAGTCTGGGGCTTTCTGGACCGGATTACCTGGTGAGGCTACTAGCTAGTTTCAGCCTAGTTTTAGCCTTGGAGCTAGTTATATATATATATATATATATATCATTACCTGGACCAACCATGCCCTGATAGCCACGTAGGAGGAATCTCTGCTCTTTACCACCAACGCATAAAAAACAGCCTGACTACCATCCAAACCCCATTCTCATTTGAACACCTGACATTCAAACTCTCTGGTCCTAAACACCTGTTTATCTCAATTATCTACCGACCCCCCCCAAGCCCAACCCTACTTTCCTCTCTAATCTATCTGAAGTCCTGACCCAGCTCTGCTCCCTCTCACCTTCCATTTCAACATCCACATTGACTCCTCTGACTGTAAAACAGCTACAGAATTTCTGGACATGCTTGGATGCTTCAACATCACTCAGCACATCAATTTCCCCACCATGACCCTCCCAAACATCAAGTCTATATGCCCCTCAGCCCTGTTTCGCTGCAAAACTCTCCACCCTCCAGCACTTGTTTAGCCCCTCCCCCACAGACCTGGTCAACCTCTACAATAAAACTCTGTCCTGCCTCGAACAGCTTGCCTGTCTCAAAACCAGAACTGTCTCTTGTGCTCACTGTGCAACAAACTGGACGAGCTCCAGCTGTTGATGGGGAGAGACAGAGCCTTTTCTTCATCCTCCGTTTTGTGCTTCGCGGAGACTTGGCTCTGTGGATCGATACCTGACTCCGCGTTCCAGCTGACTGGCCTCCAGCTCTTCAGAGCGGACCAAGACACGAAATACACGGCTCCACCGAGCTGTGACTCTCCGTCAACCTGGCCACAGTGCTAAAGATAAACCTGGGGTTGTTCTTATTTTGCCCTATTATTGATCAGTAATAGGCTGCTCTGGCATTACAGAGGGCCTTCTTATATGTTATCGGACTATCCCGCCAAACTAACTGAGATGCTTCTAAATTGTTGGAACAACAAATGATTTCAAGCTTTCATGGTGTTTGCTTTAATTTGAAGGTTTGCAAATGAAAGGTGTTGCGTACGGTGTGGGTGGTACTTTCAAGTTTCATGCTGGTTGAGTTGAACAACACAAGCAGAGACGAAGTTGGAATTAATATTAATGACATTTCATGCAAAGTGACTGCAGCAACAATTTTGGGGTTAACCACCATCTTTCTTTACAAAAGAACGAAGTTCCCGCAGACTCAAGGGTCTCTCAAGAAGCATCTGTGACAGAAGCTGCTGAGGATCAAGACAACCCTTCAACTCCCCCTGCGGATGAGGAGCTTCCAGCACCGCCCGCTGGCGAGGAGCCTCCAGCACCTTCCGCTGGCGAGGAGCTTTTTATAGCACAGCTCCCTGGCGAGGAGCTCCCAGCAGGGGGAGCTGAAAGAGAGGTGGAGGAATGTGCAGCTTCCTCTGCTGGTGATGAAGATGCAGTAGAAAGTTCTGGCAGCCTGATGGAAAACAAGCCTGATGTGAGTGAAAGTGTTCATCACAAAATATAAAAGGGCATCATGAGAGAGACTAATAATAATGATAGCAGTGGGTGTTGAGCAGGAATAGGGTCCACTGGGTGGGTTGCAATCATAGTCAGACTACACTTTAGGTTTATAAAAGAAGAAAGTCTCAAGCCTCCTTGTGAGAGGGCATCTCCCCCTGAACCCTCTACCGAACTGGATCAGTGCTTGATTACAGAAGTCTGTTGCTGCCATTCTACTTTTAGAGACCTCTAGAAATGAGTCTTAAAAGCCAGTTCAGACCAAAGATTCACAATAAGACAAAACAGTACAAGAAGGCTGAAAGTAGCAGTGGTGTGAACCACCTTGCCGGTGTTCAACAGCCAATCAAATCAGTTACAGACTGTCAGCTGGTCGAAGTGGCCAAATTTAGGACAGGGGGAAAGCTGACATGTAAAGGGTTATATGGTCTAGAATATTTTTCTGTGGTACTATATTTTTCAGTATCTGTGGGCAGTAGTAGCTCTGTCATAATGACTGCTACGTAAGACACAACATCAGACATTTATTCTGATGGATTTGATAATCAGTCTTGAAGAATTAGGATTACAGGACTACATCAACCAGAATAATAATAATAATAATAATAAGAAAGTATCCTTAACTTATCCTCTTGGGGAAATTATTCTCTGCATTTAACACATCTTTAATTAAGGAGCAGTGTGCTGCCATGTGATGCGCCTGGGGAGCAACTAGGGGTTCAGTGTCTTGCTCATGGACACTTTGACATGCAAACTATGGGGAGACTGAGGATCGAACGGGCTACCTTGAGATTACAGAACGGCCACTCATCTCCACGACAGTGTGACAGACAGTAAAGGGTTAATCGTTTTATCGGCAACTTTGACCGTTTAAATGTAAAACAGCAATAACTGAGGGAAGTCTTGATCCACACAAATATTTCATTCTTAAAAGGTAATTTCACTTTAGATGCTCTTTATCATAAAATATCTGAAATGTATGCGTAATGGATTAATGTTGCTATAGGTGACTATCGGCAACTTAAAACTAGTCCCAGAGAGGATAGCTGGCAATGATTCAAAGATCCAGTCGCTGAGTTCTGAAACGCATAAACACTTCAGCTGCATAACACAACTGAAAATATTCAGAATACTTTCTAAACAGTGTACAAAGGCAATCAAATGGTGTGAAATATGGACCAATAGCGGTCTGCAAATAATAAGATGCCCTCTCTCACCCTTCCTTCCATTCACACAACTAAACTACTGAACAGCTGATATCCACATTGCTATCCTCAACAAGTCCTGGATGAAAAGCTGAGATTAAAGACAACATAAATATCCTGGATGCCACAGCTGCATAACTTTATGAGAACCGTTAGCGGGACCGGCCCTGGCTCAACGCCGTAAGGGTGCGCCTTATAACACGCATTTTACGGTATATAATAAAAACAGCACCATAGACACATTAACACATCGCTACTCCTCTCTTTGTTAACAAACGTTCAATGACGCGGTTGTACAGTTTATCGTTACGCTTCAGTTCCAGTAACAGCTCCCTCTTGATGGCCATGGACGCCAGTGAGGACAATCGAGCCTCCCAGTTGCGTTTCTGGAATAAGTTTCCATGCGTTTTAGGGCTGAAAATCTCCGCTCAACAGTCTCAGTTGATATTTGGATCTTCACTGTCAAACATGCCCATAACTCACTGTGATAAGACGTTGTCAGTAAATCCGCCACCAAGTCTGTTTCCCCTCCTCCTTCAGTCATTGAGTGTTAAAAAAAACTACACCAAGCAAAACACTAAAAATGTCATAACTTCTCTTATGTTTCAGCCTGATCTGTTCTTACTCCTCCGTAGTTCTGCTAGCAGCTAGGTAGCTTTCTGCCGACTTAAGTCACGCTGGCCCACTGACCAATCACAGAGCATGTTAGTGCTCACGCCGGCCCACTGACCAATCACAGCCCATGTTAATGCTGACGCCAGCTTGCAAACCCTGGCACGTCAAAGAATACGCCCAGCATGTCAAACTAAAGATCTGATTGGTTGAAGACTATAATAATCACGACAACGTCCCCATGTACTTTAATCTGCAAAGGCCAACTTGAAGGCCTCTAGCCGCTTTTCTTCCATAGAGACATAGAGGTGAAATCTGATTGGATAAAAGCTCTCCTTAAAACAAGCGGCTCTGGAAGCAGTGCTGCAGGCTGGAAGCAGAGCAACAGATGAAGACAGGAGCTGTGCAATGAGAAAATAAGCTAATAGGGAAAAATAATTATAATACATGTAGTGTATTTGTGTAAAACAATTAAATTATAAAATAGCTATAAGTTTGTGATTCGGTTTAGGCCAGCAGAGAAGGCTTAGCTGGCCCACCACTGGTTCTGAGTAATATTGGGGTCTGTGATATGTCTTCAATGTGTGATGCTAACATCACCTGGTAACTTGAAAGTGACTGTTGCTGTTAAATTTGTGTTTGCACAAAGCAGATTGCTCCTGCTGACGAAGCCAAAACATCTCCAGCTGAAGCAACTCCTTCGGTAACTATCATTCAATTTTCATTATGACTAGTAATCAAAACAACCATCTAAAAGCATTGAAGTTCCTTCATTAATTTTTTTTTAAATTCTGAATGTTCAAATTTAGAGGAATCATCCTCTGGTTTTATTTGTTTTTCCTTAAAATGTCACATTTAAACAAAACTTTAAAATACCAGGTTTATAAGTACATCATGTTAGGACTAAACATAACTTAAAGACGATTGCAAGGTGAAAACCTTCATTACTTAAAAATGATTTAATAACAATAAATATAAAACCCAGTGTCTGAAAGTATTACCCCTTAACATGACCATAAATAGACTTTTCAATCAGACACTACGACTCGTTTTTCATTAAATCTTTTAGTAGGATCAGTAACAATATATAGTTAATTTAGATGTAATCTAAGTATAACATATTTTCTTGTGCTTCTTTATTTATTAATTATTATTATAACTTGGAGAAAGTGAAAGGTTATTAACGTGAGACTAAATGTTTTTTTTTTGTCTTCAGGAAAAGATGCCGATCCCCTCCGTGGTGATCGAGCCGGCCTCCAGTAATGAAGGAGATGATGACCGTGACGCTGACATCATCTCTCCCACTGCTACTAGTGACAACGGTGTAGCAGCTGAGAGCCAGACGGTCAAACACATGAGTCCGTCTGGTGGAGTGTCCGGACTACCTGATGAGTTCCTCTACAAGGTGGGTCTTCCTCCAGATACCAGCTGCTCATGCTGAAGTTTGGGTTGTTTTATATACTCAACCTGCTGTCAGCAGACGGGGTGATGATGGTTTTCTTCCTGCAGGTAGAGACGATGCATGACTTTGAGGCTGCAAATTCAGATGAGCTGGAACTGAGCAAAGGCGACGTGGTGTTGGTGGTTCCCACTGCTTCAGTCGAGGATCAGGTGAGAAACGATGTCAGTAAGGAAGCAATGAGTATCAAGTCAACAGTAAATGAGGCTGAGAGTCATTTTGTGGTTGTTGTTGTTGTTGCAGGATGCCGGCTGGCTAACAGGAATCAAAGAAAGTGAGTGGCTCACACTCGGCGTTGGTGCTCACAAAGGACTTTTCCCAGACAACTTTACACAGCGTTTGGAGTAATAAGTCTCTATAGCTGATGGAGATGAGCAGAAGCTTGAGACATCCAGTCAGCATGCAGCTGACACCTGGAACACCCTGCTGCAGCTGTCTATGGACAACACAGTGGTTTGAAACTATTCCCAGTATAACTAAAAAGTACTAAGCATGATGTGATAGTATGGTCTGCCCTTTTCTGGAATTCAGATGTATTTTTGTTTCTTTTGAAAGAAAAAACAAATATATAATGTATCAATGCATTGGGAATGTTGCAATCTCTACATGTTCATGCAAACCAAAAGCTATCGTTTTTGAAGAAAAAAATATATATACTATACCTTCTTTGCACCAAGTGTGTTGTAGTTATTATGTTGCTCTGCTATTCAAGAACCGGTAGTGCTGTGTTCTTTCTAAATGTTCTTGACTGTAACATGAATCTCTGGAGTTTGTTGTTATTTTCAGATGTATCATAACTGTAGTATAGTTCTATTATATCATTGTTGAGCATATGTGGTGATGAGTCAGTGACAAGTGTTGCTTTGTTCTTGACAAAAGAAAGACATGTATCATCTGAGCATTGATAAAGAAAGCAGTGCACATCCAGCATGAACATCTCACAACTTTTATCAAAGTATTATACAAAATAATCTTCCCACAATTACAAATATTAATGTTTAGCTGTATAAGTCACATGTCTTCAAATTGTATTTACAAGAAACAGAGCCAACCAGAAAGCTATAAGTGTATGATCACAGTTAAGCTATTTACAAATGCAATATGCAATCTATGTTGTTAATATATTTCAGGTCTCCAAATTCCTACAGTTGTTTAGATGAACAAATATGATGTAATTTCCTTTGTTATTAAAGTTTGACCTTAATTTAAACCTTTTTGTGATGTACATTCCATCAGGTAAAAAATTTAAAGGTTTTCTTGGGAATAAGGGAATTATGGTTAGGTGTGGAGGCGACTGGTTGTGGCTAGGGAAATGCAGCTTGGTGGCACGGATTTAACATGGAGGTGAATGGGTAAGTGTCAGATTTGTCGCACAATGTCATGCTGTGACAGTCACTGCAAAAATTGACAATCGCTGCCCGCCCCAAAGTCACTGGGGCCGGCCTCGGTCACCGAGAGAGATTTTAATTTTAGAGGACCAGGGGCACGAAAAAAACTTTAACTTTTTTTTTTTTAGAGGACCAGGGGCACGAGAAAAAACTAACTTTTTTTTTTAGAGGACCAGGGGCACGAAACTCCAGGGAGCGCGGATGGGGGTTTTAACCCAGAGGGGTGTGCTTAAGTGTGGGTACGCAGGTTCGGATGGAGGGCCTGGTCTGGGGGTGGGCTCCAGGGGTGGGTCTGGTCCTCCAGGGTCCACTTGTGACTTAGGGTTAGGGTTAGGGTTAGGGTTAGGTTAAAGGGTTATGACCCGATGAAACGTAGGGTTAGGGTTAGGGTTAGGGTTAGGGTTAGGGTTAGGTAAGGGAAATTAAAACTCCATCCGCCGTGGACGGCAGGTGAAATGCACGGGCACACAAAACAAACCATATTCCTCCACTCTCTCTTTAAGATCTTGTTTTTTTCTCTTTTTTTACCTATCGCTGGTCCTTCCATTATATAGGTACAGGTAAGTCCCAACAGGTAAGTTTTACCCTTTGAATCATGTTCCTCTTATTACCCTCTTTCGTTCAACCCACTTGGATGGACAGTTTTTAATTTTTCTATCCACTGTCTTTCTTTTCTTATTCTCTGTTTTTTTGTCCAGCATGTTCCGGATTCCAAACCTGAGATGGAGAGGTTGTTGCTGCCATGTTCTCTAAAATGGGTATACACGACGGTAAGTTCCTCAGTTTTATTAATAAAATACATATGCTGTTTGAGTCTCTGTCGCAGACTGTTCCCAGTTTCTCCCACATACAGTCTGCCACAGGCCTTACATTCCACAGCATAGACCAGGTTGACTGATTCCAGCCCCAATTTTTGCCAGACTGGGGCCCCCCGGTCCGTATGTACGTTCCTGATGAACTTCACCCTCCTGTATACCTGGTCCAGTATGTCTATTTTCTTTTTACTGCCCAAGGACGCATGTACTAAGTGCTCTTTTAAATTCTTGTTCCGTTTAAAAGCTGCTATAATTTTAAAATTGGCCATTGGCTCCACCACACTCTGGAGTGTCTTAAAGTTTTTCTTTATTTTGGAGTTCAGGGTTAGGGAGGCAGGGGAGAGAATGGACACAAATGGGATGATCTTTTCCCCATCTTTATTACCTCTCTCAGGTCTATCCCCCCGTCCAATGCTATCTCTCACCTCCGTCTTAATTGTTTTGAGGAACGTTCTGCTGTATCCTCTTGGTCGGAGGGCTTTGAACAGGGTTCTCACTGCCACCTCCACGTCATCCTCCACCGTGCAGATCCTATAATATCTTATAATTTGGGATTTAATAATCCCCCCATAGGTATGTTTGGGATGATAGCTAGATTTGTGCAGGAGTGCATGCGTGTCGGTTGGTTTGAAAAAGACCCTGGTTCCCAACCTCCCTCTCCCCTCCCCCCCCATAACAAAGACCTCCGTGTCAAGAAATTCAATCTTCTCCTTTTGTAGATTGTATTTTACGGAGATCGACGTGTGGTGTGCATTTAAAATTGAAATGAACTCCTTGAACTCTTGTTCCGTGTGGTTCCAGACACCGAATATGTCATCCAGGTACCGTGTGTACAGGGATGGCACCTTCCCGCATTTGGGGAAGACCGTTCGCTCCCAATCTGCCATATAGATGTTTGCATAGGCTGGAGCGAACTTCTTCCCCATCGCGGTTCCGTGCACCTGGAGATAGCACCTGGAGTCGAATTCAAAGTCGTTCCTTGTCAGGCCCAACTCCAAAAACGTAAGAAGGGCCTCATCCGGTCTTTCAGAGTCCGGGTACCTCCGAAAGATATCCCTGACCGCTCGTAAACCGAGTCCTGTCTCGATGTTTGTATACAAAGAATCAATATCAATCGAGAAGAGCATTGACCCCGGCAAGATACGCACTTTCTTTATTATATCCACAAATTCATAGGTGTCTTTGATGTAACTTTTGTGCCGCTGTGACAAAGGGTTGAGGTAAAAGTCAATAAATTCTGCAATTCTATAGGATTCACTCCCGCAGTCCGAAACAATCGGTCTGCCGGGAGGAATCCGGTGAGGGACTGTCCACGTCCCAGGATCTTTGTGAATCTTCGGTAGAAGATAAAATTTCCTGGGGCGTGGAGGATCCTCACCAGACAGATAATACATTTGCTTTGCACTGATAATTTTTCTTTCCCACAGGTTTTGGACCAGGCTCCGGATCTTG
>CM042230.1:2500-40000 GCA_023566465.1 Cottus gobio | reverse complement strand
AATCTGGAGCCAATTTGACCTTTTGGACGGTTTTTGGGTGCCTTAACGTGCAGCTACTGGTCCCAAACTTTAGGCCATCTATGTTCAGGTGCTCCTCTCGGGCTGAGAAAAGGATCCAGGTCTCTAACTGGTTTTAAAGTATTAAAATAGAATTAAAAGACTGGTTTCATGAAATGTCTTTGCCGTGTCCCAGGTGGATTTGTGGCCTTTAACCTTTAGCAATCCACACCAAATTGCAGGTGTTTCATATTCAGAGGGCCATGTTGGCTGCAGAAAAGAATCCAAGTCTCTAACTTGTTTTAAAGTATTAAAATAGAATTAAAAGACTGTGTGACAGAAATGTCTTATAAGTGTCCCATGTTATTTCAAGAGGTGGATTTGTGGCCTTTAACCTTTAGCAATCCACACCAAATTGCAGGTGTTTCATATTCAGAGGGCCATGTTGGATGCAGAAAAGAATCCATGTCTCTAACTTGTTTTAAAGTATTAAAATAGAATTAAAAGACTGTGTGACAGAAATGTCCTGTAAATGTCCCATGTACTTTAAAGAGGTGGGTTTGTGGCCTTTAGCCTTTAGCAATCCACACCAAATTGCAGGTGTTTCATATTCAGAGGGCCATGTTGGATGCAGAAAAGAATCCATGTCTCTAACTTGTTTTAAAGTATTAAAATGCAATTAAAAGACTGTGTGACAGAAATGTCTTATAAGTGTCCCATGTTATTTCAAGAGGTGGATTTGTGGCCTTTAACCTTTAGCAATCCACACCAAATTGCAGGTGTTTCATATTCAGAGGGCCATGTTGGATGCAGAAAAGAATCC
Source organism: Cottus gobio (assembly GCA_023566465.1). Classification (NCBI taxonomy): domain Eukaryota; kingdom Metazoa; phylum Chordata; class Actinopteri; order Perciformes; family Cottidae; genus Cottus; species Cottus gobio. The sequence goes on along the minus strand of CM042230.1, from coordinate 39,180 downwards.
ATGTCTCTAACTTGTTTTAAAGTATTAAAATGCAATTAAAAGACTGTGTGACAGAAATGTCTCATAAGTGTCCCATGTTATTTCAAGAGGTGGATTTGTGGCCTTTAACCTTTAGCAATCCACACCAAATTGCAGGTGTTTCATATTCAGAGGGCCATGTTGGATGCAGAAAAGAATCCATGTCTCTAACTTGTTTTAAAGTATTAAAATGCAATTAAAAGACTGTGTGACAGAAATGTCTTATAAGTGTCCCATGTTATTTCAAGAGGTGGATTTGTGGCCTTTAACCTTTAGCAATCCACACCAAATTGCAGGTGTTTCATATTCAGAGGGCCATGTTGGCTGCAGAAAAGAATCCAAGTCTCTAACTTGTTTTAAAGTATTAAAATGCAATTAAAAGACTGGTTTCATGGCCATTTGTGTGGGTGAGTGAGTTTGTATGCGTGTGTGTGAGTGTGTGCGTACATGTGTACGTGTGTGTGTGTGTGTGTGTGTGTGTGTGTGTGTGTGTGTCTGTGTGTGTGTGTGTGTGGGTGAGAGTTTGTATGAGTGTGTGTGAGTGTGTGTGTGTGTGTGCGTGAGAGTTTGTATGAGTGTGTGTGAGTGTGTGTGTGTGTGTGTGTGTGTGTGCGTGAGTTTGTATGCGTGTGTGTGAGTGTGTCTGTGTGAGTGTGTGTTTGTGTGTGCACGTGTGTGAGAGTAACGTGTAACGTGTTAATTTCCGCCTTTCCCCGCAACGGGGGACCCTTCGGACGGCCTAGCGCGGGCTCTGGACCACGTAGAAAGACGCGGTCTGGACCGGTGCACTCGGGTGACCCTCACCTACGCGTAGGTGGTCTGCGCGAGACGATCGGAGCAGGTTAAGCCCCTCTACGGGCAGAGCGATAGGCCTAAACAGGATGAGAGGAGCGGCGCGGACTGAATATCCGATCCGGGACTCCGGGTCCGGGTCTGGCTCCATGGATCTGCCCTGACCCCCCATGTGAGTCCCCAACCCGAATTTGGGCTCAATCGGACCGTCCCACGCGAAGTTACGAATGAATGAGTACAAATACTCGCTCCGTAGAGTAACGTGTTCCTTTCTGACTTTCCCAGCAACGGGGGACCCTTCGGACGGCCTAGCGCGGGCTCCGGACCACGTAGAAAGACGCGGTCTGGACCGGTGCACTCGGGTGACCCTCACCTACGCGTAGGTGGTCTGCGCGAGACGATCGGAGCAGGTTAAGCCCCTCTACGGGCAGAGCGATAGGCCTAAACAGGATGAGAGGAGCGGCGCGGACTGAATATCCGATCCGGGACTCCGGGTCCGGGTCTGGCTCCATGGGTCTGCCCTGACCCCCCATGTGAGTCCCCAACCCGAATTTGGGCTCAATCGGACCGTCCCACGCGAAGTTACGAATGAATGAGTACAAATACTCGCTCCGTAGAGTAACGTGTTCCTTTCTGACTTTCCCAGCAACGGGGGACCCTTCGGACGGCCTAGCGCGGGCTCCGGACCACGTAGAAAGACGCGGTCTGGACCGGTGCACTCGGGAGACCCTCACCTACGCGTAGGTGGTCTCCGCGAGACGATCGGAGCAGGTTAAGCCCCTATACGGGGAGAACGATAGGCCTACACATGATTACATTACATGAGAGGAGCAGAGCATATCCGATCCGGGACTCAGGGTGTGTGTGAGAGAGAGAGAGAGAGAGAGAGAGAGAGAGAGAGAGAGAGAGAGAGAGAGTGTGTGTGTGTGCGTGCACGTGTGTCTGTGAGAGTTTAAGTCTCTGTGTAAGAGAGAGAGAGAGAGAGAGAGAGAGAGAGAGAGTGCGTGTGTGTGTGAGTGTGTGTGTGTGAGTGAGTGTGTGCGTGTGTGGGTCTGTGTGTGTGTTTGTGTGTTTGTCTGTGAGTGAGTGAGTGTGTGTGTGAGTGTGTGTGTGTGTGTGTGTTGTGTGTGAGTCTGCTGTGGATAGCTCGACCTTTGGCCTTGGCCTTCTATTCTGTCATCCGGTGGAAGTTGGCATATTCTCAGGATTTTGTCCGTGTGGCTCGCCTGTTTTCACCCGTGGGCGGGGTCTTCTCCACCAGTGGGCGTGGTCTTGACTAGGTTAAATGGTTATGACCCGATGAAACGTTTGATGATCGTCTGTAGATTTCTTTGTGTTCGTCCTAGAGACCTGAAATTTTGTGTGTGGGTTTGTTGTATAGGGCCTCACGTTTGAGCAAAGTCTGGGGCCCCCAGCTGCTTTCCTTGATATGGCTGTCATTGACCCCTGTTGATTTGTGTGTTTGATGATCGTCTCTAGCTGAGGCCCGGTTGGGGCTAGGTGGCTTAAACTCGGGGTGTATATATGCCCTACAGAGCTACACGCCTGAGCAAAGTCTGGGGCCCCTAGCTGCTTTCCTTGATATAGCTGTCATTGGCCCCTGCTGTTGGTGTTGGTCAGGTGGATCAGTGATGAGGGTACTCTGGCACCAACTAGTGGAGCAGACTGGTAAAACATGCAATTGTGCTACTTTGAAAGATCCAGCAGACAGGGTTATTGCTGGGTGCAATAAAAACACATTTAAAGGACTTTTTGACACAGCACTATATTGGGGGATCCACCAGAGCACCCTCTTGCAAGATCTGTTGGTTTGAGCTCACTGGCTAGCTGCTACCGGAAGTTAGCTTTCTAAAGGGTCTGCAGAATTGTGCTTTATGATTATCACTCAAGGCAACCGGGTCAATGTTCCCATCAAGTATTGAGCAGTTTTGACCTTGTCCTGAGGAGTTATTAACCTTTGAATGGGCTTAATTGGTCTTTTTTCGGGCTTTTCAAAACCCTCTCAGGCAGAGATGCTGAGGGCTACAGAGTCAGGGCCGGCATGGTTGGGCCCCACTGGGGAGTGGGTACAAGGTGGAAAAGAGAGCTAAGCTCTGCCATGTTTAGAAGAAAAAAAGCTTTGTTCAGCTCAATATCTGCAGGTGCTCTCAGATCCGTTACAGCGTACAGCCTTCCCAGCTCCCTGATTTCAGACAGCCAATTAACTCTTGTGAATGCTTTGGAGGAAATTTCACCACATGGCCTCCTTGTGGGCCCTGTACAGAGCGTCTGTGCAAAATTTCGGATACATTGTACAAGCCGTTGTGAAGTTATGGACACTTTTACATTGATCAAAGGATATGAAAAAAGGAGGGAATCTGGAGCCAATTTGACCTTTTGGACGGTTTTTGGGTGCCTTAACGTGCAGCTACTGGTCCCAAACTTTAGGCCATCTATGTGCAGGTGCTCCTCTCGGGCTGAGAAAAGGATCCAGGTCTCTAACTGGTTTTAAAGTATTAAAATAGAATTAAAAGACTGGTTTCATAGCCATTTGGGTGTGCGTGGCTGTGTGTGTGTGTGTGTGTGTTTGTGCATGTTTGTGTCTGTGTGTTTGTGAGAGCTTGTGTGTGTGTGTCTGCTGTGTGGGTCTGTGTGTGTGTTTGTCTGTGTGTGTCTGTGTGTGTGTGTGTGTGTGTGTGTGTGTGTGTCTGTGTGTGTGTGTGTGTGTGTGTGTGTGAGTGTGTGTGTGAGTGAGTGTGTGTGTGCGTGTGTGGGTCTGTGTGTGTGTGTGTGTGTGTGTGTGTGTGCGCGTACATGTGTGTGTGTTTGTCTGTGTGAGTGAGTGTGTGTGTGTGTGAGTGTGTATGTGTGTATCTGTATGTTTTGTGTATTTGTTTGTGTGTGTGTGTGTGTGTGTCTGTTTGTGTGAGAGTTTGTATGTGTGTGTGTGTGTGTGCGTACATGTGTATGTGTGTGTGTGTGTGTGTGTGTGTGTGCGTACATGTGTATGTGTGTGTGTGTGTGTGTGTGTGTGTGTATGTGTGTGAGCGCTTGTGTATGTTTTGTGTATTTGTTTGTGTGTGTGTGTGTGTGTCTGTTTGTGTGTGTGTGTGTGCGCGTACATGTGTGTGTGTTTGTCTGTGTGAGTGAGTGTGTGTGTGTGTGAGTGTGTATGTGTGTATGTGTATGTTTTGTGTATTTGTTTGTGTGGGTGTGTGTCTGTTTGTGTGAGAGTTTGTATGTGTGTGTGTGTGTGTGCGTACATGTGTATGTGTGTGTGTGTGTGTGTGTGCGTACATGTGTGTGTGTGTGTGTGTGTGTGTGTGTGTGCATGTGTGTGAGCGCTTGTGTATGTTTTGTGTATTTGTTTGTGTGTGTGTGTGTGTGTGTGTCTGTGTGTGTGTGTGTGTGTGTGTGCGCGTACATGTGTGTGTGTTTGTCTGTGTGAGTGAGTGAGTGTGTGTGTGAGTGTGTGTGTGTTTGTGTGTGAGTCTGCTGTGGATAGCTCGACCTTTGGCCTTGGCCTTCTATTCTGTCCTCCGGTGGAAGTTGGCATATTCTCAGGATTTTGTCTGTGTGGCTCGCCCGTTCTCACCCGTGGGCGGGGTCTTCTCCACCAGTGGGCTCGGTCTTGTCTATGTTAAGGTGTGATGACCCGATGAAACGTTTGATGATCGTCTGTAGATTTCTTTGTGTTCGTCCTAGAGACCTGAAATTTGGTGTGTGGGTTTGTTGTACAGGGCCTCACGTTTGAGCAAAGTCTGGGGCCCCCAGCTGCTTTCCTTGATATGGCTGTCATTGACCCCTGTTGATTTGTGTGTTTGATGATCGTCTCTAGCTGAGGCCCGGTTGGGGCTAGGTTAAGGTGTGATGACCCGATGAAACGTTTGATGATCGTCTGTAGATTTCTTTGTGTTCGTCCTAGAGACCTGAAATTTGGTGTGTGGGTTTGTTGTACAGGGCCTCACGTTTGAGCAAAGTCTGGGGCCCCCAGCTGCTTTCCTTGATATGGCTGTCATTGACCCCTGTTGATTTGTGTGTTTGATGATCGTCTCTAGCTGAGGCCCGGTTGGGGCTAGGTGGCTTAAACTCGGGGTGTATATATGCCCTACAGAGCTACACGCCTGAGCAAAGTCTGGGGCCCCCAGCTGCTTTCCTTGATATGGCTGTCATTGACCCCTGTTGATTTGTGTGTTTGATGATCGTCTCTAGCTGAGGCCCGGTTGGGGCTAGGTGGCTTAAACTCGGGGTGTATATATGCCCTACAGAGCTACACGCCTGAGCAAAGTCTGGGGCCCCCAGCTGCTTTCCTTGATATGGCTGTCATTGACCCCTGTTGATTTGTGTGTTTGATGATCGTCTCTAGCTGAGGCCCGGTTGGGGCTAGGTGGCTTAAACTCGGGGTGTATATATGCCCTACAGAGCTACACGCCTGAGCAAAGTCTGGGGCCCCCAGCTGCTTTCCTTGATATGGCTGTCATTGACCCCTGTTGATTTGTGTGTTTGATGATCGTCTCTAGCTGAGGCCCGGTTGGGGCTAGGTGGCTTAAACTCGGGGTGTATATATGCCCTACAGAGCTACACGCCTGAGCAAAGTCTGGGGCCCCTAGCTGCTTTCCTTGATATAGCTGTCATTGTGTGTATGTGTGTGCATGGGTGTGTGTGTGTGTGTGTGTGTGTGTGTGTGTGTGTGTGTGTGTGTGTGTGTGTGTGTGTGTGCGTGCATGTCTCAGTGCATGCATGCTGGGTACTTGTGGGCCGGGTTAGACCCCTGGTGGTGAGGAATTACATTGAATAAACTTGAATCAAATTGAATTAAAATGAATTAAATTGAACTGAACTCCCTGACTTGTATTCAAATACATTGGAGGAGCTGAGTCCTTTGCTTTCATTTCATTCCTTAGGCGATGCTGCCATCTGCTGGCGAGAGTGGTGTGGTACAACCAAAGCGTTTTTAAATCAATGTCTCCTGCGGAGTGGTTTCAACACTAAATCAGGTCTGGATCAGGCTGTGGACCACCTAGAAGGATGCGGTTTGGACTGTGGTGCTCAGGAGACCCGGGTCTACACCTCAGAGTCCTCCAGGAGCGAATCAGAGAGGGTTAAGCCGCCCCCTGCCCGTAAAAGTGCACTTTCTTCGGATCAAACACAGTGTTTTGTGCCTGTGGCATTATTAAATGTATTGTGGGTGTCTGGAGGGGGCTTGAAGTGCTTGTGTGACACCCGCTGGGCTTCCATGAGACACGGGCACCGCCTTGTGTCAGTCGGTGGGAGGGCCTCAGGCCGAAAAATCAGGCTGTCCACTGGATGGCCAGGTGACATTGATCCCACAATATTATTTACAATATAACAGTTTTTTTGTATATATATATATATATATATATATATATATAATGAACACAATTAGGTTTCTTTTTTTTAATATATAAACACTGAGGTTGTGGTTAGGTGTGCACTCCACTGGTTGTGGTTAGGCGTGTACCCCACTGGTTGTGGTTAGGGTTAGGGGCTGGATGGGGCTAGATGGCCTAAACTACAGGGCTACACGCCTGAGCAAAGTCTGGGGCCCCCAGCTGCTTTCCTTGATATAGCTGTCATTGGCCCCTGCTGTTGGTGTTGGTCAGGTGGATCAGTGATGAGGGTACTCTGGCACCAACTAGTGGAGCAGACTGGTAAAACATGCAATTGTGCTACTTTGAAAGATCCAGCAGACAGGGTTATTGCTGGGTGCAATAAAAACACATTTAAAGGACTTTCTGACACAGCACTATATTGGGGGATCCACCAGAGCACCCTCTTGCAAGATCTGTTGGTTTGAGCTCACTGGCTAGCTGCTACCGGAAGTTAGCTTTCTAAAGGGTCTGCAGAATTGTGCTTTATGATTATCACTCAAGGCAACCGGGTCAATGTTCCCATCGAGTATCGAGCAGTTTTGACCTTGTCCTGAGGAGTTATTAACCTTTGAAGGGGCTTAATTGGTCTTTTTTCGGGCTTTTCAAAACCCTCTCAGGCAGAGATGCTGAGGGCTACAGAGTCAGGGCCGCCATGGTTGGGCCCCACTGGGGAGTGGGTACAAGGTGGAAAAGAAAGCTAAGCTCTGCCATGTTTAGAAGAAAAAAAGCTTTGTTCAGCTCAATATCTGCAGGTGCTCTCAGATCCGTTACAGCGTACAGCCTTCCCAGCTCCCTGATTTCAGACAGCCAATTAACTCTTGTGAATGCTTTGGAGGAAATTTCACCACATGGCCTCCTTGTGGGCCCTGTACAGAGCGTCTGTGCAAAATTTCGGATACATTGTACAAGCCGTTGTGAAGTTATGGACACTTTTACATTGATCAAAGGATATGAAAAAAGGAGGGAATCTGGAGCCAATTTGACCTTTTGGACGGTTTTTGGGTGCCTTAACGTGCAGCTACTGGTCCCAAACTTTAGGCCATCTATGTTCAGGTGCTCCTCTCGGGCTGAGAAAAGGATCCAGGTCTCTAACTGGTTTTAAAGTATTAAAATAGAATTAAAAGACTGGTTTCATGAAATGTCTTTGCCGTGTCCCAGGTGGATTTGTGGCCTTTAACCTTTAGCAATCCACACCAAATTGCAGGTGTTTCATATTCAGAGGGCCATGTTGGCTGCAGAAAAGAATCCAAGTCTCTAACTTGTTTTAAAGTATTAAAATAGAATTAAAAGACTGTGTGACAGAAATGTCTTATAAGTGTCCCATGTTATTTCAAGAGGTGGATTTGTGGCCTTTAACCTTTAGCAATCCACACCAAATTGCAGGTGTTTCATATTCAGAGGGCCATGTTGGATGCAGAAAAGAATCCATGTCTCTAACTTGTTTTAAAGTATTAAAATAGAATTAAAAGACTGTGTGACAGAAATGTCCTGTAAATGTCCCATGTACTTTAAAGAGGTGGGTTTGTGGCCTTTAGCCTTTAGCAATCCACACCAAATTGCAGGTGTTTCATATTCAGAGGGCCATGTTGGATGCAGAAAAGAATCCATGTCTCTAACTTGTTTTAAAGTATTAAAATGCAATTAAAAGACTGTGTGACAGAAATGTCTTATAAGTGTCCCATGTTATTTCAAGAGGTGGATTTGTGGCCTTTAACCTTTAGCAATCCACACCAAATTGCAGGTGTTTCATATTCAGAGGGCCATGTTGGATGCAGAAAAGAATCCATGTCTCTAACTTGTTTTAAAGTATTAAAATGCAATTAAAAGACTGTGTGACAGAAATGTCTCATAAGTGTCCCATGTTATTTCAAGAGGTGGATTTGTGGCCTTTAACCTTTAGCAATCCACACCAAATTGCAGGTGTTTCATATTCAGAGGGCCATGTTGGATGCAGAAAAGAATCCATGTCTCTAACTTGTTTTAAAGTATTAAAATGCAATTAAAAGACTGTGTGACAGAAATGTCTTATAAGTGTCCCATGTTATTTCAAGAGGTGGATTTGTGGCCTTTAACCTTTAGCAATCCACACCAAATTGCAGGTGTTTCATATTCAGAGGGCCATGTTGGCTGCAGAAAAGAATCCAAGTCTCTAACTTGTTTTAAAGTATTAAAATGCAATTAAAAGACTGGTTTCATGGCCATTTGTGTGGGTGAGTGAGTTTGTATGCGTGTGTGTGAGTGTGTGCGTACATGTGTACGTGTGTGTGTGTGTGTGTGTGTGTGTGTGTGTGTGTGTGTGTGTCTGTGTGTGTGTGTGTGTGGGTGAGAGTTTGTATGAGTGTGTGTGAGTGTGTGTGTGTGTGTGCGTGAGAGTTTGTATGAGTGTGTGTGAGTGTGTGTGTGTGTGTGTGTGTGTGTGCGTGAGTTTGTATGCGTGTGTGTGAGTGTGTCTGTGTGAGTGTGTGTTTGTGTGTGCACGTGTGTGAGAGTAACGTGTAACGTGTTAATTTCCGCCTTTCCCCGCAACGGGGGACCCTTCGGACGGCCTAGCGCGGGCTCTGGACCACGTAGAAAGACGCGGTCTGGACCGGTGCACTCGGGTGACCCTCACCTACGCGTAGGTGGTCTGCGCGAGACGATCGGAGCAGGTTAAGCCCCTCTACGGGCAGAGCGATAGGCCTAAACAGGATGAGAGGAGCGGCGCGGACTGAATATCCGATCCGGGACTCCGGGTCCGGGTCTGGCTCCATGGATCTGCCCTGACCCCCCATGTGAGTCCCCAACCCGAATTTGGGCTCAATCGGACCGTCCCACGCGAAGTTACGAATGAATGAGTACAAATACTCGCTCCGTAGAGTAACGTGTTCCTTTCTGACTTTCCCAGCAACGGGGGACCCTTCGGACGGCCTAGCGCGGGCTCCGGACCACGTAGAAAGACGCGGTCTGGACCGGTGCACTCGGGTGACCCTCACCTACGCGTAGGTGGTCTGCGCGAGACGATCGGAGCAGGTTAAGCCCCTCTACGGGCAGAGCGATAGGCCTAAACAGGATGAGAGGAGCGGCGCGGACTGAATATCCGATCCGGGACTCCGGGTCCGGGTCTGGCTCCATGGGTCTGCCCTGACCCCCCATGTGAGTCCCCAACCCGAATTTGGGCTCAATCGGACCGTCCCACGCGAAGTTACGAATGAATGAGTACAAATACTCGCTCCGTAGAGTAACGTGTTCCTTTCTGACTTTCCCAGCAACGGGGGACCCTTCGGACGGCCTAGCGCGGGCTCCGGACCACGTAGAAAGACGCGGTCTGGACCGGTGCACTCGGGAGACCCTCACCTACGCGTAGGTGGTCTCCGCGAGACGATCGGAGCAGGTTAAGCCCCTATACGGGGAGAACGATAGGCCTACACATGATTACATTACATGAGAGGAGCAGAGCATATCCGATCCGGGACTCAGGGTGTGTGTGAGAGAGAGAGAGAGAGAGAGAGAGAGAGAGAGAGAGAGAGAGAGAGAGAGAGAGAGAGTGTGTGTGTGTGCGTGCACGTGTGTCTGTGAGAGTTTAAGTCTCTGTGTAAGAGAGAGAGAGAGAGAGAGAGAGAGAGAGAGAGTGCGTGTGTGTGTGAGTGTGTGTGTGTGAGTGAGTGTGTGCGTGTGTGGGTCTGTGTGTGTGTTTGTGTGTTTGTCTGTGAGTGAGTGAGTGTGTGTGTGAGTGTGTGTGTGTGTGTGTTTGTGTGTGAGTCTGCTGTGGATAGCTCGACCTTTGGCCTTGGCCTTCTATTCTGTCATCCGGTGGAAGTTGGCATATTCTCAGGATTTTGTCCGTGTGGCTCGCCTGTTTTCACCCGTGGGCGGGGTCTTCTCCACCAGTGGGCGTGGTCTTGACTAGGTTAAATGGTTATGACCCGATGAAACGTTTGATGATCGTCTGTAGATTTCTTTGTGTTCGTCCTAGAGACCTGAAATTTTGTGTGTGGGTTTGTTGTATAGGGCCTCACGTTTGAGCAAAGTCTGGGGCCCCCAGCTGCTTTCCTTGATATGGCTGTCATTGACCCCTGTTGATTTGTGTGTTTGATGATCGTCTCTAGCTGAGGCCCGGTTGGGGCTAGGTGGCTTAAACTCGGGGTGTATATATGCCCTACAGAGCTACACGCCTGAGCAAAGTCTGGGGCCCCTAGCTGCTTTCCTTGATATAGCTGTCATTGGCCCCTGCTGTTGGTGTTGGTCAGGTGGATCAGTGATGAGGGTACTCTGGCACCAACTAGTGGAGCAGACTGGTAAAACATGCAATTGTGCTACTTTGAAAGATCCAGCAGACAGGGTTATTGCTGGGTGCAATAAAAACACATTTAAAGGACTTTTTGACACAGCACTATATTGGGGGATCCACCAGAGCACCCTCTTGCAAGATCTGTTGGTTTGAGCTCACTGGCTAGCTGCTACCGGAAGTTAGCTTTCTAAAGGGTCTGCAGAATTGTGCTTTATGATTATCACTCAAGGCAACCGGGTCAATGTTCCCATCAAGTATTGAGCAGTTTTGACCTTGTCCTGAGGAGTTATTAACCTTTGAATGGGCTTAATTGGTCTTTTTTCGGGCTTTTCAAAACCCTCTCAGGCAGAGATGCTGAGGGCTACAGAGTCAGGGCCGGCATGGTTGGGCCCCACTGGGGAGTGGGTACAAGGTGGAAAAGAGAGCTAAGCTCTGCCATGTTTAGAAGAAAAAAAGCTTTGTTCAGCTCAATATCTGCAGGTGCTCTCAGATCCGTTACAGCGTACAGCCTTCCCAGCTCCCTGATTTCAGACAGCCAATTAACTCTTGTGAATGCTTTGGAGGAAATTTCACCACATGGCCTCCTTGTGGGCCCTGTACAGAGCGTCTGTGCAAAACTTCGGATACATTGTACAAGCCGTTGTGAAGTTATGGACACTTTTACATTGATCAAAGGATATGAAAAAAGGAGGGAATCTGGAGCCAATTTGACCTTTTGGACGGTTTTTGGGTGCCTTAACGTGCAGCTACTGGTCCCAAACTTTAGGCCATCTATGTGCAGGTGCTCCTCTCGGGCTGAGAAAAGGATCCAGGTCTCTAACTGGTTTTAAAGTATTAAAATAGAATTAAAAGACTGGTTTCATAGCCATTTGGGTGTGCGTGGCTGTGTGTGTGTGTGTGTGTGTTTGTGCATGTTTGTGTCTGTGTGTTTGTGAGAGCTTGTGTGTGTGTGTCTGCTGTGTGGGTCTGTGTGTGTGTTTGTCTGTGTGTGTCTGTGTGTGTGTGTGTGTGTGTGTGTCTGTGTGTGTGTGTGTGTGTGTGTGTGTGAGTGTGTGTGTGAGTGAGTGTGTGTGTGCGTGTGTGGGTCTGTGTGTGTGTGTGTGTGTGTGTGTGTGTGCGCGTACATGTGTGTGTGTTTGTCTGTGTGAGTGAGTGTGTGTGTGTGTGAGTGTGTATGTGTGTATGTGTATGTTTTGTGTATTTGTTTGTGTGTGTGTGTGTGTGTGTCTGTTTGTGTGAGAGTTTGTATGTGTGTGTGTGTGTGTGCGTACATGTGTATGTGTGTGTGTGTGTGTGTGTGTGTGTGCGTACATGTGTATGTGTGTGTGTGTGTGTGTGTGTGTGTGTATGTGTGTGAGCGCTTGTGTATGTTTTGTGTATTTGTTTGTGTGTGTGTGTGTGTGTCTGTTTGTGTGTGTGTGTGTGCGCGTACATGTGTGTGTGTTTGTCTGTGTGAGTGAGTGTGTGTGTGTGTGAGTGTGTATGTGTGTATGTGTATGTTTTGTGTATTTGTTTGTGTGGGTGTGTGTCTGTTTGTGTGAGAGTTTGTATGTGTGTGTGTGTGTGTGCGTACATGTGTATGTGTGTGTGTGTGTGTGTGTGCGTACATGTGTGTGTGTGTGTGTGTGTGTGTGTGTGTGCATGTGTGTGAGCGCTTGTGTATGTTTTGTGTATTTGTTTGTGTGTGTGTGTGTGTGTGTGTCTGTGTGTGTGTGTGTGTGTGTGTGCGCGTACATGTGTGTGTGTTTGTCTGTGTGAGTGAGTGAGTGTGTGTGTGAGTGTGTGTGTGTTTGTGTGTGAGTCTGCTGTGGATAGCTCGACCTTTGGCCTTGGCCTTCTATTCTGTCCTCCGGTGGAAGTTGGCATATTCTCAGGATTTTGTCTGTGTGGCTCGCCCGTTCTCACCCGTGGGCGGGGTCTTCTCCACCAGTGGGCTCGGTCTTGTCTATGTTAAGGTGTGATGACCCGATGAAACGTTTGATGATCGTCTGTAGATTTCTTTGTGTTCGTCCTAGAGACCTGAAATTTGGTGTGTGGGTTTGTTGTACAGGGCCTCACGTTTGAGCAAAGTCTGGGGCCCCCAGCTGCTTTCCTTGATATGGCTGTCATTGACCCCTGTTGATTTGTGTGTTTGATGATCGTCTCTAGCTGAGGCCCGGTTGGGGCTAGGTGGCTTAAACTCGGGGTGTATATATGCCCTACAGAGCTACACGCCTGAGCAAAGTCTGGGGCCCCCAGCTGCTTTCCTTGATATGGCTGTCATTGACCCCTGTTGATTTGTGTGTTTGATGATCGTCTCTAGCTGAGGCCCGGTTGGGGCTAGGTGGCTTAAACTCGGGGTGTATATATGCCCTACAGAGCTACACGCCTGAGCAAAGTCTGGGGCCCCCAGCTGCTTTCCTTGATATGGCTGTCATTGACCCCTGTTGATTTGTGTGTTTGATGATCGTCTCTAGCTGAGGCCCGGTTGGGGCTAGGTGGCTTAAACTCGGGGTGTATATATGCCCTACAGAGCTACACGCCTGAGCAAAGTCTGGGGCCCCCAGCTGCTTTCCTTGATATGGCTGTCATTGACCCCTGTTGATTTGTGTGTTTGATGATCGTCTCTAGCTGAGGCCCGGTTGGGGCTAGGTGGCTTAAACTCGGGGTGTATATATGCCCTACAGAGCTACACGCCTGAGCAAAGTCTGGGGCCCCTAGCTGCTTTCCTTGATATAGCTGTCATTGTGTGTATGTGTGTGCATGGGTGTGTGTGTGTGTGTGTGTGTGTGTGTGTGTGTGTGTGTGTGTGTGTGTGTGTGTGTGTGTGTGCGTGCATGTCTCAGTGCATGCATGCTGGGTACTTGTGGGCCGGGTTAGACCCCTGGTGGTGAGGAATTACATTGAATAAACTTGAATCAAATTGAATTAAAATGAATTAAATTGAACTGAACTCCCTGACTTGTATTCAAATACATTGGAGGAGCTGAGTCCTTTGCTTTCATTTCATTCCTTAGGCGATGCTGCCATCTGCTGGCGAGAGTGGTGTGGTACAACCAAAGCGTTTTTAAATCAATGTCTCCTGCGGAGTGGTTTCAACACTAAATCAGGTCTGGATCAGGCTGTGGACCACCTAGAAGGATGCGGTTTGGACTGTGGTGCTCAGGAGACCCGGGTCTACACCTCAGAGTCCTCCAGGAGCGAATCAGAGAGGGTTAAGCCGCCCCCTGCCCGTAAAAGTGCACTTTCTTCGGATCAAACACAGTGTTTTGTGCCTGTGGCATTATTAAATGTATTGTGGGTGTCTGGAGGGGGCTTGAAGTGCTTGTGTGACACCCGCTGGGCTTCCATGAGACACGGGCACCGCCTTGTGTCAGTCGGTGGGAGGGCCTCAGGCCGAAAAATCAGGCTGTCCACTGGATGGCCAGGTGACATTGATCCCACAATATTATTTACAATATAACAGTTTTTTTGTATATATATATATATATATATATATATATATAATGAACACAATTAGGTTTCTTTTTTTTAATATATAAACACTGAGGTTGTGGTTAGGTGTGCACTCCACTGGTTGTGGTTAGGCGTGTACCCCACTGGTTGTGGTTAGGGTTAGGGGCTGGATGGGGCTAGATGGCCTAAACTACAGGGCTACACGCCTGAGCAAAGTCTGGGGCCCCCAGCTGCTTTCCTTGATATAGCTGTCATTGGCCCCTGCTGTTGGTGTTGGTCAGGTGGATCAGTGATGAGGGTACTCTGGCACCAACTAGTGGAGCAGACTGGTAAAACATGCAATTGTGCTACTTTGAAAGATCCAGCAGACAGGGTTATTGCTGGGTGCAATAAAAACACATTTAAAGGACTTTCTGACACAGCACTATATTGGGGGATCCACCAGAGCACCCTCTTGCAAGATCTGTTGGTTTGAGCTCACTGGCTAGCTGCTACCGGAAGTTAGCTTTCTAAAGGGTCTGCAGAATTGTGCTTTATGATTATCACTCAAGGCAACCGGGTCAATGTTCCCATCGAGTATCGAGCAGTTTTGACCTTGTCCTGAGGAGTTATTAACCTTTGAAGGGGCTTAATTGGTCTTTTTTCGGGCTTTTCAAAACCCTCTCAGGCAGAGATGCTGAGGGCTACAGAGTCAGGGCCGCCATGGTTGGGCCCCACTGGGGAGTGGGTACAAGGTGGAAAAGAAAGCTAAGCTCTGCCATGTTTAGAAGAAAAAAAGCTTTGTTCAGCTCAATATCTGCAGGTGCTCTCAGATCCGTTACAGCGTACAGCCTTCCCAGCTCCCTGATTTCAGACAGCCAATTAACTCTTGTGAATGCTTTGGAGGAAATTTCACCACATGGCCTCCTTGTGGGCCCTGTACAGAGCGTCTGTGCAAAATTTCGGATACATTGTACAAGCCGTTGTGAAGTTATGGACACTTTTACATTGATCAAAGGATATGAAAAAAGGAGGGAATCTGGAGCCAATTTGACCTTTTGGACGGTTTTTGGGTGCCTTAACGTGCAGCTACTGGTCCCAAACTTTAGGCCATCTATGTTCAGGTGCTCCTCTCGGGCTGAGAAAAGGATCCAGGTCTCTAACTGGTTTTAAAGTATTAAAATAGAATTAAAAGACTGGTTTCATGAAATGTCTTTGCCGTGTCCCAGGTGGATTTGTGGCCTTTAACCTTTAGCAATCCACACCAAATTGCAGGTGTTTCATATTCAGAGGGCCATGTTGGCTGCAGAAAAGAATCCAAGTCTCTAACTTGTTTTAAAGTATTAAAATAGAATTAAAAGACTGTGTGACAGAAATGTCTTATAAGTGTCCCATGTTATTTCAAGAGGTGGATTTGTGGCCTTTAACCTTTAGCAATCCACACCAAATTGCAGGTGTTTCATATTCAGAGGGCCATGTTGGATGCAGAAAAGAATCCATGTCTCTAACTTGTTTTAAAGTATTAAAATGCAATTAAAAGACTGTGTGACAGAAATGTCTTATAAGTGTCCCATGTTATTTCAAGAGGTGGATTTGTGGCCTTTAACCTTTAGCAATCCACACCAAATTGCAGGTGTTTCATATTCAGAGGGCCATGTTGGCTGCAGAAAAGAATCCAAGTCTCTAACTTGTTTTAAAGTATTAAAATGCAATTAAAAGACTGGTTTCATGGCCATTTGTGTGGGTGAGTGAGTTTGTATGCGTGTGTGTGAGTGTGTGCGTACATGTGTACGTGTGTGTGTGTGTGTGTGTGTGTGTGTGTGTGTGTGTGTGTGTGTCTGTGTGTGTGTGTGTGTGGGTGAGAGTTTGTATGAGTGTGTGTGAGTGTGTGTGTGTGTGTGCGTGAGAGTTTGTATGAGTGTGTGTGAGTGTGTGTGTGTGTGTGTGTGTGTGTGTGTGCGTGAGTTTGTATGCGTGTGTGTGAGTGTGTCTGTGTGAGTGTGTGTTTGTGTGTGCACGTGTGTGAGAGTAACGTGTAACGTGTTAATTTCCGCCTTTCCCCGCAACGGGGGACCCTTCGGACGGCCTAGCGCGGGCTCTGGACCACGTAGAAAGACGCGGTCTGGACCGGTGCACTCGGGTGACCCTCACCTACGCGTAGGTGGTCTGCGCGAGACGATCGGAGCAGGTTAAGCCCCTCTACGGGCAGAGCGATAGGCCTAAACAGGATGAGAGGAGCGGCGCGGACTGAATATCCGATCCGGGACTCCGGGTCCGGGTCTGGCTCCATGGATCTGCCCTGACCCCCCATGTGAGTCCCCAACCCGAATTTGGGCTCAATCGGACCGTCCCACGCGAAGTTACGAATGAATGAGTACAAATACTCGCTCCGTAGAGTAACGTGTTCCTTTCTGACTTTCCCAGCAACGGGGGACCCTTCGGACGGCCTAGCGCGGGCTCCGGACCACGTAGAAAGACGCGGTCTGGACCGGTGCACTCGGGTGACCCTCACCTACGCGTAGGTGGTCTGCGCGAGACGATCGGAGCAGGTTAAGCCCCTCTACGGGCAGAGCGATAGGCCTAAACAGGATGAGAGGAGCGGCGCGGACTGAATATCCGATCCGGGACTCCGGGTCCGGGTCTGGCTCCATGGGTCTGCCCTGACCCCCCATGTGAGTCCCCAACCCGAATTTGGGCTCAATCGGACCGTCCCACGCGAAGTTACGAATGAATGAGTACAAATACTCGCTCCGTAGAGTAACGTGTTCCTTTCTGACTTTCCCAGCAACGGGGGACCCTTCGGACGGCCTAGCGCGGGCTCCGGACCACGTAGAAAGACGCGGTCTGGACCGGTGCACTCGGGAGACCCTCACCTACGCGTAGGTGGTCTCCGCGAGACGATCGGAGCAGGTTAAGCCCCTATACGGGGAGAACGATAGGCCTACACATGATTACATTACATGAGAGGAGCAGAGCATATCCGATCCGGGACTCAGGGTGTGTGTGAGAGAGAGAGAGAGAGAGAGAGAGAGAGAGAGAGAGAGAGAGAGAGAGAGAGAGAGAGTGTGTGTGTGTGCGTGCACGTGTGTCTGTGAGAGTTTAAGTCTCTGTGTAAGAGAGAGAGAGAGAGAGAGAGAGAGAGAGAGAGTGCGTGTGTGTGTGAGTGTGTGTGTGTGAGTGAGTGTGTGCGTGTGTGGGTCTGTGTGTGTGTTTGTGTGTTTGTCTGTGAGTGAGTGAGTGTGTGTGTGAGTGTGTGTGTGTGTGTGTTTGTGTGTGAGTCTGCTGTGGATAGCTCGACCTTTGGCCTTGGCCTTCTATTCTGTCATCCGGTGGAAGTTGGCATATTCTCAGGATTTTGTCCGTGTGGCTCGCCTGTTTTCACCCGTGGGCGGGGTCTTCTCCACCAGTGGGCGTGGTCTTGACTAGGTTAAATGGTTATGACCCGATGAAACGTTTGATGATCGTCTGTAGATTTCTTTGTGTTCGTCCTAGAGACCTGAAATTTTGTGTGTGGGTTTGTTGTATAGGGCCTCACGTTTGAGCAAAGTCTGGGGCCCCCAGCTGCTTTCCTTGATATGGCTGTCATTGACCCCTGTTGATTTGTGTGTTTGATGATCGTCTCTAGCTGAGGCCCGGTTGGGGCTAGGTGGCTTAAACTCGGGGTGTATATATGCCCTACAGAGCTACACGCCTGAGCAAAGTCTGGGGCCCCTAGCTGCTTTCCTTGATATAGCTGTCATTGGCCCCTGCTGTTGGTGTTGGTCAGGTGGATCAGTGATGAGGGTACTCTGGCACCAACTAGTGGAGCAGACTGGTAAAACATGCAATTGTGCTACTTTGAAAGATCCAGCAGACAGGGTTATTGCTGGGTGCAATAAAAACACATTTAAAGGACTTTTTGACACAGCACTATATTGGGGGATCCACCAGAGCACCCTCTTGCAAGATCTGTTGGTTTGAGCTCACTGGCTAGCTGCTACCGGAAGTTAGCTTTCTAAAGGGTCTGCAGAATTGTGCTTTATGATTATCACTCAAGGCAACCGGGTCAATGTTCCCATCAAGTATTGAGCAGTTTTGACCTTGTCCTGAGGAGTTATTAACCTTTGAATGGGCTTAATTGGTCTTTTTTCGGGCTTTTCAAAACCCTCTCAGGCAGAGATGCTGAGGGCTACAGAGTCAGGGCCGGCATGGTTGGGCCCCACTGGGGAGTGGGTACAAGGTGGAAAAGAGAGCTAAGCTCTGCCATGTTTAGAAGAAAAAAAGCTTTGTTCAGCTCAATATCTGCAGGTGCTCTCAGATCCGTTACAGCGTACAGCCTTCCCAGCTCCCTGATTTCAGACAGCCAATTAACTCTTGTGAATGCTTTGGAGGAAATTTCACCACATGGCCTCCTTGTGGGCCCTGTACAGAGCGTCTGTGCAAAATTTCGGATACATTGTACAAGCCGTTGTGAAGTTATGGACACTTTTACATTGATCAAAGGATATGAAAAAAGGAGGGAATCTGGAGCCAATTTGACCTTTTGGACGGTTTTTGGGTGCCTTAACGTGCAGCTACTGGTCCCAAACTTTAGGCCATCTATGTGCAGGTGCTCCTCTCGGGCTGAGAAAAGGATCCAGGTCTCTAACTGGTTTTAAAGTATTAAAATAGAATTAAAAGACTGGTTTCATAGCCATTTGGGTGTGCGTGGCTGTGTGTGTGTGTGTGTGTGTTTGTGCATGTTTGTGTCTGTGTGTTTGTGAGAGCTTGTGTGTGTGTGTCTGCTGTGTGGGTCTGTGTGTGTGTTTGTCTGTGTGTGTCTGTGTGTGTGTGTGTGTGTGTGTGTCTGTGTGTGTGTGTGTGTGTGTGTGTGTGAGTGTGTGTGTGAGTGAGTGTGTGTGTGCGTGTGTGGGTCTGTGTGTGTGTGTGTGTGTGTGTGTGTGTGCGCGTACATGTGTGTGTGTTTGTCTGTGTGAGTGAGTGTGTGTGTGTGTGAGTGTGTATGTGTGTATGTGTATGTTTTGTGTATTTGTTTGTGTGTGTGTGTGTGTGTGTCTGTTTGTGTGAGAGTTTGTATGTGTGTGTGTGTGTGTGCGTACATGTGTATGTGTGTGTGTGTGTGTGTGTGTGTGTGCGTACATGTGTATGTGTGTGTGTGTGTGTGTGTGTGTATGTGTGTGAGCGCTTGTGTATGTTTTGTGTATTTGTTTGTGTGTGTGTGTGTGTGTCTGTTTGTGTGTGTGTGTGTGCGCGTACATGTGTGTGTGTTTGTCTGTGTGAGTGAGTGTGTGTGTGTGTGAGTGTGTATGTGTGTATGTGTATGTTTTGTGTATTTGTTTGTGTGGGTGTGTGTCTGTTTGTGTGAGAGTTTGTATGTGTGTGTGTGTGTGTGCGTACATGTGTATGTGTGTGTGTGTGTGTGTGTGCGTACATGTGTGTGTGTGTGTGTGTGTGTGTGTGTGTGCATGTGTGTGAGCGCTTGTGTATGTTTTGTGTATTTGTTTGTGTGTGTGTGTGTGTGTGTGTCTGTGTGTGTGTGTGTGTGTGTGTGCGCGTACATGTGTGTGTGTTTGTCTGTGTGAGTGAGTGAGTGTGTGTGTGAGTGTGTGTGTGTTTGTGTGTGAGTCTGCTGTGGATAGCTCGACCTTTGGCCTTGGCCTTCTATTCTGTCCTCCGGTGGAAGTTGGCATATTCTCAGGATTTTGTCTGTGTGGCTCGCCCGTTCTCACCCGTGGGCGGGGTCTTCTCCACCAGTGGGCTCGGTCTTGTCTATGTTAAGGTGTGATGACCCGATGAAACGTTTGATGATCGTCTGTAGATTTCTTTGTGTTCGTCCTAGAGACCTGAAATTTGGTGTGTGGGTTTGTTGTACAGGGCCTCACGTTTGAGCAAAGTCTGGGGCCCCCAGCTGCTTTCCTTGATATGGCTGTCATTGACCCCTGTTGATTTGTGTGTTTGATGATCGTCTCTAGCTGAGGCCCGGTTGGGGCTAGGTGGCTTAAACTCGGGGTGTATATATGCCCTACAGAGCTACACGCCTGAGCAAAGTCTGGGGCCCCCAGCTGCTTTCCTTGATATGGCTGTCATTGACCCCTGTTGATTTGTGTGTTTGATGATCGTCTCTAGCTGAGGCCCGGTTGGGGCTAGGTGGCTTAAACTCGGGGTGTATATATGCCCTACAGAGCTACACGCCTGAGCAAAGTCTGGGGCCCCTAGCTGCTTTCCTTGATATAGCTGTCATTGTGTGTATGTGTGTGCATGGGTGTGTGTGTGTGTGTGTGTGTGTGTGTGTGTGTGTGTGTGTGTGTGTGTGTGTGTGTGCGTGCATGTCTCAGTGCATGCATGCTGGGTACTTGTGGGCCGGGTTAGACCCCTGGTGGTGAGGAATTACATTGAATAAACTTGAATCAAATTGAATTAAAATGAATTAAATTGAACTGAACTCCCTGACTTGTATTCAAATACATTGGAGGAGCTGAGTCCTTTGCTTTCATTTCATTCCTTAGGCGATGCTGCCATCTGCTGGCGAGAGTGGTGTGGTACAACCAAAGCGTTTTTAAATCAATGTCTCCTGCGGAGTGGTTTCAACACTAAATCAGGTCTGGATCAGGCTGTGGACCACCTAGAAGGATGCGGTTTGGACTGTGGTGCTCAGGAGACCCGGGTCTACACCTCAGAGTCCTCCAGGAGCGAATCAGAGAGGGTTAAGCCGCCCCCTGCCCGTAAAAGTGCACTTTCTTCGGATCAAACACAGTGTTTTGTGCCTGTGGCATTATTAAATGTATTGTGGGTGTCTGGAGGGGGCTTGAAGTGCTTGTGTGACACCCGCTGGGCTTCCATGAGACACGGGCACCGCCTTGTGTCAGTCGGTGGGAGGGCCTCAGGCCGAAAAATCAGGCTGTCCACTGGATGGCCAGGTGACATTGATCCCACAATATTATTTACAATATAACAGTTTTTTTGTATATATATATATATATATATATATATATATAATGAACACAATTAGGTTTCTTTTTTTTAATATATAAACACTGAGGTTGTGGTTAGGTGTGCACTCCACTGGTTGTGGTTAGGCGTGTACCCCACTGGTTGTGGTTAGGGTTAGGGGCTGGATGGGGCTAGATGGCCTAAACTACAGGGCTACACGCCTGAGCAAAGTCTGGGGCCCCCAGCTGCTTTCCTTGATATAGCTGTCATTGGCCCCTGCTGTTGGTGTTGGTCAGGTGGATCAGTGATGAGGGTACTCTGGCACCAACTAGTGGAGCAGACTGGTAAAACATGCAATTGTGCTACTTTGAAAGATCCAGCAGACAGGGTTATTGCTGGGTGCAATAAAAACACATTTAAAGGACTTTCTGACACAGCACTATATTGGGGGATCCACCAGAGCACCCTCTTGCAAGATCTGTTGGTTTGAGCTCACTGGCTAGCTGCTACCGGAAGTTAGCTTTCTAAAGGGTCTGCAGAATTGTGCTTTATGATTATCACTCAAGGCAACCGGGTCAATGTTCCCATCGAGTATCGAGCAGTTTTGACCTTGTCCTGAGGAGTTATTAACCTTTGAAGGGGCTTAATTGGTCTTTTTTCGGGCTTTTCAAAACCCTCTCAGGCAGAGATGCTGAGGGCTACAGAGTCAGGGCCGCCATGGTTGGGCCCCACTGGGGAGTGGGTACAAGGTGGAAAAGAAAGCTAAGCTCTGCCATGTTTAGAAGAAAAAAAGCTTTGTTCAGCTCAATATCTGCAGGTGCTCTCAGATCCGTTACAGCGTACAGCCTTCCCAGCTCCCTGATTTCAGACAGCCAATTAACTCTTGTGAATGCTTTGGAGGAAATTTCACCACATGGCCTCCTTGTGGGCCCTGTACAGAGCGTCTGTGCAAAATTTCGGATACATTGTACAAGCCGTTGTGAAGTTATGGACACTTTTACATTGATCAAAGGATATGAAAAAAGGAGGGAATCTGGAGCCAATTTGACCTTTTGGACGGTTTTTGGGTGCCTTAACGTGCAGCTACTGGTCCCAAACTTTAGGCCATCTATGTTCAGGTGCTCCTCTCGGGCTGAGAAAAGGATCCAGGTCTCTAACTGGTTTTAAAGTATTAAAATAGAATTAAAAGACTGGTTTCATGAAATGTCTTTGCCGTGTCCCAGGTGGATTTGTGGCCTTTAACCTTTAGCAATCCACACCAAATTGCAGGTGTTTCATATTCAGAGGGCCATGTTGGCTGCAGAAAAGAATCCAAGTCTCTAACTTGTTTTAAAGTATTAAAATAGAATTAAAAGACTGTGTGACAGAAATGTCTTATAAGTGTCCCATGTTATTTCAAGAGGTGGATTTGTGGCCTTTAACCTTTAGCAATCCACACCAAATTGCAGGTGTTTCATATTCAGAGGGCCATGTTGGATGCAGAAAAGAATCCATGTCTCTAACTTGTTTTAAAGTATTAAAATAGAATTAAAAGACTGTGTGACAGAAATGTCCTGTAAATGTCCCATGTACTTTAAAGAGGTGGGTTTGTGGCCTTTAGCCTTTAGCAATCCACACCAAATTGCAGGTGTTTCATATTCAGAGGGCCATGTTGGATGCAGAAAAGAATCCATGTCTCTAACTTGTTTTAAAGTATTAAAATGCAATTAAAAGACTGTGTGACAGAAATGTCTTATAAGTGTCCCATGTTATTTCAAGAGGTGGATTTGTGGCCTTTAACCTTTAGCAATCCACACCAAATTGCAGGTGTTTCATATTCAGAGGGCCATGTTGGATGCAGAAAAGAATCCATGTCTCTAACTTGTTTTAAAGTATTAAAATGCAATTAAAAGACTGTGTGACAGAAATGTCTCATAAGTGTCCCATGTTATTTCAAGAGGTGGATTTGTGGCCTTTAACCTTTAGCAATCCACACCAAATTGCAGGTGTTTCATATTCAGAGGGCCATGTTGGATGCAGAAAAGAATCCATGTCTCTAACTTGTTTTAAAGTATTAAAATGCAATTAAAAGACTGTGTGACAGAAATGTCTTATAAGTGTCCCATGTTATTTCAAGAGGTGGATTTGTGGCCTTTAACCTTTAGCAATCCACACCAAATTGCAGGTGTTTCATATTCAGAGGGCCATGTTGGCTGCAGAAAAGAATCCAAGTCTCTAACTTGTTTTAAAGTATTAAAATGCAATTAAAAGACTGGTTTCATGGCCATTTGTGTGGGTGAGTGAGTTTGTATGCGTGTGTGTGAGTGTGTGCGTACATGTGTACGTGTGTGTGTGTGTGTGTGTGTGTGTGTGTGTGTGTGTGTGTCTGTGTGTGTGTGTGTGTGGGTGAGAGTTTGTATGAGTGTGTGTGAGTGTGTGTGTGTGTGTGCGTGAGAGTTTGTATGAGTGTGTGTGAGTGTGTGTGTGTGTGTGTGTGTGTGTGCGTGAGTTTGTATGCGTGTGTGTGAGTGTGTCTGTGTGAGTGTGTGTTTGTGTGTGCACGTGTGTGAGAGTAACGTGTAACGTGTTAATTTCCGCCTTTCCCCGCAACGGGGGACCCTTCGGACGGCCTAGCGCGGGCTCTGGACCACGTAGAAAGACGCGGTCTGGACCGGTGCACTCGGGTGACCCTCACCTACGCGTAGGTGGTCTGCGCGAGACGATCGGAGCAGGTTAAGCCCCTCTACGGGCAGAGCGATAGGCCTAAACAGGATGAGAGGAGCGGCGCGGACTGAATATCCGATCCGGGACTCCGGGTCCGGGTCTGGCTCCATGGGGGTTAGGGTTAGGGTTAGGGTTAGGGTTAGGGTTAGGTTTGGGAAAATAGAAATCTTTTAGTCCAAACAGGTGTTGGACTAAGATGCACGGGCTCGGGAGCAACTTTTTAGTCCTCTTATTTCTCCATTAAACAGTTTACTCCAGATCCTCTCACTGTGTTCATAAAACTATTTAGGGTTTAAAAATAGGGGAAACGTATACCTGTGTTATGTTTTGTGCTTTCAGGTGGACGTGTTTCGGCCTTTGTTTGACCCACATCTTTCTCCTGTAGCGCCATAAAAGGTAAGTAAAACCCACTATTCTGTGTCTTAATCAGACATAAAAAGATAATCAGGTAAGTAAAAGGGATATGGTTGTGGTTAGGGTTCGGTTTAGGATTGGGGTCCTAAGGGTATGGTTGGGTTTAGGGTAAGGTTTTTTAGGGTCAGGGTTACACAAATGTGCATACTCCCCCTACACCCTAAGACTCCAGGTATTCCCATCCCATCGTGCTTAAAAAGGCCGAGTTGGGGTCAATAAAAGGGAAAAAGACTACCGACAATGATCGCCATTGGTGTAAGATGTGTTATCGGCCTTCATTTGACCCACACCTTATCCCAGGGCACCACAAAGGAGAGGTAGGTAAACCCCCTTAATACATTCCCATCCCCCCGTGCCTTAAAAAACCGAAGTTTTGGGGTTAATAAAATAGGGGAAGAGACCACCCAACGATGATCGCCACCGGAGCAAATGTGTGTTTTCGGCCTTTGTTTGACCCACACCCTGTCCCAGGGCACCACAAAGGAGAGGTAAGTCAAACCACCATCCTATTGATGTTCTTGGACCTAAGGGGAGCCCAGAGGTAAGTGGAGGGGATATCCAGGTGTGAGTATTCCCTCTAAGATTGTATTTTTAAAAAAAGACGACACATGACAAAACACCGAGGGAAGGGATCTGCTAATTACTTTTTCTTCTCTTTTGTTTCCTCCTCCCTTTTATAAAGGGGCCCCATCTATGAGAGGCCATGGGTTCAAAGGTGAGTATAAACACTAAAAGAAGCTGTGAGTAAAATGTATAAAAGCCTGAAGTGCTGTGTTTGCCAATGTATTCAATAAAAGCATGCAATTAAGGTGTTTCTAAAACACAATAAAAACACTCTTTAAGAGAATAAAAGTGGTCACACTGTATAAAAATACTTTAAAAAGGTGTACACATCTACACACACACACATATACACTGGCTTTGAGCGCCTGGCTTTAGGCTTTAAAACAACGTGCTTCTTAATGTTTTTTTCTAGTGTTTATCCCATAAGGAGGTCAGATAATAAATACTTTAAAAAAGGTTTTTATAAAAACCAGCATTTAAAAATCTGTGCGAGAAGAACTAAAAAATATACTTATTTGGACTTTAAAAGATCCAAGTATATTTAAAAATAAGCAACCCCGAAGAAATAAGTGCTATGAGTGCCTTCCGAATGGAAGGTCTTAAGAGAAGGTTTGAGCTCCTGACGTTTCGCCACGCTGTGGCTTCTTCAGAGGAATAAAGGGGAAGACTAACTGACAGACAACATATAGTAAAATGGGCAACAGGAGGAGCCTTTTGGTTGGCTGCCTGAGGTGCACACACCTGTTGGTGATTTGCTCTAATTAGAGTTGCTAATTGCCCTCACCTGTGCCCACCTGGCTGTGTTTAAAAAGATATTAAAACAATTAAAACAATCCCTTTTGAATCATAAAACACACCGAGTAAAAGAGGAGTACAAAATGAATAAAATATTCTTTATCAGATCACTAAAGACATTTGTTCTACTCTTATTTTCCGAATAGAGCAGTTTTTCTGGGACCTGTTTAACCAATGTGTTTTCACTTTTAGGGTTTTATAGTCACCAGAAAATGTTGTGCAGTATAGTGTCTGTGTTTTCGGAGTTATATAAAGGTAAGAGGTGAGTTAAAAGCTCCCGGCGCTGGCCGGTTAGGTTTGGGAAAATAGAAATCTTTTAGTCCAAACAGGTGTTGGACTAAGATGCACGGGCTCGGGAGCAACTTTTTAGTCCTCTTATTTCTCCATTAAACAGTTTACTCCAGATCCTCTCACTGTGTTCATAAAACTATTTAGGGTTTAAAAATAGGGGAAACGTATACCTGTGTTATGTTTTGTGCTTTCAGGTGGACGTGTTTCGGCCTTTGTTTGACCCACATCTTTCTCCTGTAGCGCCATAAAAGGTAAGTAAAACCCACTATTCTGTGTCTTAATCAGACATAAAAAGATAATCAGGTAAGTAAAAGGGATATGGTTGTGGGTTAGGGTTAGGGTTAGGGTTAGGGTTAGGGTTAGGGTTAGGGGTTAGGGTTAGGGTTAGGGTTAGGGTTAGGGGTTAGGGTTAGGGTTAGGGTTAGGGTTAGGGTTAGGTTAAGGTGTGATGACCCGATGAAACGTTTGATGATCGTCTGTAGATTTCTTTGTGTTCGTCCTAGAGACCTGAAATTTGGTGTGTGGGTTTGTTGTACAGGGCCTCACGTTTGAGCAAAGTCTGGGGCCCCCAGCTGCTTTCCTTGATATGGCTGTCATTGACCCCTGTTGATTTGTGTGTTTGATGATCGTCTCTAGCTGAGGCCCGGTTGGGGCTAGGTGGCTTAAACTCGGGGTGTATATATGCCCTACAGAGCTACACGCCTGAGCAAAGTCTGGGGCCCCCAGCTGCTTTCCTTGATATGGCTGTCATTGACCCCTGTTGATTTGTGTGTTTGATGATCGTCTCTAGCTGAGGCCCGGTTGGGGCTAGGTGGCTTAAACTCGGGGTGTATATATGCCCTACAGAGCTACACGCCTGAGCAAAGTCTGGGGCCCCTAGCTGCTTTCCTTGATATAGCTGTCATTGTGTGTATGTGTGTGCATGGGTGTGTGTGTGTGTGTGTGTGTGTGTGTGTGTGTGTGTGTTAGGGTTAGGGTTAGGGTTAGGGTTAGGGTTAGGGTTAGGTGTGATGACCCGATGAAACGTTTGATGATCGTCTGTAGATTTCTTTGTGTTCGTCCTAGAGACCTGAAATTTGGTGTGTGGGTTTGTTGTACAGGGCCTCACGTTTGAGCAAAGTCTGGGGCCCCCAGCTGCTTTCCTTGATATGGCTGTCATTGACCCCTGTTGATTTGTGTGTTTGATGATCGTCTCTAGCTGAGGCCCGGTTGGGGCTAGGTGGCTTAAACTCGGGGTGTATATATGCCCTACAGAGCTACACGCCTGAGCAAAGTCTGGGGCCCCCAGCTGCTTTCCTTGATATGGCTGTCATTGACCCCTGTTGATTTGTGTGTTTGATGATCGTCTCTAGCTGAGGCCCGGTTGGGGCTAGGTGGCTTAAACTCGGGGTGTATATATGCCCTACAGAGCTACACGCCTGAGCAAAGTCTGGGGCCCCTAGCTGCTTTCCTTGATATAGCTGTCATTGTGTGTATGTGTGTGCATGGGTGTGTGTGTGTGTGTGTGTGTGTGTGTGTGTGTGTGTGTGTGTGTGTGTGTGTGTGTGCGTGCATGTCTCAGTGCATGCATGCTGGGTACTTGTGGGCCGGGTTAGACCCCTGGTGGTGAGGAATTACATTGAATAAACTTGAATCAAATTGAATTAAAATGAATTAAATTGAACTGAACTCCCTGACTTGTATTCAAATACATTGGAGGAGCTGAGTCCTTTGCTTTCATTTCATTCCTTAGGCGATGCTGCCATCTGCTGGCGAGAGTGGTGTGGTACAACCAAAGCGTTTTTAAATCAATGTCTCCTGCGGAGTGGTTTCAACACTAAATCAGGTCTGGATCAGGCTGTGGACCACCTAGAAGGATGCGGTTTGGACTGTGGTGCTCAGGAGACCCGGGTCTACACCTCAGAGTCCTCCAGGAGCGAATCAGAGAGGGTTAAGCCGCCCCCTGCCCGTAAAAGTGCACTTTCTTCGGATCAAACACAGTGTTTTGTGCCTGTGGCATTATTAAATGTATTGTGGGTGTCTGGAGGGGGCTTGAAGTGCTTGTGTGACACCCGCTGGGCTTCCATGAGACACGGGCACCGCCTTGTGTCAGTCGGTGGGAGGGCCTCAGGCCGAAAAATCAGGCTGTCCACTGGATGGCCAGGTGACATTGATCCCACAATATTATTTACAATATAACAGTTTTTTTGTATATATATATATATATATATATATATATATAATGAACACAATTAGGTTTCTTTTTTTTAATATATAAACACTGAGGTTGTGGTTAGGTGTGCACTCCACTGGTTGTGGTTAGGCGTGTACCCCACTGGTTGTGGTTAGGGTTAGGGGCTGGATGGGGCTAGATGGCCTAAACTACAGGGCTACACGCCTGAGCAAAGTCTGGGGCCCCCAGCTGCTTTCCTTGATATAGCTGTCATTGGCCCCTGCTGTTGGTGTTGGTCAGGTGGATCAGTGATGAGGGTACTCTGGCACCAACTAGTGGAGCAGACTGGTAAAACATGCAATTGTGCTACTTTGAAAGATCCAGCAGACAGGGTTATTGCTGGGTGCAATAAAAACACATTTAAAGGACTTTCTGACACAGCACTATATTGGGGGATCCACCAGAGCACCCTCTTGCAAGATCTGTTGGTTTGAGCTCACTGGCTAGCTGCTACCGGAAGTTAGCTTTCTAAAGGGTCTGCAGAATTGTGCTTTATGATTATCACTCAAGGCAACCGGGTCAATGTTCCCATCGAGTATCGAGCAGTTTTGACCTTGTCCTGAGGAGTTATTAACCTTTGAAGGGGCTTAATTGGTCTTTTTTCGGGCTTTTCAAAACCCTCTCAGGCAGAGATGCTGAGGGCTACAGAGTCAGGGCCGCCATGGTTGGGCCCCACTGGGGAGTGGGTACAAGGTGGAAAAGAAAGCTAAGCTCTGCCATGTTTAGAAGAAAAAAAGCTTTGTTCAGCTCAATATCTGCAGGTGCTCTCAGATCCGTTACAGCGTACAGCCTTCCCAGCTCCCTGATTTCAGACAGCCAATTAACTCTTGTGAATGCTTTGGAGGAAATTTCACCACATGGCCTCCTTGTGGGCCCTGTACAGAGCGTCTGTGCAAAATTTCGGATACATTGTACAAGCCGTTGTGAAGTTATGGACACTTTTACATTGATCAAAGGATATGAAAAAAGGAGGGAATCTGGAGCCAATTTGACCTTTTGGACGGTTTTTGGGTGCCTTAACGTGCAGCTACTGGTCCCAAACTTTAGGCCATCTATGTTCAGGTGCTCCTCTCGGGCTGAGAAAAGGATCCAGGTCTCTAACTGGTTTTAAAGTATTAAAATAGAATTAAAAGACTGGTTTCATGAAATGTCTTTGCCGTGTCCCAGGTGGATTTGTGGCCTTTAACCTTTAGCAATCCACACCAAATTGCAGGTGTTTCATATTCAGAGGGCCATGTTGGCTGCAGAAAAGAATCCAAGTCTCTAACTTGTTTTAAAGTATTAAAATAGAATTAAAAGACTGTGTGACAGAAATGTCTTATAAGTGTCCCATGTTATTTCAAGAGGTGGATTTGTGGCCTTTAACCTTTAGCAATCCACACCAAATTGCAGGTGTTTCATATTCAGAGGGCCATGTTGGATGCAGAAAAGAATCCATGTCTCTAACTTGTTTTAAAGTATTAAAATAGAATTAAAAGACTGTGTGACAGAAATGTCCTGTAAATGTCCCATGTACTTTAAAGAGGTGGGTTTGTGGCCTTTAGCCTTTAGCAATCCACACCAAATTGCAGGTGTTTCATATTCAGAGGGCCATGTTGGATGCAGAAAAGAATCCATGTCTCTAACTTGTTTTAAAGTATTAAAATGCAATTAAAAGACTGTGTGACAGAAATGTCTTATAAGTGTCCCATGTTATTTCAAGAGGTGGATTTGTGGCCTTTAACCTTTAGCAATCCACACCAAATTGCAGGTGTTTCATATTCAGAGGGCCATGTTGGATGCAGAAAAGAATCCATGTCTCTAACTTGTTTTAAAGTATTAAAATGCAATTAAAAGACTGTGTGACAGAAATGTCTCATAAGTGTCCCATGTTATTTCAAGAGGTGGATTTGTGGCCTTTAACCTTTAGCAATCCACACCAAATTGCAGGTGTTTCATATTCAGAGGGCCATGTTGGATGCAGAAAAGAATCCATGTCTCTAACTTGTTTTAAAGTATTAAAATGCAATTAAAAGACTGTGTGACAGAAATGTCTTATAAGTGTCCCATGTTATTTCAAGAGGTGGATTTGTGGCCTTTAACCTTTAGCAATCCACACCAAATTGCAGGTGTTTCATATTCAGAGGGCCATGTTGGCTGCAGAAAAGAATCCAAGTCTCTAACTTGTTTTAAAGTATTAAAATGCAATTAAAAGACTGGTTTCATGGCCATTTGTGTGGGTGAGTGAGTTTGTATGCGTGTGTGTGAGTGTGTGCGTACATGTGTACGTGTGTGTGTGTGTGTGTGTGTGTGTGTGTGTGTGTGTGTGTGTGTCTGTGTGTGTGTGTGTGTGGGTGAGAGTTTGTATGAGTGTGTGTGAGTGTGTGTGTGTGTGTGCGTGAGAGTTTGTATGAGTGTGTGTGAGTGTGTGTGTGTGTGTGTGTGTGTGTGCGTGAGTTTGTATGCGTGTGTGTGAGTGTGTCTGTGTGAGTGTGTGTTTGTGTGTGCACGTGTGTGAGAGTAACGTGTAACGTGTTAATTTCCGCCTTTCCCCGCAACGGGGGACCCTTCGGACGGCCTAGCGCGGGCTCTGGACCACGTAGAAAGACGCGGTCTGGACCGGTGCACTCGGGTGACCCTCACCTACGCGTAGGTGGTCTGCGCGAGACGATCGGAGCAGGTTAAGCCCCTCTACGGGCAGAGCGATAGGCCTAAACAGGATGAGAGGAGCGGCGCGGACTGAATATCCGATCCGGGACTCCGGGTCCGGGTCTGGCTCCATGGGGGTTAGGGTTAGGGTTAGGGTTAGGGTTAGGGTTAGGTTTGGGAAAATAGAAATCTTTTAGTCCAAACAGGTGTTGGACTAAGATGCACGGGCTCGGGAGCAACTTTTTAGTCCTCTTATTTCTCCATTAAACAGTTTACTCCAGATCCTCTCACTGTGTTCATAAAACTATTTAGGGTTTAAAAATAGGGGAAACGTATACCTGTGTTATGTTTTGTGCTTTCAGGTGGACGTGTTTCGGCCTTTGTTTGACCCACATCTTTCTCCTGTAGCGCCATAAAAGGTAAGTAAAACCCACTATTCTGTGTCTTAATCAGACATAAAAAGATAATCAGGTAAGTAAAAGGGATATGGTTGTGGTTAGGGTTCGGTTTAGGATTGGGGTCCTAAGGGTATGGTTGGGTTTAGGGTAAGGTTTTTTAGGGTCAGGGTTACACAAATGTGCATACTCCCCCTACACCCTAAGACTCCAGGTATTCCCATCCCATCGTGCTTAAAAAGGCCGAGTTGGGGTCAATAAAAGGGAAAAAGACTACCGACAATGATCGCCATTGGTGTAAGATGTGTTATCGGCCTTCATTTGACCCACACCTTATCCCAGGGCACCACAAAGGAGAGGTAGGTAAACCCCCTTAATACATTCCCATCCCCCCGTGCCTTAAAAAACCGAAGTTTTGGGGTTAATAAAATAGGGGAAGAGACCACCCAACGATGATCGCCACCGGAGCAAATGTGTGTTTTCGGCCTTTGTTTGACCCACACCCTGTCCCAGGGCACCACAAAGGAGAGGTAAGTCAAACCACCATCCTATTGATGTTCTTGGACCTAAGGGGAGCCCAGAGGTAAGTGGAGGGGATATCCAGGTGTGAGTATTCCCTCTAAGATTGTATTTTTAAAAAAAGACGACACATGACAAAACACCGAGGGAAGGGATCTGCTAATTACTTTTTCTTCTCTTTTGTTTCCTCCTCCCTTTTATAAAGGGGCCCCATCTATGAGAGGCCATGGGTTCAAAGGTGAGTATAAACACTAAAAGAAGCTGTGAGTAAAATGTATAAAAGCCTGAAGTGCTGTGTTTGCCAATGTATTCAATAAAAGCATGCAATTAAGGTGTTTCTAAAACACAATAAAAACACTCTTTAAGAGAATAAAAGTGGTCACACTGTATAAAAATACTTTAAAAAGGTGTACACATCTACACACACACACATATACACTGGCTTTGAGCGCCTGGCTTTAGGCTTTAAAACAACGTGCTTCTTAATGTTTTTTTCTAGTGTTTATCCCATAAGGAGGTCAGATAATAAATACTTTAAAAAAGGTTTTTATAAAAACCAGCATTTAAAAATCTGTGCGAGAAGAACTAAAAAATATACTTATTTGGACTTTAAAAGATCCAAGTATATTTAAAAATAAGCAACCCCGAAGAAATAAGTGCTATGAGTGCCTTCCGAATGGAAGGTCTTAAGAGAAGGTTTGAGCTCCTGACGTTTCGCCACGCTGTGGCTTCTTCAGAGGAATAAAGGGGAAGACTAACTGACAGACAACATATAGTAAAATGGGCAACAGGAGGAGCCTTTTGGTTGGCTGCCTGAGGTGCACACACCTGTTGGTGATTTGCTCTAATTAGAGTTGCTAATTGCCCTCACCTGTGCCCACCTGGCTGTGTTTAAAAAGATATTAAAACAATTAAAACAATCCCTTTTGAATCATAAAACACACCGAGTAAAAGAGGAGTACAAAATGAATAAAATATTCTTTATCAGATCACTAAAGACATTTGTTCTACTCTTATTTTCCGAATAGAGCAGTTTTTCTGGGACCTGTTTAACCAATGTGTTTTCACTTTTAGGGTTTTATAGTCACCAGAAAATGTTGTGCAGTATAGTGTCTGTGTTTTCGGAGTTATATAAAGGTAAGAGGTGAGTTAAAAGCTCCCGGCGCTGGCCGGTTAGGTTTGGGAAAATAGAAATCTTTTAGTCCAAACAGGTGTTGGACTAAGATGCACGGGCTCGGGAGCAACTTTTTAGTCCTCTTATTTCTCCATTAAACAGTTTACTCCAGATCCTCTCACTGTGTTCATAAAACTATTTAGGGTTTAAAAATAGGGGAAACGTATACCTGTGTTATGTTTTGTGCTTTCAGGTGGACGTGTTTCGGCCTTTGTTTGACCCACATCTTTCTCCTGTAGCGCCATAAAAGGTAAGTAAAACCCACTATTCTGTGTCTTAATCAGACATAAAAAGATAATCAGGTAAGTAAAAGGGATATGGTTGTGGGTTAGGGTTAGGGTTAGGGTTAGGGTTAGGGTTAGGGGTTAGGGTTAGGGTTAGGGTTAGGGTTAGGGTTAGGGTTAGGGTTAGGGTTAGGGTTAGGGTTAGGGTTAGGGTTAGGGTTAGGGTTAGGGTTAGGGTTAGGGTTAGGGTTAGGGTTAGGGTTAGGGTTAGGGTTAGGGTTAGGGTTAGGGTTAGGGTTAGGGTTAGGGTTAGGGTTAGGGTTAGGGTTAGGGTTAGGGTTAGGGTTAGGGTTAGGGTTAGGGTTAGGGTTAGGGTTAGGGTTAGGGTTAGGGTTAGGGTTAGGGTTAGGGTTAGGGTTAGGGTTAGGGTTAGGGTTAGGGTTAGGGTTAGGGTTAGGGTTAGGGTTAGGGTTAGGGTTAGGGTTAGGGTTAGGGTTAGGGTTAGGGTTAGGGTTAGGGTTAGGGTTAGGGTTAGGGTTAGGGTTAGGGTTAGGGTTAGGGTTAGGGTTAGGGTTAGGGTTAGGGTTAGGGTTAGGGTTAGGGTTAGGGTTAGGGTTAGGGTTAGGGTTAGGGTTAGGGTTAGGGTTAGGGTTAGGGTTAGGGTTAGGGTTAGGGTTAGGGTTAGGGTTAGGGTTAGGGTTAGGGTTAGGGTTAGGGTTAGGGTTAGGGTTAGGGTTAGGGTTAGGGTTAGGGTTAGGGTTAGGGTTAGGGTTAGGGTTAGGGTTAGGGTTAGGGTTAGGGTTAGGGTTAGGGTTAGGGTTAGGGTTAGGGTTAGGGTTAGGGTTAGGGTTAGGGTTAGGGTTAGGGTTAGGGTTAGGGTTAGGGTTAGGGTTAGGGTTAGGGTTAGGGTTAGGGTTAGGGTTAGGGTTAGGGTTAGGGTTAGGGTTAGGGTTAGGGTTAGGGTTAGGGTTAGGGTTAGGGTTAGGGTTAGGGTTAGGGTTAGGGTTAGGGTTAGGGTTAGGGTTAGGGTTAGGGTTAGGGTTAGGGTTAGGGTTAGGGTTAGGGTTAGGGTTAGGGTTAGGGTTAGGGTTAGGGTTAGGGTTAGGGTTAGGGTTAGGGTTAGGGTTAGGGTTAGGGTTAGGGTTAGGGTTAGGGTTAGGGTTAGGGTTAGGGTTAGGGTTAGGGTTAGGGTTAGGGTTAGGGTTAGGGTTAGGGTTAGGGTTAGGGTTAGGGTTAGGGTTAGGGTTAGGGTTAGGGTTAGGGTTAGGGTTAGGGTTAGGGTTAGGGTTAGGGTTAGGGTTAGGGTTAGGGTTAGGGTTAGGGTTAGGGTTAGGGTTAGGGTTAGGGTTAGGGTTAGGGTTAGGGTTAGGGTTAGGGTTAGGGTTAGGGTTAGGGTTAGGGTTAGGGTTAGGGTTAGGGTTAGGGTTAGGGTTAGGGTTAGGGTTAGGGTTAGGGTTAGGGTTAGGGTTAGGGTTAGGGTTAGGGTTAGGGTTAGGGTTAGGGTTAGGGTTAGGGTTAGGGTTAGGGTTAGGGTTAGGGTTAGGGTTAGGGTTAGGGTTAGGGTTAGGGTTAGGGTTAGGGTTAGGGTTAGGGTTAGGGTTAGGGTTAGGGTTAGGGTTAGGGTTAGGGTTAGGGTTAGGGTTAGGGTTAGGGTTAGGGTTAGGGTTAGGGTTAGGGTTAGGGTTAGGGTTAGGGTTAGGGTTAGGGTTAGGGTTAGGGTTAGGGTTAGGGTTAGGGTTAGGGTTAGGGTTAGGGTTAGGGTTAGGGTTAGGGTTAGGGTTAGGGTTAGGGTTAGGGTTAGGGTTAGGGTTAGGGTTAGGGTTAGGGTTAGGGTTAGGGTTAGGGTTAGGGTTAGGGTTAGGGTTAGGGTTAGGGTTAGGGTTAGGGTTAGGGTTAGGGTTAGGGTTAGGGTTAGGGTTAGGGTTAGGGTTAGGGTTAGGGTTAGGGTTAGGGTTAGGGTTAGGGTTAGGGTTAGGGTTAGGGTTAGGGTTAGGGTTAGGGTTAGGGTTAGGGTTAGGGTTAGGGTTAGGGTTAGGGTTAGGGTTAGGGTTAGGGTTAGGGTTAGGGTTAGGGTTAGGGTTAGGGTTAGGGTTAGGGTTAGGGTTAGGGTTAGGGTTAGGGTTAGGGTTAGGGTTAGGGTTAGGGTTAGGGTTAGGGTTAGGGTTAGGGTTAGGGTTAGGGTTAGGGTTAGGGTTAGGGTTAGGGTTAGGGTTAGGGTTAGGGTTAGGGTTAGGGTTAGGGTTAGGGTTAGGGTTAGGGTTAGGGTTAGGGTTAGGGTTAGGGTTAGGGTTAGGGTTAGGGTTAGGGTTAGGGTTAGGGTTAGGGTTAGGGTTAGGGTTAGGGTTAGGGTTAGGGTTAGGGTTAGGGTTAGGGTTAGGGTTAGGGTTAGGGTTAGGGTTAGGGTTAGGGTTAGGGTTAGGGTTAGGGTTAGGGTTAGGGTTAGGGTTAGGGTTAGGGTTAGGGTTAGGGTTAGGGTTAGGGTTAGGGTTAGGGTTAGGGTTAGGGTTAGGGTTAGGGTTAGGGTTAGGGTTAGGGTTAGGGTTAGGGTTAGGGTTAGGGTTAGGGTTAGGGTTAGGGTTAGGGTTAGGGTTAGGGTTAGGGTTAGGGTTAGGGTTAGGGTTAGGGTTAGGGTTAGGGTTAGGGTTAGGGTTAGGGTTAGGGTTAGGGTTAGGGTTAGGGTTAGGGTTAGGGTTAGGGTTAGGGTTAGGGTTAGGGTTAGGGTTAGGGTTAGGGTTAGGGTTAGGGTTAGGGTTAGGGTTAGGGTTAGGGTTAGGGTTAGGGTTAGGGTTAGGGTTAGGGTTAGGGTTAGGGTTAGGGTTAGGGTTAGGGTTAGGGTTAGGGTTAGGGTTAGGGTTAGGGTTAGGGTTAGGGTTAGGGTTAGGGTTAGGGTTAGGGTTAGGGTTAGGGTTAGGGTTAGGGTTAGGGTTAGGGTTAGGGTTAGGGTTAGGGTTAGGGTTAGGGTTAGGGTTAGGGTTAGGGTTAGGGTTAGGGTTAGGGTTAGGGTTAGGGTTAGGGTTAGGGTTAGGGTTAGGGTTAGGGTTAGGGTTAGGGTTAGGGTTAGGGTTAGGGTTAGGGTTAGGGTTAGGGTTAGGGTTAGGGTTAGGGTTAGGGTTAGGGTTAGGGTTAGGGTTAGGGTTAGGGTTAGGGTTAGGGTTAGGGTTAGGGTTAGGGTTAGGGTTAGGGTTAGGGTTAGGGTTAGGGTTAGGGTTAGGGTTAGGGTTAGGGTTAGGGTTAGGGTTAGGGTTAGGGTTAGGGTTAGGGTTAGGGTTAGGGTTAGGGTTAGGGTTAGGGTTAGGGTTAGGGTTAGGGTTAGGGTTAGGGTTAGGGTTAGGGTTAGGGTTAGGGTTAGGGTTAGGGTTAGGGTTAGGGTTAGGGTTAGGGTTAGGGTTAGGGTTAGGGTTAGGGTTAGGGTTAGGGTTAGGGTTAGGGTTAGGGTTAGGGTTAGGGTTAGGGTTAGGGTTAGGGTTAGGGTTAGGGTTAGGGTTAGGGTTAGGGTTAGGGTTAGGGTTAGGGTTAGGGTTAGGGTTAGGGTTAGGGTTAGGGTTAGGGTTAGGGTTAGGGTTAGGGTTAGGGTTAGGGTTAGGGTTAGGGTTAGGGTTAGGGTTAGGGTTAGGGTTAGGGTTAGGGTTAGGGTTAGGGTTAGGGTTAGGGTTAGGGTTAGGGTTAGGGTTAGGGTTAGGGTTAGGGTTAGGGTTAGGGTTAGGGTTAGGGTTAGGGTTAGGGTTAGGGTTAGGGTTAGGGTTAGGGTTAGGGTTAGGGTTAGGGTTAGGGTTAGGGTTAGGGTTAGGGTTAGGGTTAGGGTTAGGGTTAGGGTTAGGGTTAGGGTTAGGGTTAGGGTTAGGGTTAGGGTTAGGGTTAGGGTTAGGGTTAGGGTTAGGGTTAGGGTTAGGGTTAGGGTTAGGGTTAGGGTTAGGGTTAGGGTTAGGGTTAGGGTTAGGGTTAGGGTTAGGGTTAGGGTTAGGGTTAGGGTTAGGGTTAGGGTTAGGGTT
>CM042229.1:25594664-25599664 GCA_023566465.1 Cottus gobio | reverse complement strand
ACGGGTCTCCCAGGGGGGGTCTCATCACACACCTCACCCCGGACAGAGTCCCTCATCACTACGGGTCTCCCAGGGGGGGTCTCATCACACACCTCACCCCGGACAGAGTCCCTCATCACTACGGGTCTCCCAGGGGGGGTCTCATCACACACCTCACCCCGGACAGAGTCCCTCATCACTACGGGTCTCCCAGGGGGGGTCTCATCACACACCTCACCCCGGACAGAGTCCCTCATCACTACGGGTCTCCCAGGGGGGGTCTCATCACACACCTCACCCCGGACAGAGTCCCTCATCACTACGGGTCTCCCAGGGGGGGTCTCATCACACACCTCACCCCGGACAGAGTCCCTCATCACTACGGGTCTTATCAAATCCTCCAGAGAGCCACAATGCATTTAATATTATCACAGGGACAACACACTGTGTTTGATCCGAATAAATAGCACTTTTTCGGGCATGCGGGCGACTTAACCCGCTCTGGTTCGCTCCTGGAGGACTCGGGGGTGTAGGGCCGGGTCCCTGGAGTGCCCCGGTCCAAACCGCATCATTCTAGGACCTCCACAGCCCAAACTAGACCCAATGTAGTGATCAAACTGGAGAGAATTGAATTAAAACCGCTCCGGTTGTAGTACATTTATTGCGCCAGCAGAGTGCAGCATCCCCCGGGTAAAACAAGGCATAAGTGCCGCCTGGAGCCATATGACGGTCTTTTAATAATGTTACCCGAAGTAAGAGCACCAACAGCCCCTTCCATAATTTTTTCAGAGTCCCAGGACCCCCACAAAGCAGTTTAATCCGAAGAAAGAGTCAAAATCGGCATGTTATACCAGTTGATTCCACCGGTGGGCGGACATTGACACAAACCCAGCAGTCAAACAGCATTAACCCAGAGGAGAAGCACTTTGACATGGATAAAATAAGTCACAAGTCCCCTCTGGAGCCCCATGACGGGCTTTAATTAATTTTACCCGAAGTAAGAGACCATTCAATCAGTATTTAAGAGTCCCAGGACCCACACAGACCAGTTTAATCCCACCTGAGAGACCTCTAATTCGGCTTGATCACTTATCATGAGAGGCTATTCAGCACTTAGAGCAGAGGGAAAGCATCAACCCAGAGGAGAAGCACTTTGATAAAATAAGTCACAAGTCCCCTCTGGAGCCCCATGACGGGCTTTAATTAATTTTACCCGAATTTAGATCACCAATAAACAGCTATGGAGGTCGCTGGGGGTCTCTGGAGGTCTCATAAGCCCCATCCAGACAGCCACAACGCATTAAATAATACCACAGGGACAACACACTGTGTTTGATCCGAATAAATAGCACTTTTTCGGGCATGCGGGCGACTTAACCCGCTCTGGTTCGCTCCTGGAGGACTCGGGGGTGTAGGGCCGGGTCCCTGGAGCGTCCCGGTCCAAACCGCGTCCTTCTAGGTGGTCCAGAGCCCGAGC
This sequence comes from Cottus gobio, assembly GCA_023566465.1. NCBI lineage: Eukaryota > Metazoa > Chordata > Actinopteri > Perciformes > Cottidae > Cottus > Cottus gobio. The sequence continues at coordinate 25,598,208 of CM042229.1, read as the reverse complement.
TATGCCGTTTGGAGTGTTTCCCAAAGGTGGGGGCTGCAGCGACTGCGGTGCGCAAAGGTGGGGGCTATTTTGCTCATTCATCAATAACTCCACGTGGGAAGGTGCTACGGACCCCAGATTCGGGTTGTGGACTCACGTGGGGGGTCCGGACAGACCCATGGAGCCAGACCCGGACCCGGAGTCCCGGATCGAATAGAAAGATCCACACACAGGGACCGGCCTCTCAGGTGACTGAGGCCGGCCCCAGTGACTTTGGGGCGGGCAGCGATTGTCAGTGTGCCGCTGTGACTGTGACAACATGTCACAACATGACAAATTTGACACTTACCCATTCACCTCCATGTTAAATACGTGCCACCAGGCTGACTTTCCCTAGCCCTATCTAGGTGAAAATGACACTCGCCGGAACGGGGATCTTTTTTTTTTAATCGGTTTATTAGAGCACATTTTCCGGGTTAAGCATGTCACATCAACCCCCCCCCCTCCCCCCTAACCCGAAGTCGAGCCGTCACTGTCGCCCACCGCCGACACCGGTGTTTGGGAGGTCTCTGGGGCCGACACAATTGCTTCGAACTGCTCCCTCAGTTCGTTGGCCTGCGCCCGGTCCAGTACCAGGGAGTAGAATCGGTCAGCGGTGCCTAGGTCGTGGCACATGAATGTAGCGATCTTCTTCCGTACCTCCGGCTGGTGGACGTTTTTGGCCTAAGAAAAGACAATATATATTAAAACATGCTGGTGTAAGCACAGGGTGAGTGGCGGGTGAACATTCACTCACATGGGCTGAGACCGCAGTCCGGATATCGGTGAAGGTTGGACATCCAGGAAGACCCATGTTGCTCCAGGCCGCCTGCATGTGGTGGTGCAGGTCTTTCACAGGGCCTCGGCCCTGTTTTGTAATTAGAACCAGATCGGTTGACGGCTGACTGCGAGCCCGGATTTCAATCCACTTCTCCAGCCAGGCAAATTCTGAAAATCTTAGGAAGATTTGAGCTCCACCATATTCACGGTTCGTCTTGTGATTGTCAACCTGAACAACAGAAGCAAAAATCAGTTAGAGCTATGACGATCACTCCCTCTATTCATCCACCCACCCGAGAGCGGTACTCACTGTGATAACGTAGCCCTCATCCGAGGCAAGGAGCGGTCCATCCTTCGCTGATTCGACCTCCCCCACGGTCATGTTGGTCAATACACCCGGCCGGTGTCCATAAATGGACATTATTAATGCCGAGAGATGCCCGTAGAATAGGTGGCGGACAGTAAAAGTCTCACGATCCCACATATGGTCCAGCAACTTCGGGATTTCGTCCTTCGCCAGCGCCGTACATCTCCTCAGAGTGCTCCGGGAAATGACCCGGGACATCTTATCGGCTTTCACTTTTAGCTGATGCCCGACCAAAGGCTTTTTGAGCCCGCGCAATTCAGCTTGCACAGACCGCACCACACCGGTTAGCTGGGACTTTGAAAGTCTACATTGCTTAGGTGGGGTTTCCTGAAGGAACAATAGGAATTGTAGGACGTTCCCAAGGTAATAATTCACCGTCGTTATGGCCTTTTTTTCGGCTTTGAGGCTGTTCACATAGCTCGAGATCCCAGCCATGTCATCAAGGAATCGCCAATCTGAAATGTTCTTTTTACCGCAAAGTAAATGGTAAATGAACGTCTTCACACGGTTCTTTTTCGATAGGGCATTCTGTTTTTGTTTTGCATCGGGGGCGCTACCTTCTTGAAAGGCCTTATATTTCTCCAGGAAAGACTCTATAGACTCTGGGAGTTTCAAGCGGACCATGGTGGCTCCTCTCCCGTTTCCGACGAAGACGTCACCAAGGGCAATAGCATATCTATCGGAATCCCAGTCAATGGGAGGCTCTGGCTCCGGTGAGCGCACAACGCTTTCCCCGGCCGGTGACTCTGGCTCCGGTGAGCGAAAACAACCACCTTCCCCGGCCGGAGACTCTGGCTCCGGTGAGCGCACACCGCCTTCACCGGCCGGTGAGCGCTCTCTACTTGTAGAGGCCGAAGCGTCAGATGCCCGGGCACCATCGCTGACAGACCTCCGGACCTTACGGAGCTCTCTGGTCAATTCCCGGGTTCGTTTGAACGACATGCGAGAGCGGGATTTATACTTTTCAAAATAGTGTTTGAGTGCAACATGATCTTCCCTGATCTGAACACACTCTGGGGACTGGCAAATGTTATCCGCACTCTCCGCTCCAGGGACCGGCTCCTCCTCGTTCACGGACCCCAGGTCAAGTATACTCCCCATCGGAACTAGTGGGTTCGAAGCCCTCAACTCTCTCAAGAGATTCAATGTTATTCCCCACCTCAAACACTTGACGTGTTCCTCCACGGCAGCGCTTGGCAGTTCGGTGTGCCCAGTAGCAATATGACGGTCCAGTCGTGTCTTCTTGTACCCGCACTCAGGGACTGGACATGCCGCGAAACGAATGTTCACTCGGCCGGACGATAGATTCACCAAAATATGCCTCTCCTCGTCGTTTAGTATAGTATGGGCACGTTTCAAATGACGCGAAAGTGTTGTCAATTCAACCGAACATATTGGACAGATTAAAACCGAAGGTGGAGGCATAATATTCGGCTTAAAATTGACAAACACTCGGTGTTTCCACTCACCGGTCTCAACTCGCCCTCTGGAACCGAAGAAACGCCCTATTCAAGCCCCGGCTGTACACTGGACGCCCCGGCTGTACACTGGACGCCCCGGCTGTACACTGGACGCCCCGGCTGTACACTGGACGCCCCGGCTGTACACTGGACGCCCCGGCTGTACACTGGACGACACGGCTGTACACTGGACGACACGGCTGTACAATGGACGACACGGCTGTACAATGGACGACACGGCTGTACTCTGGACGCCCCGGCAGTAGACTGACCAGGTGTTTCGAGTAAGCCTAATCAGTGAGCCGACCAACGGCTCTACACTGCGGGGGCTTCACGGACCCTCGTTGTACACAGGACGCTGGCCCCGGCTGTACACTGGACGCCCGCCACGGCTGTACACTGGACGCCCCGGCTGTACACTGGACAGGTGTTTCGAGTAAGCCTAATCAGTGAGCCAACGGCTCTACACTGCGGGGGCTTCACGGACCCTCGTTGTACACAGGACGCTGGCCCCGGCTGTACACTGGACGCCGCTCCTTCGGCTTCAGACCTCACACCTTAGCCTGGGCTGGGTTCATCATCACTGGGGGTCTCTAGAATATTCACTGGGGGGGTCAGATCACACAGCTTCCCCCGGGCAGGATCACTGACTCCTGGGGGGGCTGCACAGTCATCCCCTCTCCTCTCATCCTTCTGAGTCACTCTCTCCCCCGGGGCGGGGGCTTAACTTGCTCCGATCTTCTCCCGGACACCACCTGTGTGTAGAGGAGGACCGCCCGAGTGTCCCGGTCCAAACCGCGTGCTTCTAGGTGGTCCAGAGCCCGAGCTAAGCCGTTTGGAGTGTTTCCCAAAGGTGGGGGCTGACACAGACTGCAGCGAGTGCGGAGCGCAAAGGTGGGGGCTAGTTGTACTCATTCCT
>CM042229.1:25579664-25584664 GCA_023566465.1 Cottus gobio | reverse complement strand
AGTTAAAGTTTTTTCTTCCAAAGGGAGGGGCTGCTGCTGCTCCTCCGTTTCCAAAGGTGGGGGCTATTTTGGGGTTTTTGGACCATAACTCCCCTCTGGAGGGGGCTAGGAAGCCACGCTTCGGGTTCTGGTCTTCCCTGGGGGGTCCGGACACACAGCTGGTCCCGGACCCGGGTTCTGGTCTTCCCTGGGGGGTCAGATCTTATAGTTTTACCCAAACATGGTCTCTCATCACTGGGACTCTATTAATTCTTCCAGGGGGGGTCAGACCTCATAGCTTCGCCCGGACAGGGTCCCTCATCACTGGGGGGCTATAAAATCTTACCTGGGGGGTCAGATCACACACATCAGCCCGGGCAGGGTCCCTCATCACTGGGGGGCTATAAAATCTTCCAGGGGGGGTCTCATCACACACATTCACCCGGGCTGGGTCCCTCATCACTGGGGGGCTATAAAATCTTCCCTGGGGGGTCAGATCACACACCTCACCCCAGACAGAGTCCCTCATCACTGGGGGCTTATAAAATCTTCCCTGGGGGGTCAGATCACACACCTCACCCCAGACAGAGTCCCTCATCACTGGGGGCTTATAAAATCTTCCCTGGGGGGTCAGATCACACACCTTCACCCGGGATGGGTCCCTCATCACTGGGGGCTTATAAAATCTTCCCTGGGGGGTCAGATCACACACCTTCACCCGGGATGGGTCCCTCATCACTGGGGGCTTATAAAATCTTCCCTGGGGGGTCAGATCACACACCTTCACCCGGGATGGGTCCCTCATCACTGGGGGCTTATAAAATCTTCCCTGGGGGGTCAGATCACATGGCTTCGCCCGGGCTGGGTCCCTGACTCCTGGGGGGGCTGTACAGTCATCCCCTCTCCTCTCATCATTCTGCGTCACTCTCTCCCCCGGGGCGGGGGCTTAACTTGCTCCGATCTTCTCCCGGACACCACCGTCGGGTAGAGGAGGGCCGCCCGAGTGCACCAGTCCAAACCGCGTCCTTCTAGCTGGTCCAGAGCCCGAGCTAAGCCGTTTGGAGTGTTTCCCAAAGGTGGGGGCTGCAGCGACTGCGGTGCGCAAAGGTGGGGGCTATTTTGCTCATTCATGAATAACTCCACGTGGGAAGGTGCTACGGACCCCAGATTCGGGTTGTGGACTCACGTGGGGGGTCCGGACAGACCCATGGAGCCAGATCCCGACCAAGGTCTTCCCTGGGGGGTCAGATCGAACCGCTTCGCCCAGACATGGTGTGTGAAGGCTGGCTGTGTTATTCATCTTCCCAGGGGGGGTCAGACCTCACACCTCACCCCGGGCAGAGTCCCTCATCACTGGGGGTCTCATGAAATCCTCCAGGGGGGGTCTCATCACACACCTCAGCCCGGGCAGAGTCCCTCATCACTGGGGGTCTCATGAAATCCTCCAGGGGGGGTCTCATCACACACCTCACCCCGGACAGAGTCCCTCATCACTACGGGTCTCCCAGGGGGGGTCTCATCACACACCTCACCCCGGACAGAGTCCCTCATCACTACGGATCTCCCAGGGGGGGTCTCATCACACACCTCACCCCGGACAGAGTCCCTCATCACTACGGGTCTCATGAAATCATCCAGGGGGGGTCAGACCTCAGGGTTATGCCCAGACATGTCCCCTCATCACTGGGGGTCTTATCAAATCATCCAGAGAGCCACAATGCATTTAATATTATCACAGGGACAACACACTGTGTTTGATCCGAATAAATAGCACTTTTTCGGGCATGCGGGCGACTTAACCCGCTCTGGTTCGCTCCTGGAGGACTCTGGGGTGTAGGGCCGGGTCCCTGGAGTGCCCCGGTCCAAACCGCATCATTCTAGGACCTCCACAGCCCAAACTAGACCCAATTTAGTGATCAAACTGGAGAGAATTGAATTAAAACCGCTCCGGTTGTAGTACATTTATTGCGCCAGCAGAGTGCAGCATCCCCCGGGTAAAACAAGTCATAAGTGCCGCCTGGAGCCATCTGACGGTCTTTTAATAATGTTACCCGAAGTAAGAGCACCAACAGCACCTTCCATAATTTTTTCAGAGTCCCAGGACCCCCACAAAGCAGTTTAATCCGAAGAAAGAGTCAAAATCGGCATGTTATACCAGTTGATTCCACCGGTGGGCGGACATTGACACAAACCCAGCAGTCAAACAGCATTAACCCAGAGGAGAAGCACTTTGACATGGATAAAATAAGTCACAAGTCCCCTCTGGAGCCCCATGACGGGCTTTAATTAATTTTACCCGAAGTAAGAGACCATTCAATAAGTATTTAAGAGTCCCAGGACCCACACAGACCAGTTTAATCCCACCTGAGAGGCCTCTAATTCGGCTTGATCACTTATCATGAGAGGCTATTCAGCACTTAGAGCAGAGGGAAAGCATCAACCCAGAGGAGAAGCACTTTGATAAAATAAGTCACAAGTCCCCTCTGGAGCCCTCTGAGGGGCTTTAATTAATTTTACCCGAATTTAGATCACCAATAAACAGCTATGGAGGTCGCTGGGGGTCTCTGGAGGTCTCATAAGCCCCATCCAGACAGCCACAACGCATTAAATAATACCACAGGGACAACACACTGTGTTTGATCCGAATAAATAGCACTTTTTCGGGCATGCGGGCGACTTAACCCGCTCTGGTTCGCTCCTGGAGGACTCGGGGGTGTAGGGCCGGGTCCCTGGAGCGTCCCGGTCCAAACCGCGTCCTTCTAGGTGGTCCAGAGCCCGAGCTAGGCCGTTTGGAGTGTTTCCCAAAGGTGGGGGCTGACACAGACTGCAGCGAGTGCGGAGCGCAAAGGTGGGGGCTATTTTGCTCATTCATCAATAACTCCACGTGGGAAGGTGCTACGGACCCCAGATTCGGGTTGTGGACTCACGTGGGGGGTCCGGACAGACCCATGGAGCCAGACCCGGACCCGGAGTCCCGGATCGAATAGAAAGATCCACACACAGGGACCGGCCTCTCAGGTGACTGAGGCCGGCCCCAGTGACTTTGGGGCGGGCAGCGATTGTCAGTGTGCCGCTGTGACTGTGACAACATGTCACAACATGACAAATTTGACACTTACCCATTCACCTCCATGTTAAATCCGTGCCACCAGGCTGACTTTCCCTAGCCCTATTTAGGTCAAAATGACATTTGCCGGTACGGGGATCTGTTTTTTTTTAATCGGTTTATTCGAGCACATTTTCCGGGTTTAGCATGTCACATCAACCCCCCCACATTCCCCCCTCCCCCCTAACCCTACTTGGGTGAAAATGACCCAAATCTTTTTAAGTTTTAATCGGTTTATTCGAGCACATTTTCCGGGTTAAGCATGTCACATCAACCTGTACACTGGACGCCCCGGCTGTACACTGGACAGGTGTTTAGAATAAGCCTAATCAGTGAGCCGCCCAACGGCTGTACACTGGACAGGTGTTTAGAATAAGCCTAATCAGTGAGCCGCCCAACGGCTGTACACTGCGGGGGCTTCGCTGGCCCTGGCTGTACACTGGACGCCCCGGCTGTACACTGGACGCCCCGGCTGTACAATGGACGCCCCGGCTGTACACTGGACGCCCCGGCTGTACACTGGACGCCGCTCCCACTCGCTGGCCCCGGCTGTACACTGGACGCCCCGGCTGTACACTGGACGCCCCGGCTGTACAATGGACGCCCCGGCTGTACACTGGACGCCCCGGCTGTACACTGGACGCCCCGGCTGTACACTGGACGCCGCTCCCACTCGCTGGCCCCGGCTGTACACTGGACGCCCCGGCTGTACACTGGACGCCCCGGCTGTACAATGGACGCCCCGGCTGTACACTGGACGCCCCGGCTGTACACTGGACGCCGCTCCCACTCGCTGGCCCCGGCTGTACACTGGACGCCCCGGCTGTACACTGGACGCCCCGGCTGTACAATGGACGCCCCGGCTGTACACTGGACGCCCCGGCTGTACACTGGACACCGCTCCCACTCGCTGGCCCCGGCTGTACAATGGACGCCCCGGCTGTACACTGGACGCCGCTCCCACTCGCTGGCCCCGGCTGTACACTGGACGCCCCGGCTGTACACTGGACGCCGCTCCCACTCGCTGGACGCCGCTAACCCTAACCCTCCCACTCGCTGGACTCCGATAACCCTAGGCCGAAAACTCCCACTCGCTGGACGCCGCTAACCCTAACCATAAACCTCCCACTCGCTGGTCCCTGCTTCCAAACACTGGTCCCTGCTTCAAATCGCTGGTCCCTGCTTCCAATCGCTAACCCTAACCCTAACCCTAACCCGACTCCTGGGGGGAGCTGCACAGTCATCCCCTCTCCTCTCATCCTTCTGCGTCACTCTCTCCCCCGGGGCGGGGGCTTAACTTGCTCCGATCTTCTCCCGGACACCACCTGTGTGTAGAGGAGGACCGCCCGAGTGTCCCGGTCCAAACCGCGTGCTTCTAGGTGGTCCAGAGCCCGAGCTAAGCCGTTTGGAGTGTTTCCCAAAGGTGGGGGCTGACACAGACTGCAGCGAGTGCGGAGCGCAAAGGTGGGGGCTAGTTGTACTCATTCCTAAATAACTCCCCGTGGGAAGGTGCTACGGACCCCAGATTCGGGTTGTGGACTCACGTGGGGGGTCCGGACAGACCCATGGAGCCAGACCCGGACCATGAGTCCCGGATCGACCATGCAGACCCACAACATCAACCCAGCGGAGAGGCACTAAGGCCTGGGTAAAAAAATTCATAAGTGCACCCTGGAGCCCTCTGAGGGTCTTTTAATAAATTTACCCGACATAAGAGCACCATCAGACCCTTCAATAATTATTTCAGAGACCCAGGACCCACACAAAGCATTTTAATCCGACCAGAGAGGCCTCATCTTCGGCTTCAGCACTAAAAGCAGGTGGAAAGCGCTCACTCAGCCCAGTGCAGAAGCACTCAGGCTCGGGTAAAACAATTCATAAGTCCCCTATGGAGCCCTATGAGGGTCTTTTAATA
>CM042229.1:25569664-25574664 GCA_023566465.1 Cottus gobio | reverse complement strand
GAGTTTACCCAGATAAAGAGCCTCTTTTCCGGGTAGAGTAAGACCAAACATGCCCTGGAACTTGTAGAGTGAATTTGGGAATCCTTATGAAATGTCCCCCAAGTGTCCCTAATGTAGTCTGGATGTCCCATTTTGATTTATAAGGGATGTATCCTTATCAATGCCATTTCAACTACATTAACATGGGTAGACTGTTCCGCCCAAATGTCCCTGGGTTTACCCAGAGAAAGTGCCTCTTTTCCCGGGTAGAGTCAGACCAAACATGCCCTGGAATGAATTTGGGAATCCTTACGAAATGTCCCCCAAGTGTCCCTAATGTAGTCTGGATGTCCCATTTTGATTTATAAGGGATGTATCCTTATCAATGCCATTTCAACTACATTAACATGGGTAGACTGTTCCGCCCAAATGTCCCTGGGTTTACCCAGAGAAAGTGCCTCTTTTCCCGGGTAGAGTCAGACCAAACATGCCCTGGAATGAATTTGGGAATCCTTACGAAATGTCCCCCAAGTGTCCCTAATGTAGTCTGGATGTCCCATTTTGATTTATAAGGGATGTATCCTTATCAATGCCATTTCAACTACATTAACATGGGTAGACTGTTCCGCCCAAATGTCCCTGGGTTTACCCAGAGAAAGTGCCTCTTTTCCCGGGTAGAGTCAGACCAAACATGCCCTGGAATGAATTTGGGAATCCTTACGAAATGTCCCCCAAGTGTCCCTAATGTAGTCTGGATGTCCCATTTTGATTTATAAGGGATGTATCCTTATCAATGCCATTTCAACTACATTAACATGGGTAGACTGTTCCGCCCAAATGTCCCTGGGTTTACCCAGAGAAAGTGCCTCTTTTCCCGGGTAGAGTCAGACCAAACATGCCCTGGAATGAATTTGGGAATCCTTACGAAATGTCCCCCAAGTGTCCCTAATGTAGTCTGGATGTCCCATTTTGATTTATAAGGGATGTATCCTTATCATTCAAAAACTGCCATTTCAACTACATTAACATGGGAAGACTGTTCCGCCCAAATGTCCCCAAGCTTACCCAGAGAAAGGGCCTCTTTTCCCGGGTAAGCTCGGGGACATTTGGGGTATTAGCCTTCCCCATGCTAATGTATGCCAGATGTCCGTTTTTGATTCACAAGGGATGGGTGTATCCTTACAAAATGTCCCCCAAATGTCCCTTTTGTTCCCGGCCATCCGGGAACAAAAGGGACATTTGGCATAACTGTGTGTGAATATTTTTGGGATTCCCTTCATTTAGAGCACCAGGGGCACGAAACTTTAAAACTCGTGTTTATGGGTTTTAACTCCGGGGGTGTGCTTAAGTGTGGGTGCACGGGGTCGAGGGGTGAGCCGGGTTCGGGTGTGAGCTCCAGAGGAGGTTGAAGAGGTCCACTTTGACCCACATTTGGGTGCTTTAAAATCGGCTTGCAGTTATGGTCCGCCGTGTCCCTTTTGTTCCCAAATGTCCCTTTGACTAACTGACCCAGAGTTCCAGGTACTGTTAGAGGGGAATTTCCCCAACCTGTACCCAGAGCAGGTGACTCTATTCCTGGGTACAGTCAGAGCATGCATGCCCTGGAAGAGATGGGTGATTTCCCCAACTTGTACCCATAGCAAGTGACTCTATTCCTGGGTACAATCAGATCACACATGCCCTGGAGGAACTATTGCAGGTGAAATGTTGGTAACAATGTATTTAAAAATACCACAGGGACAACACACTGTGTTTGATCCGAAAAAAGAGCACTTTTTCGGGCATGCGGGCGGCTTAACCCGCTCTTGGTCACTCATCGAGGACTGGGGGGTGTAGCCCCGGGTCCCTGGAGTGCCCCGGTCCAAACCGCGTCCTTCTAGGTGGTCTAGAGCCCGAGCTAGGCCGTTCGGAGTGTTTCCCAAAGGTGGGGGCTGACACAGACTGCAGCAAGTGCTGAGCGCAAAGGTGGGGGCTAGTTGTACTCATTCCTAAATAACTCCACGTGGGAAGGTGCTACGGAGCCCAGATTCGGGTTGTGGACTCACGTGGGGGGTCCGGACAGACCCATGGAGCCAGACCCGGACCCGGAGTCCCGGATCGAATATGCAGACCCAGAGAAAGTGCCTCTATTCCCGGGTCAGCTTGGGGACATTTGGGGTATTATACTTCCCCATGTTAATGTAGTCTGGATGTCCCTTTTTGATTTATAAGGGATGTATCCTTATAGTTTAAAAACTGCCATTTCAACTACATTAACATGGGCAGACTGTTCCGCCCGAATGTCCCCAACCTGTACCTAGACAAAGTGCCTCTTCTCCCGGGTGAGCTCTGGGACATTTGGGGTGGTGTCCTTCCCCATGTTAATGTAGTCGAAGTGTCCCTTTTTGATTTATAAGGGATGTATCCTTATGATTTAAAAACTGCCACTTCGACTACATTAACATGGGCAGACCGTTTAGGCCAAATGTCCCTGGTGATTCCTTACAAAATGTCCCCCATATGTCCCTTTTGTTCCCGGACATATGGGAACAAAAGGGACATTTAGCATAACTGTGTGTGTATATTTTTAGGATTTCCTTCATTTAGAGCACCAGGGGCACGAAACTTTAAAACTCGCGTTTATGGGTTTTAACTCCGGGGGTGTGCTTAAGTGTGGGTGCACGGGGTCGAGGGGTGAGCCGGGTTCGGGTGTGAGCTCCAGAGGAGGCTGAAGAGGTCCACTTTGACCCACATTTGGGTGCTTCAAAATCGGCTTGCAGTTATGGTCCGCCGTGTCCCTTTTGTTCCCAAATGTCCCTTTGACTAACTGACCCAGAGTTCCAGGTACTGTTAGAGGGGAATTTCCCCAACCTGTACCCAGAGCAGGTGACTCTATTTCTGGGTACAGTCAGAGCGTCCATGCCCTGGAGGAGAGGGGGATTTCCCCAACTTGTACCCAGAGAAGGTGACTCTATTCCTGGGTACAGTCAGAGCATCCATGCCCTGGAGGAGAGGGGGATTTCCCCAACTTGTACCCAGAGAAGGTGACTCTATTCCTGGGTACAGTCAGAGCATCCATGCCCTGGAGGAGAGGGGGATTTCCCCAACTTGTACCCAGAGAAGGTGACTCTATTCCTGGGTACAGTCAGAGCATCCATGCCCTGGAGGAGAGGGGGATTTCCCCAACTTCTACCCAGAGAAGGTGACTCTATTCCTGGGTACAGTCAGAGCATGCATGCCCTGGAAGAGATGGGTGATTTTTCCCCAACTTGTACCCAGAGTAGGTGACTCTATTCCTGGGTACAGTCAGAGCACACATGCCCTGGAGGAGAGGGGGTTGATTTCCCCAACTTATACCCGAGAAAGTGCCTCTATTCCCGGGTAAGCTCAGGGACATTTGGGGTAGTAGCCTTCACCATGTTAATGTAGTCGAAGTGTCCCTTTTTGATTTATAAGGGTTGTATCCTTATGATTTAAAAACTGCCACTTCGGCTACATTAACATGGGCAGACTGTTAGTCGAAATGTCCTTGGGCAGGGTGAGAATTTGCCAAGTGGCAGGGTGGAATCTCGCCAATCGGGACATTCCGGCTACAACTTTGTAGTCCAAGTGTCCCACTATAAGGTTTACAGGTTTTAACATGTACAGTGAGAGGATGCCTGGGCAGAGAGAGAGAGGGAGCATTTCCCCAACTTGTACCCAGAGCAAGTGACTCTATTCCTGGGTACAGTCAGAGCATGTGTGCCCTGGAAGAGATGGGTGATTTCCCCAACTTGTACCCAGAGCAAGTGACTCTATTCCTGGGTACAGTCAGAGCACACATGCCCTGGAGGAGAGGGGGTTGATTTCACCAACTTGTACCCAGAGAAAGTGCCTCTATTCCCGGGTAAGCTCAGGGACATTTGGGGTAGTAGCCTTCACCATGTTAATGTAGTCGAAGTGTCCCATTTTGATTTATAAGGGATGTATCCTTATAGTTTAAAAACTGCCACTTCGACTACATTAACATGGGCAGACTGTTAGTCGAAATGTCCTTGGGCAGGGTGAGAATTTGCCAAGTGGCAGGGTGGAATCTCGCCAATCGGGACATTCCGGCTACAACTTTGTAGTCCAAGTGTCCCACTATAAGGTTTACAGGTTTTAACATGTACAGTGAGAGGATGCCAGGGCAGAGAGAGAGAGGGAGCATTTCCCCAACTTGTACCCAGAGCAAGTGACTCTATTCCTGGGTACAGTCAGAGCATGCATGCCCTGGAGGAGAGGGGGATTTCCCCAACTTGTACCCAGAGCAGGTGACTCTATTCCTGGGTACAGTCAGAGCACACATGCCCTGGAGGAGAGGGGGTTGATTTCCCCAACTTGTACCCAGAGAATGTGCCTCTATTCCTGGGTACAGTCAGAGCACACATGCCCAGGAGGAAAGGGGGTGATGTCCCCAACTTTTACCCAGGGCAGGTGACTCTTTTCCTGGGTACAGTTTGACCATATGTGCCCTAGAACTTGTAGAGTGAATTTTTCGGAATCCTTACAAAATGTCCCCCAAATGTCCCTTTTGATCCCAAGTGTCCCTAAAAACAGACATTTAATTGTAATTAAATACTTTAAAACAAGATAGAGACCTGAAACCTGTTCACATTCCAAGAGGGGCATCTGAACATAGACACCCTAAAGTTTGGGACCAAAAGCTGCAGGTTAAGGCCCCCAAAAACGATCCAGAAGGGTAAAAAGTGACCACAATTCCCTTACATTTTGATCTTTTTTGACAAGTGAGAAACAGTCCATAATTTCAAAACTGCTTGTACAATATATCCCAAATTCTGCAGGGACACTCTGTGAGGGTCCTAGAAGGAGGCTGTGTTGTGAAATTCCCCCCAAACCCTTCACAAGAGTTAATTGGCTGCCTGGAACTAAGAAGTTGAGAAGGGTGTTGGGGTTGACGGATCCGAGAGCACCTGCAGATCTTGGGCTGAACAGAGCTTTTTTTTTTCTGAACATGCTAGAGCTTAGCTTTCTTTTCCCCGTTATACCCACTCCCAAATGGG
>CM042229.1:25557164-25559664 GCA_023566465.1 Cottus gobio | reverse complement strand
TCACACACCTCACCCCGGACAGAGTCCCTCATCACTACGGGTCTCCCAGGGGGGGTCTCATCACACACCTCACCCCGGACAGAGTCCCTCATCACTACGGGTCTCCCAGGGGGGGTCTCATCACACACCTCACCCCGGACAGAGTCCCTCATCACTACGGGTCTCCCAGGGGGGGTCTCATCACACACCTCACCCCGGACAGAGTCCCTCATCACTACGGGTCTCCCAGGGGGGGTCTCATCACACACCTCACCCCGGACAGAGTCCCTCATCACTACGGGTCTCCCAGGGGGGGTCTCATCACACACCTCACCCCGGACAGAGTCCCTCATCACTACGGGTCTCCCAGGGGGGGTCTCATCACACACCTCACCCCGGACAGAGTCCCTCATCACTACGGGTCTCCCAGGGGGGGTCTCATCACACACCTCACCCCGGACAGAGTCCCTCATCACTACGGGTCTCCCAGGGGGGGTCTCATCACACACCTCACCCCGGACAGAGTCCCTCATCACTACGGGTCTCCCAGGGGGGGTCTCATCACACACCTCACCCCGGACAGAGTCCCTCATCACTACGGGTCTTATCAAATCCTCCAGAGAGCCACAATGCATTTAATATTATCACAGGGACAACACACTGTGTTTGATCCGAATAAATAGCACTTTTTCGGGCATGCGGGCGACTTAACCCGCTCTGGTTCGCTCCTGGAGGACTCGGGGGTGTAGGGCCGGGTCCCTGGAGTGCCCCGGTCCAAACCGCATCATTCTAGGACCTCCACAGCCCAAACTAGACCCAATGTAGTGATCAAACTGGAGAGAATTGAATTAAAACCGCTCCGGTTGTAGTACATTTATTGCGCCAGCAGAGTGCAGCATCCCCCGGGTAAAACAAGGCATAAGTGCCGCCTGGAGCCATATGACGGTCTTTTAATAATGTTACCCGAAGTAAGAGCACCAACAGCCCCTTCCATAATTTTTTCAGAGTCCCAGGACCCCCACAAAGCAGTTTAATCCGAAGAAAGAGTCAAAATCGGCATGTTATACCAGTTGATTCCACCGGTGGGCGGACATTGACACAAACCCAGCAGTCAAACAGCATTAACCCAGAGGAGAAGCACTTTGACATGGATAAAATAAGTCACAAGTCCCCTCTGGAGCCCCATGACGGGCTTTAATTAATTTTACCCGAAGTAAGAGACCATTCAATCAGTATTTAAGAGTCCCAGGACCCACACAGACCAGTTTAATCCCACCTGAGAGGCCTCTAATTCGGCTTGATCACTTATCATGAGAGGCTATTCAGCACTTAGAGCAGAGGGAAAGCATCAACCCAGAGGAGAAGCACTTTGATAAAATAAGTCACAAGTCCCCTCTGGAGCCCTCTGAGGGGCTTTAATTAATTTTACCCGAATTTAGATCACCAATAAACAGCTATGGAGGTCGCTGGGGGTCTCTGGAGGTCTCATAAGCCCCATCCAGACAGCCACAACGCATTAAATAATACCACAGGGACAACACACTGTGTTTGATCCAAATAAATAGCACTTTTTCGGGCATGCGGGCGACTTAACCCGCTCTGGTTCGCTCCTGGAGGACTCGGGGGTGTAGGGCCGGGTCCCTGGAGCGTCCCGGTCCAAACCGCGTCCTTCTAGGTGGTCCAGAGCCCGAGCTAGGCCGTTTGGAGTGTTTCCCAAAGGTGGGGGCTGACACAGACTGCAGCGAGTGCGGAGCGCAAAGGTGGGGGCTATTTTGCTCATTCATCAATAACTCCACGTGGGAAGGTGCTACGGACCCCAGATTCGGGTTGTGGACTCACGTGGGGGGTCCGGACAGACCCATGGAGCCAGACCCGGACCCGGAGTCCCGGATCGAATAGAAAGATCCACACACAGGGACCGGCCTCTCAGGTGACTGAGGCCGGCCCCAGTGACTTTGGGGCGGGCAGCGATTGTCAGTGTGCCGCTGTGACTGTGACAACATGTCACAACATGACAAATTTGACACTTACCCATTCACCTCCATGTTAAATCCGTGCCACCAGGCTGACTTTCCCTAGCCCTACTTAGGTCAAAATGACATTTGCCGGTACGGGGATCTGTTTTTTTTTAATCGGTTTATTCGAGCACATTTTCCGGGTTTAGCATGTCACATCAACCCCCCCACATTCCCCCCTCCCCCCTAACCCTACTTGGGTGAAAATGACCCAAATCTTTTTAAGTTTTAATCGGTTTATTCAAGCACATTTTCCGGGTTAAGCATGTCACATCAACCTGTACACTGGACGCCCCGGCTGTACACTGGACAGGTGTTTAGAATAAGCCTAATCAGTGAGCCGCCCAACGGC
Organism: Cottus gobio; assembly: GCA_023566465.1. Lineage (NCBI taxonomy): Eukaryota > Metazoa > Chordata > Actinopteri > Perciformes > Cottidae > Cottus > Cottus gobio. The sequence goes on along the minus strand of CM042229.1, from coordinate 25,557,318 downwards.
TGTACACTGGACAGGTGTTTAGAATAAGCCTAATCAGTGAGCCGCCCAACGGCTGTACACTGCGGGGGCTTCGCTGGCCCTGGCTGTACACTGGACGCCCCGGCTGTACACTGGACGCCCCGGCTGTACACTGGACGCCCCGGCTGTACAATGG